>VWPU01016502.1:36955-160382 GCA_013398955.1 Callaeas wilsoni | reverse complement strand
GCCCGGCCCCCCTCAAGCGCTGCGGCCGTGCCATTTTGTAGAACATCTGGCTGAACAAAATGGCTTTTTTTGAGGGGAGCTGCAAACTTTTCTTTTTTGCCTTGGACCAGCGCTGCCTGTAAGCGGATACTGCTCCGTTCAGGAGGAGTAATGTTCTGCACGGGGGAGAAGGTGAGGTGTAGCATACGGGCTGGAAATAGAAACCCTGAGTGATGTTTTATCTACTGCTGGGAACTCAAGGTTAAAAGCTTTCACACCTCAGTTGGAAAAATCGGTGTCATTGCATTCCATTCAAAATAAATTTAACACCCTCTTTCTCTGACTTTACTTCTTGCTGTCCAAAATCAGCTCTGAGAACAAAAGAAAAAAACAACTAAGTGTTGAACCTTTATTAAGTAGAAAAGTTCTTCAGTGTGATGCCCTAATGTAACCCTGCTGTACACAAAATTTGTCAAACTCTTTCATCTGTCTTCTTCCCATGGGCATCTTTGCTGCTCTGGAGGGGGGGTCCTTTTCCCTAGTTTGAAGGAATACTGCAAAGCAGAGAGTGTGCACAGTAAGTGTGGCTCTCAGGCTGCCAGCGAACAAAGCACAGCACATGCCCCATTCTGGTACAGCACCTGCACCAGCACTCAAGTTCAGATTATACAGGAAGGTTGTGTTGGTAACCATTTTCATGCTTCTCACACATTCTCTTCTCTTGGCAAAGGGATTGCTAATCTAAAAAGTCTGCTGCAGTTCCTGATGTATAAAAGCAACTCCTTAGATGAACCTGAGTGTGAAGTAATCTGCAGTGTTTCCAGACAGCTCTAAGGTGGACATCCACAGTTCTCCATAAGTGTTCTTCAGCATGTTGAGCACCACGCTCTGATTCCACTTCCTGCAAACCCACTTTGTTCTCTTTATTGGTGTGCAAGCAGTGGCACCACTCTTGGGATGAAGACTATGTCAGTAGGCAGAGTACGGATCCAGCGCGTGCTCTGTTCCAGGAAAACACATACTTGTGATGTCAGGTATCTGTTTTCAAGGAAATTTCTTTTCCCCTGTGTGAGGAGGGACCACAGATACATTTACACAAGCTACTCAGCTGAAAACTTACTGGAAATTGAAACCTGACCTGGCAATTGAGGTGAGCTGTGGTAAGCTAATTCCCACCTTTCCTAATTTTTATTTTTAGATCCACCGCACAGCCTTTTTTAAAATTTATCTATTTTTCTGAGTCACCAGACACACCTTATCCCTCATAATATTCGCAGAACTAAGGTGGACACAGCAAGGGAGAGTATGAGCTTTTGAAGCGGGACTCAGCATCATAAACCAGCAAATATCCAGTTTCTTGAAATGAGAACCTGCTTTCAGAAACTGTTCCTGCTTTTCTGAGACCTAAGATACGATGTGTCACCCTCAAATTCCATCTCACGTTCCACCTTATGTCTGGAATTCTCTGATAAAAGCCAGGTGAAAAGCACATCGTCAGAAAATGTTGCCGTTTGAGCATTGGATGTACTTTAGCTAGCCTGCTCCAAAGGAAGAATGACCAAGTGGAAATCAGTGGAAAAGAGGAGTTTCCTTCCTAGGAAACACATACGTGCTATGAGGAGGCAATTTGAGGTCATTTTTCCAGTTACTGAATATAGAGCCAATGAATGTGTGAACAGATCCTGCTGCTGATACAAGCTGCTAATTAAGCTCAATTGGCATGGAAAAGGAAAGGGTTATGAGAAATCTTCAAGGACAGGAAGGTTATGATATATAAAATTTGTTAGGGGAAACCTGCTTAAATATAAGAGCTAAGTACCTAAGGAACAGGATGTAGTGGAATAAGCAAACATGAGGAAGAAATGTCTGCTTTTAGCAATTATTTGCAAATGGCATATAAAAGGTTCATATATCAGGTATAGTTCCCGTAAAGGTTAAATTATTGACATTGACCTCATTTCTGTCTATTTCAAGTCCAGTTCACTGTCACTTTGCACTGCACTTAGGTCTTCAAGGGCAGTATAAGTATTTACACAAACTGAAAATTGTATTGTGTGAAACTTGAATGAGGAAAGACAGTGTCGGCGAGTGTGCGACTGTGTCTAATGCTTTCCACATAATTAGTTACACAAAATACAGGGACAAATGTAAGAGCCTTGTTTAAGAAAACATTACTGGAAGCACACAAAAGAAAATTATAATTTCCAGTGATGCTCAAATTAGTTTCTTGCATAGCCGTCATTTACAAGCCGGCAGAAATAGTCTTAGGAGTAGTATTTCAAGATGATTTGGAACAGCCTGGTTTCTTTTTTAAAGGAATCTCTGACAATAGTTACGACACAAGCATGTAGTAATTATTATATTGCATGCTGCTAAACTTTGTGAGATGTCTCTTATTTATTTCAGGAAATGGATGTAGCTCCTTTGTCTGTCCCTCTGTCAGTTTGTCCCTCAAGCTAACAGGAAATGAAAGGAAGATTCACCTGAAGTCTTCCTTTGGATGCCATCAGTTTGAATTCATAAACCACCCATTCATGGTTTCTGCATCCAAATAAGGATTAGGAATGTCCCAAACCTCTGCTTTCCCCATTGGAATTCTGATTCATGTTCTTGGTCTATTCAAATTTTTTTTTTTCCCTACTGAAATCCTACCTTTTTGACTCTTGGCTAGGAAAGCACATACCCTTATAAGGTTCTCCTGACTTTTGTTGCTCCATTGTATTGCTCTGCAGATAAACCTCTCCACTTGATTTCCTTTACTGCACACACTTGTGGGGAGCCACACGTGTGACTGGGAGCATGGTCTGTCCCTGTAGCCATTCTTCTGCAAATTCCAACAGCAAAGAGAGGATGAATCAGTACAGAAAGGACCAATCCAAGTCACTTGTTATTCTATAAGCAACCTTAGAAAAAAAGGCCACCCGGGCTTAATCATCTTCTAAAATTATTGCTTATAAGGAACAAGAATCATGAGGAGAAAAGGTCAGGATTCCTCTCCTTGACATAGGGAGACCATTAAACGCTTCCTGCAGTTCCCAAATATTTTGCAAGAACCCCTGTTGCGAGCTGAAAATTTCTGAATCATCACAATTTTAAGTCTGTGGTTTTTGTTAGGTCACAGCAAAATTCACTTCAAGGCTGCTGAGGCTCTGCTGCACAGTGCTTCATTCACTGCTGAGTGTCTCATCCAGGAATCCGGAACATCGCTCTTGAAATGAAATCCATTCCTTCTGCCCGTTAACTGCAGCTTCAGGGAGACGTAACTTTATGCCGGCTCTCAGTGCAGGAATGAATTTCATCGAGTATAAATGCTCCGTGACAGGACATTAATTGCATCTTTGGCACTCTCAATGGAAATTCCTTCTCTTCTCCCTCCTCCCTAGTCCTTCCCAACGAATTGTTCAGTGTCATCAACACAGAAAAACGCATTTCCTTTCTCTAGCTGTCCGTGGATTAGGATATTTAGTTTGGTCTACCCAAACTGTTGTAGTTTGCCAGTGATGAGAAGTTTGCAGCCACAGCTCTTGTTTTGCATTAGAGTCTGCAGCACCGTCAGCCCCAGGCATTTAACCCTTGTGAGACACTCCCTGCCAGATCAGGGGAGCAGCTTTGGAGAGCAAGGGGTAACAGATTTCCATTCTTTTCCAGGTAGAGGAGTTCTCCTGGGGCTTTCAGGTTGTTTGTTTGTTTTCCTGATTTTTAAGGAGTTGTTTACATCACATACAAGTGATTTAAGAACAGAAATTGAGATTCTGACATGCTTCCTGTTGCCAAAACATCAAGAAAAATGAGAACTTTCATTAGACCCATGACAATGGGAATTGGGAGGCAAGTGGCATGGGACAGTCCCTTGTTCCCAAGTGAAGCTTCTGGACGGGCAGCACCAGCTTCAAAGAGCTGAAAACCTGTTCTTCATCACATTTTGAGATGTTTGGCAGAGACTTTCACAGATGCCTGAATCCTACCCATGTTGCCCTAAATCCTTTGGATACCTCATCCTGATGCCCCTGCAGGGAGTTCTGCAGTACTTCTGGGAACTCTCAGGACAGCTCTGGAAGTCTGAGTCTGCGTTTCAGGATGTGTCATGAGCATCGTTATTGAGGCTGTGGGACCTGGCTTGGTGTCCAACAGCAGGCACGGTGGGGCAAGCTCTTGAAAGATGTTATTTTAGGCAGAGTTGGAACTATTTTGTCTCAAAGGCTGTTCCATCTCCCAGTTGATGTCTGCCCTGCTCACATTCTGGTGGCTGTTTTTATTTAGTCATTACGGGTTTCTAACAATAATTTGACTTTTTACTAATAAAGGGTTTTTTCTTTTAATGAAAGAACAACAGTTAGTTATGTCCATGTTGTTAGGACCACTTGCATCTCCCTCAAAGGCCAGAAACAGAGCTGAAGCCCTCCCTTTTTCCAGAGCAGTTTTAAAAGTACTAAAGTGAAGTGAAATAACAGTGATATCACCACCAGCAGCATGAGGTGAACTTGGCCACAAACCCTGGTGTTTGAGTGCAATTCCTTTTATTCTCTCCCAGTGAATATGGCAAACCACACTGAGTCCTGTTTGGTTTTAGGCAGGCCTGGTTAAAATCCAGAAATAAATGCTAGTGCTAGGTTGAGCTTGGCTTGCTCTGAGGAAGTTGAATACACTGAGCAAGCAAACAGCCACATTTTATGATGATTATAGGGGAGTGCATAAGGGGTTGAAAATGAGAGTCACAAAAGGCTGAACTGAGCCAGGAGCATCCAGAAGGGAAATGTTTTGGCTCCAAGCTGCGGTTTGTCCCCTGTTTCCTTCTTACCCCTTCCACCCAGCGTTACATGGAGCCAAGGAGAGTGGATAGTTCTTTGCTGCCAGTTTTGAGGGGGTTTTCTTTTTTCTTGTTTCCTTCTTCTTTTACTGTAAGTAATCTGATTTTTTGGCTGCATTCTCAGAGATGAGAGAAGTTCTCACTTTCACTTGTTTTTCAGCCCTGCCCAGAAGTTCTCATTGGCTTCCTGCTCTATACTTTCCAGATTCTGGGGTAGAACTTGAGTCTTCTCCCTGTCTTCATTCTCACTTTCTTCTTCTTGTTTTTCCACCCTCTGCCTTCTGGTAGTCCAGGCCAGCAAGATGTTCCTTGGTTTCTGATGTATTTATTTTAACTTGGCTGTTTCTATGGCCCAGCAATAGTGTCACTTCTCCTGTGGGACTTTCACAACTCTTTCTCTTCTGTGCATGGGAATCCAGCCCAGAGAGAGGCCCAGAATAAGGCAGGAGGGCTGCTTCTGACTTATTCTAACCCTCTGTGGAGGCTGAGCTTCTAGCAAGAAATTGTAATAAAGCAGGCTGGAGTTTCATTTTGTGTCAATCTATCAACTCAAAATTAGTCTGAAGTCAGGGCTTCTTACAGGTATGATTCTTCTCCGGGGAACTTTGCTAAGGGAAAGTTTTGGTTCTTTATAGGCATCAGTATTGAAATGACTTGTTCCTCCCATCACTTCCATTGGAAACCTCTATCAAGAGTCAACTGGCAAATGGAACTACCTTAGTCCTATGTCGCATTGCTTAACTGTTTCTGGGGTGGCTTCATGTTACCTTCTAGTTGTGCTTGCATTCATTTTGGTTGAAAGCTGGGCCTCATGGCAAAGGACTTTCTATACTGACTCAGAAAATTTCTGCTCTGTCATTAATCCTTTGAATTCCTTCTTTACTTTCAACTGTTGATTATAGTGGGTTGGACTGTTTTTTGTGGGACTCGAAACTGATAGTAGTCTGCACATGTTTTTTGATTCTGGTCCTTGTTCTGCTTTTGAGGTTTCTTTGCATCTTGGACTGGCTTGAAGTTCATATTTGCAGTCTGTCGTGAGCTACCTATCCATGAAATCATACAGATTTGGAGCTTTCCAACAGCTGTCACTCACTTCATTTACCTTTCTGACAGTGTTTATAGAGTTGGCAGTGTCCTCACTCTTGAGATGATGAATTACTGTAGTAACAATAAATATGTATGGTGTTCATGGGCCATTTTACATAATTTTTTCTGCCATCTACCCTGATACAGCCACACTGAAGGAGTGTGTGTGGAAAGGGAAGCTTTATCACTGATAGGCTTCAGCCATGACGTGTGTGGGATTGGCTTAGCTGGAGATGCTGCAAGAGGTTTTCCACTGGGACATCACAAGTGAAAACAAGTCAGTTTGCCTGGAACAAGGAGCCATGCCCATATTCCAGGAATCTGTTTCGCTACTTCCAAACACTTACACACTGATTTAAAGCTTCAAAGTGTTTTGCAGGCAAGCCGGTGATTCAGACACATCTCTTCTCTTGCAGAATTCTCCTCTCAAGACCAGCCAGCCCCTTTGAGTGCTGGGCAGAGGGGTGGCTTCACAGTTTGGCCTACACTTTCTTGGCTTACACTTTTCCTGTAATGGCATGGGAGCAGTGGCCAGGCAGGCACTTAGGCACGTAATGGGTGGAAAACCAAATCTCTTACCTTACAGTAAGGTGGTTGCAGTCTTTCTGAGCAAGAAAATTCACAGTTTTCTTAAAAGGAGCAGAATTTCAGCCTGTTAGCAGGATGATTTAGAGTAATGATTATCATTTCCATAGATATGGAAACAGAGAAAAAAAAAGCTGTTTTAAAGGGGAAAAAAAAAAAGCTTGAATAGTTTGATACTGTCTGAAGAGGAAAGTTTCTCATTACGTTTTCCAGGATAGCTTCTGGCAACACCAAAAAAGCTGAACATCATTATTAAGTGAAGTAGGAACTTTTTCAAATATGCATCATATCTTGTGGTCATATGCTAAAAACAAATATCCCAAAGCTCTTGATGATGCATCTGGTGTTTGTACTGATTGAATATGTCCCAAACCAGCTATATTTATTGGAGGCACATTTTTGCTCAGCCAGGTCATGCAGAAATTGAAGTAAACATTACCTAAATACGTATCATCAGATTGGGGTATTAATCTGGCAGGATTAGTATAAACCCACTTGCTGTCCATTCCACATCTGAAAGATTTATAGGGAAAGGCAGAAGCTTCAGAGTCTGGAGATATACATTGCTTGTGCATCTGATTATAGTCTCCAGATTTATATACAATGTGGAAAGAGATTGTAGCTCCCTTTCCAGGAACAGCATTCACATTTTCCATAGAGTGCATTAGTATAAAGTGAAGATTACAAGCTCATAAAATGAAAGGAAAGTTTTTGACAGAAGTCTCTTCAATTAATTTACAGTCAAAAATGTCATGTGTCGTGTTGAAAATGAGTGCTACACAAAGAATTTATCTCCTGATGGACTCTTCTGTCCCCCTTTTTTCAAATCGTGTTTCAGTGGTGCACAGGGACATAGAAATGGAAGGTTGCAAAGGGCCTGTATAAGTCTCATTTCTTTAGAGAAAATTTTCCTGAAATATAAATTTGAAAAATTCCTCTTTTTCCTCTGTCAAATAAAACAGCCTGAGACATTTCTTACAGGGAAGACATAGTGGGAAAGAGAGAGACATACCTTTGACAGGAATTTTTACAGAAGATGGAGCATCCGTGCATGGGGAAGAAATCTTTAAGACAACAGAATCCTAAGGGTCACAGAAAAATCAGTAGCACTTTAGCAATGTTGTTGTAAGATGACTCTGTGGCAGAGCTTTGGGCTCTGGAGTACTGGTGTTTAAGCCCCTCTGAGACGCCTGGGCTCAGGCTGGCCTAAGGACATCTACCTCCCACGTGTTTATGACACATTTGTTTGACAGGCCAGGTCCCAGAGACTTGTGAGCCTGAATCTCATTGAAAGACAGTAAATTTTGGCCTGAGTCCATACAGCCGTGCCGTTTATGCCCCTGGCTCCTGGAGAAACAGTGGCTGGTAGAAACCTTGCCACGGGGAAGCAGATCAGCTGGGGGAAGAACTGTTAGGCCAGAGGCAACTCAAGACACTGAATTCTTTGCTGTTGTTGGCTCTCAGCTTGGAGATCTGCGAGGGTTTGCAGCTGAACAGCTCACACTCTGACCCTGCAAAGACTAATTAAAGTGTGTAGCTTTACCTGTTGCAGTTATTCCACTGTTTGATTTACCTCAGCTGTCACCTGAATAAAGGCAGTCATGTGCTTTGTCTATCCAGAGCTTGCTCCCTGCACTCCTGTGAGCAGCATTTAGATACCTTGGTATCCTCAGCCTTGCCACTGGGAAAGTGTGCATGAATAAACTGCATGACAGGGTCATAAATTACAGGGAGAGTAGAGCAAATCTTGGCAGCAGATCACAGCTGCTGGAGAGATGAGAGCTGTGGCAGACACATGAAGAGAGAAGCAAAGGAAGACTAATATTTAAGAGGAAGGCAGAAATTTTACTACTAGACTGTTCCATTGAAATGAGACCATTTCTGACCTTGGTTTCTTTGGGAGCAGGCTCAGTCTCCTTATTTCTGTTTAATGTTTTTCTTTTTGACTCAACTCTCAGGGAAGGATTGATGCTTTAAGACCATTAGAAATTCTTCCTTCTTTATAGAAAAGCCAAAATCAAAACCATAAAGTGCCACTGATTTTGAAGCAGGCCAGAGCAATCTCACAAAAGCATACATAATGTCCATGCCCATCTCCAAATCCATGAACACTGCAGCTATATCCCTAAATTTGTGTGTCAGCCTTCACAGGATGTGGGCCTGAATATTCTTTCCACGTCCAGTGTCCTCCACAAACTCTAAGCACCATTACTGTGTAAAATTAATTTTTTTTCTTTGAAGTTTCATACGCTTATAACATTCTTATAAGTGTGTTTGAAAACTGTGGTGTGACTTTAAGATACACTTGGAAAACCTTCAAACAATTACAAATATGCACACCAAAAACTCTGTGCTTGGATGAGGTAATTCACAAGAGGATTTCCAGTTGGCCTTTTGAAAACCAAGTATTTTATATATAAATGTCAACGTTAATTAAAAATCAACACAGAACAGGAAATAGAAACCCGTAATGCTGTATTGGTTATGATCTGAATACACTGATTAGGTATTTCTGAGAGTTTATTCCTGCTCTTGGAAGCAGTCAAGCTTTTTAAAAGAAACAAACAGATATGCACCCACTGGAGGATGCAGCCCACCAGATGATTTCATACCGAGACGAACACGTGGAGAAGAATTTCCAAAGACGTTGTGGGTCCTTGCAAAGTGCCTGGTTATTAACGAAAATGGAGCATCCTAATCCTTTTGGCATCTAGAAAAATCCCTCCCATGATTTAAGCATATTGGCCAAAGCCCCCCTCCCTGTGTGGGTTCATACCATGAATCAGTGAGACTTCATGAGTTAATATTTATGTGCTTATGCTCTTAATTGGCTTTTATGAGTGGTGCTAAATGGTTTTTTAGATCCCGTTCTCAGATACACAAAATGTGCCTTCCAACACTGCTGGTCACAGCCAAGCTGCAGGAGGGAAGAGGAAATGACCTGAGCTTAATCCATCCTCAGGACAATCTTAAAATGATTAATTTGCGGTTGTCCTCGAGTGCCACACAGCAGGTTTCAGTGCTACCGAGATGTTCCAGAAATCTGTTTATTTATTGGTGCTACGTACGTTACTGCCTTTTTTTAGGGATGGAAGAATATGCCAGAGCATCCCCAGGCACACTTACGCCTTGCTGGTGGGGCACACACTTGGAAAAATTTGCAAATCACAGCAGCTTAAATCAGGGGTCATCTAGAGATAAAATTAATTTTAAAACTATGTCCCATAGTGTGTTCCGTGCTATGCACACCATTTGTTCTTATCAGTGCACAGGGACACTGCAGACAAGCCTCAGCAAAGGGTGACTGCTTACCTCTTATAGTCCTTTTAGGTGAAATTCTCTCCTAAATGGTAGAATATAAATAAACTGAACTACATTCACCTCCATGGAAGGTAACACTTTGTGGTGTTCAAACGCCACATTGGATATCAGTCACTGGCTTGTTTTGCCTTACTGAAAGAAGAAACTTCCTTCACAAAACTGATTTTTGATACCGATTTTAAGTCCAAGCATAACTTTGGGGTGTTGTGACCTGGGAATTTTAAATTCAGATTCATATTCAAATTTGTGTTCATGTGTCTACTAAATATAAATGAACAAATTACGTCATGTTTATTGAGTGGGAACTAGAAGACATGGCCTTGTTAAACTGGTGCCAGAAGAGCCAAGACCAGGGAGAACATCACAAACATCATCTGTGAGTGATGACTTCCTAAATATAAAGGGTTTTTTTGTAGGGAAGAGGCTCACGAAATGTCCATAACTGTCTGGAAAGGACCAGAAACCAGTCTTCCATCTTTCCTGCAGCAAAGGAATTTGAATGAGGCTGCAAGCAACTGCTGAATCCTGCAAAGAAGAAAGGAAACATTTCACCTGTCACCATTTGCAAGTTGCCAGAGGCAATGAAAGTGTAAATACAATAACTCACTGCAGTGGCAATAGCTTTGCAGTGAACTGCACCATCACCCTAAACCCCTGTGTCAGATTATAAGGGTATGCTGTGCATGATGAATGCTTCTGGTTTAAAATATTCCAGGGAGAACATTTTTTATCTCTCCTCAACTTCTACCAACCGTGTTTGCATCTAATAAAGTCCAGATGCTTCTTGAAATAAAAATGTTGCTACACTGGACCACAAAACTTCTTTTAAAATTAAGGTTGTGACATTTTTAGCAAACGTTCCCTTTTGCTACAGTGGGCTCAGAGCAGGAGGCAGTAACACAGGCAGAAGGTGTTAATTTTATCTGCTAACAGTGCTGCTACTGCTCTGTGGTGCTCTGGTGGACAGGTTCTAATATGGCTTGGATCTAATATCCAAGATCTTGGAAAAATTTTCCTGAGAATAAGTCAGATTTCTCCTAACCTAGTGCATACTTACCTCTCTGCATCTACATGACATCTGAAAAATGCTATTTTTCTGTCTCGATGACCAGAGGCATTAAACCAACAGTACGCACATGGAAATTTGGAGGCACGCTTTCTAAGGAAGAAATTTAGGATGCTATGTCAAGGAGGGCTATGAGGCATCATTGTAATGGTTTGCAACACGTTTATGGCGGAGGGCCAAGCTAGACAAAAAGTGAATTTATAGTGGGTCTATTATGTCTACAGTAATAACCATCTTTTATGCTGGTGTGACAGCCTGTTTTCATTTTATTTAAAAGACCAAAGGCTTTTATGGGCAAACCTTGGCTTGCACATCTCTGTCTTAATCATCTCTCCTACCACTATGGTGAAATACCTTGACTCCTTGTGTATTTTGTATTTTCACCCATCTCTGTCCCATTCTTCCAGGAATCCTCCCTTGACCACACCGCCATTATTGTGCAGGTTTTCCCTTATGCAAATTGCAGTATTAAGAAATATGTTTCCTTTTTTTAAAGAACTGGAATACTTGGATTGCAAGAACTGTTCCCCCTGTGTTCCACAGGAACTCACTTGTGGCCAGATGCTTCTGGAATCCTGCTGCCCTTTCTGAAGCAAGTGCATCTCAGAGAATCACAGATCACTTTCCTCTGGGGTCAGGTGCTACATGGAGTAACATGATGCTACCTATGCCCTTTCCAAGTTCTGAAATTCTTTTCAAATTAAATTTTAAATCTTTTTCAAGTCAGCAAAATTCGGCAGCTCTCCCCTTTGAAAAACTGACAGTTAACAGGGAGAAAATCAGTTCTCAGGTTCATCATTGTAGGGAAAAAAGTCTTAATGTTGAACGAACTAAATGTATAGTTTACATAAAGAAAAAAGAGAAATGTTTCAACTTCAATATCATGGCAAATTTTAGCAATAAATGAAAAAAATAAACCAGTTTGATATCCATTAAAATTTCTAGGTATCCCGATACTTGGAAAACAATACTGAGGGGACTCAGGGACTAAAGATGTCAGTGCAAGGATTGTTTCCTGCAAAGGGCTATAAACACAGCTCTTTGGATGTCATAGGTGGAAATGACATAATGTACAACAAACAAAGAAAAGATGGAGATCTCTGCTCTGCAGATCCTGATGTCAACCACTTAGTCTGCTAATGGGTCTGTGTGTATGCAAATACACACTGGTTTGTTTTCAAGGTAGCAAGAACATTCAGTGTCTCAAGTGTATTTAGACTGATAAAAAACTCACCCTTGAGAACAAATACAGAAGACAAATTGAGTCTTCAAAATAACCCCTCTGCATTTCAAAAACCAACATACTATTTTTCCAGAACTGCCGCTTCTGTCTCCAGTTTTACGTATGTTCGGCCTTGCCGGTGAAAGGACAGATGTCAGTCCTTTGCAACAGAGAAAACCTGAACCCAAGAATTTTGGACCTTCACTTTCACAGTGAACATGTTGAGATTCAAAGTTTGAGATCTGGGCTACTTTCAAATCTGTTGCAGAACACCATCAGTTCTTAGAAGAGCAATACTTCAGCTATTGATCTTGGCTGCAGAGACGAATTGCATGTAGACCTCGTTACTGCAGGTGCTTGTACTCATTGGAAAGTAGGGTTAGAGGATCCAAAAAATCACTTGCTCCATTCTGGGGTTTGAACACACCAGAGGTGTAAAGTGGTCCGGAAGATGCTGGCTTGACCTTGACTTGAGCACCCCTTGTGGAGGAGATTGCTTCTGTAATCAGGGCTGCACTTGGGTACTGCAGAAAGTTTTTCCTAAACCACTAAAGATAAAAACTGTGCTAAATTATCCTCCTTGTGGATGTTCCCCAGCAGCCACAGAGGGTGACAGATCTTGATTTCCTTCCCTCCTTCCTTCCCGCCTTCCTTCCCTCCTTTCCTTCTTCTTTTTCTCTCTTTCTCTTCTTTCTCTTTTTTCTCTTTCTTTCTCTTTCTTTCTCTCTTTCTCTTTCTCTCTTTCTCTTTCTTTCTCTTTCTCTCTTTCTCTTTCTTTCTTCTCTTCCCTTTCTTTTATTCTTTCCTTCCTTTCCTTCCTATTCTTTCTTTCCCCAGATAAAACTCACTATCATATCTGATCATCTTTTTTTCCTTCCCCACTTCTCCCTTCTAGACTCTTTACAATTTGTCCCTAGACTACTTGTTGAAAGGCTTCCGAATAACAGGAGTGGCATCACAACTGATCAGGCAGAGGATGGGAATCAGCCTCTGAGTCTTGTCTACACTATTCCACTGCTTTTCTGCCTTCCTACAGCCCAAAATGAGAATTCCAATTTTTGGCAACAGCATCTCATTGATTTTTATAGTGTGAAGTTATCCTTATCCCTTAATTCTTTGCCTGAGTTCTGCTGCTGAACCACATAAGCTCCATTTATCACTAAGCACTCTCCACTTGTCTCTATCAGATGTCAAGTTATTGATTCAGAGGTGATGTCAAGGTCATTTGGGATTCTGACACTCTCCTCAAGAGTTCTCCTTGAGAATTCTTGGAAATTTTGGTGACTTTTGGCCAGACGTAAATGTCCTAGTTATGTTCTATTTATTCTTGGCAGCTGTACCAGGGAACCATGTTTTAATGGGAATAATTTGAATTTTTAACTTAATGTCAGTCCCTGAAAAAAGAGCATTCAAGACTGAAGAAATTCTAAACATTATCAGATTTAATGCAATCCTTCTCCTGCCTTATCTCTTCTTTCTCTTGATTTTTGAAAGAGATCAAAGGAGTGATTTATTCATAGTCTTTGTAAGTGAGCGCTAGCAGTTAGGTTCAATGTGCTAATAATGTGCAGCAGCAGCAAAGCAGAAATGGAAACTGGATTATGTGCAAATGTTTCTTTTTTTCCCATGCATTCTGATTACTTGCTGTGGATGTAGCATCCCAAGAAATATGTGAAGTTTACATACAGAGCAACAGACAGAACAAGTTTCAACAAGAATTCCTTTCTTTCTGGCCGAAGTGTATAAACCCAGCTACTCTGCTCCCAACACAAGCTGCAGTTTACGTGCCTCCCGTACATGTGTTTGTGGATATTTGGGGCTTTTCAAAACAAACTGGGCCGAATCACATTGGAAGAGCTTCACAGGCTGTGTCCTTGGCAGAGCCTGGAACAGCAGACTCACACCAAAACCCCTTGCCTGCAGGCAGGTAGGGACAGCAATTGTTTTCTCACTTGCATGAATCAGGAGTGGGTTTTGCCTTCACTTTGTAGTCCCATGTGGTGGTGCTTCTCCTGTTGGGCATGCTCAGCCTCTTCTCATGCACCCAAACTGCCTCCAGAGGTGCATCCTCCATCCTCTGACCCACCCCAGCCACCCTCAGGCATGAGATCCTGCTCACTCCTGTTCCCTTCTATGGAGCCACTCTCATCCTGCCTGTCACACCATCCCGCACTTCCACCTGATTTTGTATCCTGACTTTTAATTGTGTTTGATGGGCCAGAATTTCTGTCTCTCTGACCTCGGAGAGACGGAAAAAATGTGTCTCACTCCTACAGTCAGCTGAAGGATTTGCAAAAGCTTAAGATGATTGACAGCATTTGGAGCTGCACTGAGGTGTTGGTGGAGGGATTACAGCATGTAAAATGATGCACAATTAAACACCCAGGGTATTTATTGGATCTAAGCTCATAGTAGATGATTGTCCTCTACATTTTTGGGGGTTATTTTGACTAAACCATTATGTACTGGCCTAAACCCAATCTCTGGAGGAGCAGATTAGCAGGACTATTATGCCATCTTGCCTAACACCCCTCAAGATTTATTCTCACTGGAAGCTATAAAAAAAAATGTTGTAATCTCCTCCAGGTTACAGACACATTGGCAGACACACCTCCCTCATATCAGGATCACCATTTCCTTCAGGGCTCATGGATGATACTTTAGGAACAGAGATAAACTTGGCCCGTGGTATACCATGAGTCTGATTTCAAAAGCAGTGATTTTTTGCATAGAGATTAAATGCATAAGCTTGCAATTTTAGGAGACATTTATTCAGGGAATCCACGCTCTGGCTGTCCTGAGCACGTGAACCCCTCAAGAGAGGTTCTACAGCCAGACTGCTGCTGCCCTAATTAATTCTCTTGCGCATTGGCATTTACAAGCAATAATTTGACTCTCTCTGTTTTATTAAAACACATATTGTAAAGTGCTCAGCTAAGGAGGAAATTAAAATTTCCTTTCACACCCAAGACTTTCCTGGTAATGCAAATACCTTGACGTTACAGCAGCCAGCACGTCGTAGACAAAGCAGGGCAAACCAGTCAGAGACGGATTTCACAGAGAGAATAATCAAGGGTGTTTGTGGAGGCATGAACTCCTTTGCTGCGGAGCTGGGGCAAGAGGCAGGAATGAGAATAACCTGACCAGATCTTGAGCTGGTGCAGTTGGGAGTCATTTAATTGATTCCAGAGGAGCCACTCTCCCTGAAACAGAGTGGGTGGAAATCCTCAGAAAGGCTTGCGCCGAGGACCTCACTGTTCATAAGATGTCTCTTACAGAGCTTTGTTCTTACCATAGGCAACTCTGAAAGAGGCTTGAAATGAAGGGGTCAGCAGAGAGGCCAAGGGTACAGCTATTCCAGCTGTTCCACAGTAGGGATGGGAGAAGTGCTCCACAGCCCCACCCTGTAAGATCCTGAAGTGCTTTTCTTTATTCACGAGGATAATTACTCACTAGAAACACTTATTCAAGGGAAATAATTGCTCAGGAGAAAGTAAGATCAGGAGGAATGAAGCAGCATATCCACACACCATCCCTGCATAGCAGCATTTACAGGAACAAGAGGGGAACAGCAACTTTTTCTGGTTGAAACCACAAGTGAAATTATAAGCAGGCGAAATCCCATTTGAAACCAAGCCAGGGCTGTGGGCTTTCACTCCTACGCTTGCGGCAAATGGGATGGGGTTTTTAATGATGAGATACAGTTAATGTAGAGTGGTGCCTCCTGGGAGAGGCAGGAAGATCCCCTTAAATTGACTTTTCCTACCTCCTTAGTGGATTTTATCCTATGCCCTTGTCATTAGGTGACATCAAAAGTGCTGGGCAATGCCTCATGTATCTCTTAGGAATCTGTATTATTTCTTTTTGCTTAACTTAATAGCTATTACTTCTAATTCGTTCATGACCCAAGGTGTTGAGTGCACTCCTGGGTGAGAATCTGTGGGACTCAACTATCACGATGGAATATTTTGCTGTTGGAAGGTACTGTATCCTCAAAGTCAGAACTTTGGAAATGTAAGCAAAATGTCCACAAAATTCCCAGACAATCAGATCCAGCATTTTGATATTATCAAATACCCCCCAAAAAGCAGAAAATCTGATTTTTAAAATTTATGCTAATTTAAAAATTTTAAAGAAAATTTTCTTTCAAAACCTGGTATGAAAATCAGATTGCTTCTGTTTTGATCAGAATCTTGAAAAGAAATATTCCTGTTTGATTTGGAATGAAAATAAATGCTGAAATTGCAGGGCTTTTGAAATGCCTTGGATGTGAGTCTGCTCTGATTGGAAAGTCAGATTGCTGGTTTATTACCTCAAACACAGGTCTGTACTGAGCCTCGGTGACGCGCAAGAAATTCCAATGAGTTAGGGCTAACTTTCTGCACAGGTATGTCCCTGAATCTGTTAAATGCTGCTTCTGTGTTACAGTCTTGGGGAGGCCACCAAAAAAAAGCAACTGTCTCTATTTTTTCAGGGTCTTTCAAGTGGTGGAAACATGAGATCTCTGGCATGTTTTGCCCTGCTCTATTAAACAGGAGTTGTAACATGTAGGATGGGGCTGCTTCCCTTGAAATCCCAGACCCGTATGGGGTTTATCAGCTCCTGATGGATTTCCTGCATGGTTAGACTTCTGTCCCGCTCCCTTGCACAACCTGCTGTATTCCTTGCTTAGGGAAGCAGCTGGCAGTTCAGGAGTGGGCTGATTTGAAAAATAAGGATGGAATGTGCTCTGAGCTGGGGTGGTGGGAATGGTGGTTTGGATTGAAGGGAGAGCAGCTTTACCTTCTTAATCATCCTGTGTTTGCTTAATTATCCCCAAGTATGTTTTTCATTCCCCTGCCCCCTCTGAGAATGTGAGGCAGGCTTGTTGTGAGCATTAGGAAGTAGGAAAGGTGAATTTCCCTGTAATTTAACCGATTTCCAAGTTGCGCACGCTCCCTTCAGAACACAGCTGCTTTCACTGCTGCTTTTTGTTTGCTTTTCTTCCAGCAGCCTTGCCTTTCTTTGGCCTGTTTTTCCATCTTCTCCTCCTCCTCCTCTTCTGAGTCATATGTTGACACAACTCAGCGTTGGTCCCAGTTGTTAGAGCGAGGCATTGTTGCTGCATATAGGTACAAAGAGGAGTTATTTTCACGCTTGCCATGTGGATACCAAAATTTCCTTTGCTTCTATTTCTTCCAAGTTGGCTATTCAGTGTCGAGAGGTTCAGCTGGTGGCAGTTCACTTTCACCAGCTCTGTGCTGGTGGGCACCAGTTGGAGTTGATGGAGACCAGAAGGTTTTTTCCAAAATGTCCTCTCTCTCCTCTGTAGCCCTGTTTTCAGTGCTGCAGGAATGCCAAGTGTTTCTAGGAACACGCCGGTATGGAAAACCCTGCCCTGATGGCTGGTTGTAAATGGTGATGAAAGACAGCTGAGAACTGTGACTGTGTTGTGGCATGAGCAAGGTCATGTCACCGTGACACTGATTCCCATCTCAGGATAGCCCAGCTGGCAATCCTGTCTGTGGACCTAAGGATTTTGGAAAACCTTGGTCTCCGTGACCACAGGAGTGCAGCCTTCTTGGGCCACTCCTGTGTCCCGGGATAGCCTCTCCTCAATTCCTTCCTGCTGCCTTTCTTATTTTCCTTATTGATACGAAAATATCACTGGTGAAAGACTGGACTGATGGGTTTACAAAACAGCACTTCAGACTTCTGAGTAAAAATAGTTTTAAATTAAAAACGCTTCTTAAGAGGCGGAGATCTATTCTTCCTGCAGGAAAATGACAGACTAGGGAGCCGTTGCACTGAACATTTAACTGGTGTCAGGGGAATAAGTGTGCTGTTCCCATTCCCTCTCCTACAACTCTTCAGGGCCTAGATTTTCTTTTCCTCTGCCTCTTGCCTTCCATGCTAAAACAGTAAATACTTCAAGGCAAGGGCTGTCTTGCAGTTTATTTTACAAAACATCATGCTTTAGAGTTCTTGATCATCGTTTTAGGCCTCGTGGCACCGGCGTAAGATAGAAAAAAAACATTTCTGTCTCAGATATGATGTTTAATGGAGCTTTTTTCTCCTTTAATGATGTGCTTTGTTTTTAGAAGGATTTCTGGCCTTTCTACTCTCCTGTTATTCTTTCCTCTGTGCTCTTCCTTCTCTGGGTGATGCCTCGTTGCTCTTCACTCTGCTCAGGAGACATTGTCAAACAAGCATGGGTTGTGCTCATTGAAAAAAAGACACATGAATCTGTATTTATTTTTAAAGAGAAACTGTGAGCCATATCTTCAGCTCCAAACAGGCTGATTTTGCTTTAATCGGCTTTGTTACTCCTTTTCTTTGTTTTCCCCAAACATCTGTCCAACCACTTTTATTTACAACAGTATAAAAGTGGAAAAGTGCATGTCTCAAAAATGGAAAGGAAAAAGTGTGACACCCTCTGAAAGCATTTGCTCAGCTGTTTTGGAAGTTCTTTGTGGGTGTTGGAGTGTTTTAATCATTCACTAAAAACAATGCCATGTAATTTAGCAGTTCAGAGGCCATTTACACAGCCTACTCAGTATTCTGGGGCCGGAATACATTCAGCTGGTCTTGACCACCAAAGGTCTACTTAATCCCTCCAAAACTGGCTTTATGAAGTTGGGTGGTTCCCTTAATATGATTTTTAAGTGGAGTCCTCGCTGACAAGCAACTTGCACTCAGAAATACTGTCATAAAACAGTTGTCCTCCCTGTGGGTCTTTCTAAGAACATGTTGTAAAGTGCTTTACCATCAGTTCTTACATAGCCTGATTTTAAAAAAAGAGTTTGTTGTAGAGGAAGTGATTCAGCAACAGGAGAAAGGATCCTGAAGAGATGGACCCACACAAGTGAAATAACAATCCTCCACTGGGGTGAATTAGGCAGAGCAGAATTACAAGTGAAAGCAATACAGTGAGCCTCTGGTGGACCAAGATAACATGAGATCAGAGAGGTAGGATGAGATGAGTACACTGGAGATCTTTAAACTCCAGGGAGTGACTCTTAATTGGATTAAATGCTGGATGAATGGGTAGAAGTATAAAACCAGTCAACATGTCTGAAAATGAGGGAGATTTACTCCATTTCATGCAGCAAGAGGTTGTTTTGTGCATGGCTTTAGGACCCTTAGAAGTTTCTGTGAACAAGGATTTGGGAATTTGCCTTTTGCATGGCAAAAATAATGGCAAAAGGCAGGTCAAGACAAGGACAAAAGCTAAACACTTTCCATAGTGGAAGGGAAAAAACCCCAGGCAATAACATTTTGCTTTCCAACCAAAGGACATTAAGCAGAGTGCTTAATTAGGTAGCTAGTGATTAATAGCAGTAGGTGTTTATTAGAAAAAGAGCGAAGTGATCATAGAAAAGACAGAGTTTCTCATTCTTTGTAGAGAAACATCACTCAGACACGAAGGCCAGAATTGGTAGCACAGAGGAAAAAAAGGAGAAAGATTTGTAGGCTATTTTGTTGAGACAAATGGGTGGTGAGTCCAATGCTCTGAAGAAGGTCTTGTTCTGTAAAATGACACAGCAGCTAGAATTAGATAGCTGCTTGTGAAACACTGCTTCCTTGGAAACCTCATCACAAATGTCTCTTGAGCAACAGGAAACCAGGATATAAATCATTGCAATATTTATTTTTTAATTCAATAATACATGGGGTGATCTGCCTTTATAGCACGCCTGTATTTAATATATTAAAGAAGTGGTCATGCTCTCAGCAGATGTTTTCCATGCCTCCCACTTGCCAGGATAAAACATTACATTATCTGTCTATGCACCCATACAATAATGCTGAAACATAACATGTTTCCCATTTGAGCTGCCTTGTGATAAATCCTGCTCTCAACTTCAGCCTTGCTTTGAGTCTTGCTACTTGCAAGCAGTCATTTAAAGAGGGAGTCATCTTCCTAGAAAAGATGAGGTTGGATTACAGATTGTGAGATCCTTTTAGCTGTCGCCTACACTTTGTTTCCTTAGGTGATCATCCTCCTCTCCCCTCCACTTCTGAACCCGCTGACTAAAGCCAACCAATTGCACCAGAAGGGCAGAAATGTCAAGGATGATTTTGTCACCGTAAGAGTCAGCAATAAATTGTTGAGTAGGAAAGAGAGAGAGATCTTGTGACTGAAAGGAAAGACTGAAGTGTGAGCTCAGGTGTGAGTAGGTCTGAATGTGCCCAGGAGAGATGTTATGAAAGCTCCACTAATGGGGAAATGATTGAGAATCCCCATATCCGATGGGGCTCGGTAGCAAACCAGCTTTCACTGCGTGTTGAACTAATAAAATTAATTGGGGGTGCTTTTGACTTGTGGCCTTGGAATCTGTAAGGTTCTCTGTTCTGCTTTCCTCCACAATCTAGCAGCGGTTTTTCACCATGAAAGTCGACATTGTTCTAGCGCTCTGTGTCTTTAGAAGCTGAGCTGTTAAGAAAAATGCCAAATAAATTGAGATTAATGGTGAAATTAAAGGTGTTGACAGCACAGAAGAGGTCTTTGGAGAATCCTGGATTATAACGGTATGGAGATCCAGAGGTGATGTGCCATGGGAACTCTATGAATCTATGAACTCTCAGAAAACAATTTCATGGTCCTTATTCTGGGTAGGACTGAAAGAAAAAAATAATGCTTTTTTATATACAATTCCATCCATTTTCCTATACCTTCCTGTCAATGGATTTATTCTCCTGCCTCCCTGGATTTACTCTGAGGTGTCTTTGTGCTTCCTGCAATAGCTGAAGTGGCTTTAGAGATGTTAAACCTTGCCTAGAAAAGGCCTCTAAGAACCTGAGCAAAGCTGTCCCTCCTCAGAAGAGGAGGCAAGTTGCACCAGATGACTTCCAGAAATCCCCTCTGATCCATATCAGCCTGACCCTGATGCTCCTACTCTTGGGACATTGCTGCCTCAGAAAATCCTGTTCTTCCTCCCTAATGGGTGATGTCTTTAAAGATGTTAGATTAGATTCGAGCTTTATGATGTATCTTAACAAAAGAAACAAGAATTGAACAACAGGACCAGTCTTTTACCATGTTATGCGGAAGTTGGGGTGTTTAGGAAAATAACCAGATGTTGAAAGAACCATTAAAAATAGCAAGAAATGGGAACACTTTTTGGTAGCATTACTGGCCAGGACTGTCTGTGAGAAATGTGACAAATTTTGTTCCAGACTGTCCCTTTGTCTGATGCAGAGCCTCTGATGTTTTGATTTTAACTGAGAGTAAATGCATATTTCCAAGATAATTTTCAACTCTCCTCCATGAGGTGGTGGGGAATGTTACTAAAATTAATAAACCCACCAACCAGTCTGAGGGGGACACACAAGTTCTTGGAGACTGTGAGGAAAAACGCTGGCTGAGAAAACTTGTCTGTGCGACTTCATTAGACACAGAGCATCACCTTCTGCAAATCAGCATAATTTCACTGATGCTGAAGGGCTATTGGGTTAGGGGTTGGACTTGATCTTCAAGGTCTTTTCCAACCTAAATGGTTTATGACTGTGAAGTAGTAACTTTGCCTTGCACCAGATGAGTCAGTGGCCTCAGTCCTCCCTCTGGTGAGGATTTCCTATGTTCTTCTGGAAGCAATCATTCCTGCAGCTCTGTGGATACATTTTCCTCTCAAAGCCCTTTTGTCTGTGCAGCCATGGGATGGGCCCCTTGTGCAGCCTTCCTTTGGCCCTTCTCAGAGCACATTTTTGTAGAGCATTATTTTTGTCTGCAGATTAATAAGAAAAATTCCTTTTCTATATCTTCCATGATCTATCGACCTTAGAAAATTTACAGCTATTTATGCTCTACGTGTAAAAAGTCCATGATAAAGCTGCTGATGGAGATGAGGTCCTTGGAATTCCCAAGCTCAGAGGGTCTGCTGCCATACCCTTCCCTGCCTGGGAGCTGTCTTCCTCTAAAATGTGCCTGCCTCGGACCAGGAGGCTGCCACCCCCACAGCTGGACACATCTGTGTAGCAGATGACGTGGGATGCTCCTGGACCAGTAACCTGGAAATATCATCCGTGGATCCCTTCCAGCCACGTAATCAACCCTGGTGCCACTGAAACAGGGAGAATTTTGCTGTTTATCCCTCTGGGAGCTGGATATGCTGCTTTAAGGATGATAGTTAGAAGTGTCCAGGAGAACTAATAAAGCTCTTTGTCGTATATTTTCCTTGGTGGAGTTCTCCTTCCCAGCTTTTCTTGGTAGGGGGATGGTGAAAAATCCGGCTGTACAGCTGTTTTCTTTTGCAAATGAGAGTTGTCAGTTCGCAAATTACAGTTTAATTTGGCCACGCCCTTCCTGTAAATGAGTGATAATTAAAATCAAATGGGTTGTAATATTAATAAGAGGAACACTGATGGTTCTAAAGAGTGTGATTAGAAATAAGTGGATTAATAGGATGAAAAATAAACTGGGTGAGGAGTGTGATTTGAAACTGAGAGCCCCTTCTTGTTGCCTCTAATATATTCGGGGTAAAGGAAAACTGGTTGGAAATTTCTGGTCAAAGCAGAGTTTTGATGGAAAATGTTGATCTTTGTCAAGCCCGCATGACATGGCTTAGGTGTCCAAACCCCTGTGCATGGTAGGGGGCTTAGACAGCAGAGCCAAAGGGAGAGCAGTGCAAGAAGCACTGAATCCTTGCCTCTGGAATACAAAATTTTAGCATGGACTGAACAAAATTTGAACCAAATTAAGCTTTGAATGTACTGTGTCTTTTCAGTTGTTTGAAAAGGAAGAAATAAAATAACCTCAGCTCCTGTCAGCCCGGAGCCCGGCGTTTGTGCCCAGCTGCAGCAGAAAGCTGACGCTCATTAGCTCATTAGCAAGATCATTAGCAAGATCATTACTGAGGTGGCAACTGGACGGGAGGAGGACTTCAGGCAGGCATCGTGTAGCTGCCGTTCGAACCCTTTAAATGGAGGAGAAGCTCTGCCGGTGGTGTTTTATAAGGGAGAGTCTCCTCTAGGTGTTGTCCTTGAAGGTGCGAAATTATTTGTGGGTCCTGGCTTGGGAAAGGTGTTCCTGGAACAGGCTATGTTGTCCCTTTTGCTTGGCTTTCTCTTGCTTGGCCTAACTGCGTGAAGCTTCCTCTGAGCTCGAAAATGTAAAAACTTGTTATAGTGGGCTTTTTTTTTTCTGAAGAGCAACTTGTGTTGCCGAATCAGCAGTGCAAGGGGGGTTTAGATGCTGACTATTTTGATTTATTCTGATTATGCACCACTATCCCTCAAAACTGAAAAGTATTGCAGAGAACTGAGCTGGCTGTTTAAATCTCCTTTATGCCCAGGAGGATGTTTAAAATGAGGAATACTCAACCTCTTGCTGCTTTCAGTGCTGCCTGTGCTTTCTGCTGGTACTAACCGGGGTGACTGGAATAAACCCTTGGACTCCTTTCGCCTGGCTTGCTTTGAGTACCTCTGAAGTGTGAGACTGGCCAAAAACCCCCATGAAAGACCAATTATGAAAGTGATCTAAAGGTGATTTTTTTTGTGTGCTCTCTTTCAGTGCCTTCCTGTGCATAACTTATATTTGATATCAGCAAGTGCTCAGCTACAGCTCCGTGACTAAGCAAAGAGAGCAGCCTCAAAGTTTTCAGCAGGTAATGCCTTTCATCAAGTTTTGGGTAGTCTTTATGGGATTTTTTTCAGTGTAGTTCAGTGACTTTTACAGGTAAGACAACTATTCTTGGTGATGATGTGCAAAAGATTTTAAAAAGCTGTATAAATACAGGTATTCAGAAGCAGCTCTCCCTGTTCTCGTATGGAGAAGCTGAGACCATTCATTGTACAGAAGCCTGAAGACAGCATGTCCTTGTGTGTGGGAAATGAACAAATGGATGGTCAATGATTGACCATGGAGACACTGATTCACCAGAAACATTGCCCATGATGTTCTTGAGAAAGAGCTTTACAAATATTGGGGGTTTTTTTTTCTTTTTTTTGTCTTGCTTTTCCCCCATCCAAGGTAATGCAGTTGTTTTCTCCGCACGCTTCAGGCAGTGCTTTAAAACTTCCTATTAGCAAACAGAAGAAAATAAAGCTTATTTCTTTGTCACGAAAAAAATTCTTCAGTTTGTGGCCTTTATGACAATGAAACAAATTTCTTTGAAAACATGTGTGGAGTATAAATAGAAGTTTGCAATATTTTGTCAATTACCCCAATGCTAGTGTTTTGGGTTTTTTTTAAATTTTAAACTCACTCCTTTGTTCTCATAGGCAAATGGTGAAAGTCTTGTTTTCTTATATGGGAAAGTGTTAATCTTTCTGCAGAAACCACAGAAAGCGCTTTTGTAAGGAGGTCTAGACAGAGTGATGTTTCCCTTTTAAAGCAAAGCACAAAGTCCAGGCTGAGACAAAGACTGGCTTGTTTATGGAGAGTGGCACAGAGAGCAGCTGGAGCAGTTAAGGGTTAGAGGAATCCTTCTATTTCTTCTGTCTTCCACTCACAGACCCACCTATGTTGTATGCTTTTGGTCCAAATGTATTCCACTATTTCTTCTCATTCCTGTTGTTCACTGCCTGTTTTGGGAACTATGTATGGTGAGATGAAATAGGTGATGGGCAGTACTTGTAAATAATCTCTTAAAGATTAACTGAGTAATTCCCATCTGGGTTATCCGTGGACAAGGAGCTGTGCTGCAAAGTCTTATCCAAGTTCATGACTCTTTGCTGGTGTTGTATTTGCCTGTGGCTGTGTTCATACAAGCTGGTGGGAAATTTATCCCAGAGTTAATAGATTTGGGGCAAGTGCTAAACTAAATCACCAATTCTAATACCTCCTGTGTATCGTAAAATTCTGGGATCCCTCCTGAAGATTTATGGGCTCACCTTGCCTTGCTCCTGCCTTCTACAGGTCTGGCAAGGCTGCCTGTTAAGGGCTCAGCAGGAAGTGAAGTGTCAACCGTTGTTATGATGCTTTTCACCCATTTAAGCTGAAAGGCCATATTGGTACTTTTATTCCAGGCCAGGCAATTCCAGATGTTTGCACTGCACTCAGCTGCAGCCATCAGTGTCATTGGGCTTCACCATTGCAGCTCTCTCCGTGGTGAAATGAATCCTTTGACCTGCTGCCAGATGATGGGGTGGGTTATCAGCTTCAAGCTTTTGAAAGCAGTGTTCAGCTCACAGTTTGGGGAGGTTACAAGCTTGATAGAACTAAGTATTATTCCTTTTTTTTAACTTGCCGTGAGAGCCTGGTCTGTGCTGAGAGTCAGTTTGGAGTATTGTGAGTGCAGGCAGTAGCTGGCTGGAACAACAGAATTGGAGCTGGTGCCATTTCTGCAGTGATGGCAAACTAAAATCTCCCTGTCGGGAGATAATTGGGAGATCAGGCCATGGTCATCCACACATTATCCCTGCTCCTTACTGCTACCTCTGGCTTTACACCCAGGCAGAAGATTTCTCATTTTCCAAACTGTGGCTGAAATGCATTGTCCTTGCACCACACCAACAGCAGAGGCAGAAAGGCTGCAGTCTGTGGCTCAATATTCCTCATTTTCCTTCCACTATTTGAATTGTCCCAATCTTAATATTACTGCTCCTAAATCTGTTTATTCCTTCTTTCTTGGCCATCCCTTTACTTTCTTGCTTTAACATTTTTTCTGCCTTATTTGTTGATTATGCAAGTAGAATATCAAGGCCGCTTTTTGAACAAACACAAATTCCGCTCATTAGAAAGTTATCAGTGCAATTAATTCCTTTACATATGTCTGAGATCTACCTCTTAGAAACATTTAATCATAAATACAAGAGTAGAAGAGTGATATCTGCCATCACTTCTTTGAACGTAAGTATTTTGAGGTTCTAGTTCTAAGTTACAAAAAGGCAACCATTTATTAAATGTTATGTATCTCTCTCAAAAGCCTGGATAGAAATATGATTTATGGATACACAGAGTATTTATGGATACGCAGAGTATTCTTCTTACCTGGCTAAAACCTGCAGGGCAGCAACTTGGTGTCTTCAATGGAGATGTTACCTGGATAATTACCACCCTGAGGCATGGCTAGGAGAAACTGAGATTAGGAGCTTTATAAATGATGTATTTACAGCTTTGAGCTGGTTTTTTTTTTTTCCTCTTGGTTTATTGATCAAAAATCATTGAGTTTGGGAAACCAAGCAAAAATGGAGCTGAAGTAATGAGGGAAGCTGGAGTCAGTGTAAGGAATATAAAGCTTGTGCTGCTGACCACTTATTGACACATAAACAATGGTCTCTCAGCAGTGGGGAGGTGCTGATCTCTGGGAGTCCTGTCTGCAACCTCCTGACTCCTCTTCCCAGAGCCCACTGCCCCACAGAGCCTTGTGCTGACAGCTCGGGAAGCAGCTCTGGAGAGCACATGTGGTATGAAGCCTTCTGACAGAAAACTTCCACACAAAACCAATTTATTTTAACAGATCCAAAACTTTGATGGTAAAATGCTGGCATCGGTGTAGCTCTGTCATGTGAGCAAACAAAGATGAAGGGTTTCCTTTCACAATAATGCTTTCACTGGGAATATATTGAGTTACCGTAGTATCAAGCTTCAAAATGCCATTGTTTGAACAAACCACCTCAATTTTATTGAAATAGAATGATTTTTTTGATTCCAAAAGATATTTTCCTGAGATGGTAATTCAATTGTTGAAACAGAAAACTTCTCTAATTTGGGATGAAAACTAACTTGGAGGTTTCCAGTAAAATTGACATCTCCAATTGGGAGTTTTGACCATGCTCAACATATGGAAGGAAACTTTGAATGGCAGGGTAAGGGAAATGTCAAACCCTCTTTTTTAAACATCTGCTTCCAAGAATGTAACTTCCAGGAATTAATTCCTGTGATCCATGACTGTGTGCCAATTCCAAGTGTCAATGCTATGGACAGGAATCAGCCTTGCAGTTGAGCTCCTGTGTGTCTGAAGCTGGGGGGGGGTTGTATTTAAGTGTTGAGTGAAGAAAACGTCTATAGAAGGAGTCTGTTTAAGTTGCTGCTCCAATGGGGTTATGGAGGGCGGAGGTCCCATGGGGACTTTTTTAGTGAAGTCAGCTGTGTGGGAGCTGTGTGGGAAGCCACAAAGGTGGACAGAAAGGGAAGGCACTTGAAGAGAAACCTCCAGGCTGAACAGGTGTTGCTGTCAAGGATTGCTGAGCACAGCTCCCTGTGGCCCTCTCCCCATCTGCCGTTTGTGTCCATAGCCTGTTGTCCCAGGAGCTGTGCTCTCAAACCTGAGGCCTCTTGGGAATGTCACATCTGAAGCTGTGACTGCTCCCTTCTCCAGCTGTAGCATGAACTGGCTCTTGCCTCATCCCAGAGCAGCTGACTGTGGCTCTGCTCCAGAGCATCATGAGTGAGGACAGCAAAGAAGAAACATTTCAGCTGTGTTGACTAAAAATCAGCCTGCTGACTCATCACTGGAGCATGGCAGAAGAGGTGGGAGCCTGGCCTCGCAAACCAGCCTCCTGCTGCCCTCGAAATGCTGCGAGTCAGCACCAAGGAGTTAATTTCCTTACTTAAAATATCCTGTAGTATGTATCTGTCTGCTCTGGTCTCTGCTTGTCTTCACTGAAAGACTTCTTCCTCTTTGGACAAGTTAATACGAGAGCTGTGTGATGTACAGGGAATGGCACATGCTGAGAGGAGTGTCTGTTACCTGGGAAGTTTATCACTTAGAGCAGAAGATGAGTGTTGCTTTCTTGATGATGTTGGGCTTTGCAGACATAATGGGGAAGAAATACTGATACAGCTTACTGATGCTAGTCACAGCGTGGGAGGAATCCTGTACCTCTGGGTCATATGAATAAACCATGAGCTGTATCCTTCCTTCCCTGTCCTTGGCTTCTCCAAAGGAGCTTGCAGTAGATAAGAAATCTTCTGAGGCAGAGGGAGCAAAGATAATTTGTCCTAGATCACAAGGTAGGTGGTGGACCAGGAACAGACTTGAGAAATGTTGCTTTATAAGTCGGTGTCCATCCTACCACTCATAAAACTTTGGGTTTGGGCTGAGAAAATAAGATCTGGGTGCATTCCTAGTGATACTTGCCTAGAAACAGCATTTTCTACCTCCTTTTGCCCTGGCTCTGGGTGCTGTGAGGAGGGTGGAGTAGGTGCTGATGCCAGTAAAATGTTTCCCCACATCCAGACTAATGGCACTTGGCTGGCTCTGGGTGTTTAGGTCACCAAAACAAACCAGTCCTACTGGGACCAGCGCTGATGAGGCCACTCTTGCAAGATTAGAGGTAAATGTCTGGGTGTACTGAATGTCAGTAAATGGCAAAGTTTGGTAGTGTTTGGATCAGGCCAAAAATGGTCACATCAGCCACAATCCACTCCATGCTGGGATTTTAAAAACATATGAAATCCTTGTCTGCCAGCTCCTGATAAAAGAGCAAAACTGTCCTGCAAGTTCCCTGCGAATAAAACTGTGTTTGAGCACTTCCACCCTATAATTTAATGCCTTTTTTAAAACTGCTCAAAGTTGATGACTTTGTAACAGACAACTTCAGTAGATAAATATTATTTTTAAGTGGTGTAATGGTGGTTTGTTATGGTAATGTTCAGACAGCTCATACTGGTCCACTGGCTAAACGAGTGGAAAGTCACTTCCTAATTTTTCAAGCCTTTGAAGCCTTCAGGGTTGTCCTTTCAAGCATGTGTGGAGCTGGTTGCTGAGAGCATACAATAACTGAAAAACAACTGAACAAAAAACAATTGCACTAATTATTGAGGATGGACCTTTTCAGAAAATTTGGAGTTTGATCTTGCTTTTAGGAGAACTAATGCTCATTCAGTTTTTCACAGCCTCTACCTATAACTGCTGTACTGTTCTGGAAGCAAATATTTCTTGAATGAAGGTGCTTTTTGCTCCTATTCTCTCTTGGAAAAGCTTTGAGTAGGAACTTTCTCACACTTTAAAAGCCAAAAGTAATCTTGTCTATTCCAAATGCACAAATGGAGAAAACATTCAAATTCAGTACTCTTTTGATGTCCAAATGTTTTGGCTTGTGTTCTGCTTTGGACATGGCTAATATTTGAGTTGAGAAAGTTATCTAAGGACTGCTACGGGAGCGTGGCTCCTTGTCCCTGCAGTAATTGTACTAAAGTGTCTTCTCATTACCATTTTTTGGGGAAAAAAATATCTCTGGCTATTGTATTTGTAAGTGGATCCTCCTCTCTCACTTTAGAGCAGTTAATTCCAGGTTTGGATGTGCGGTGGGCCACGAGACCTGGTGCAAGCCTGGCACTGGAAATAAGTGGTAGGCACAATCCGAGGAAGAAATGTGCAGAAGGGCTCAAACAGCACTAAGAAATGTTCAATGGTATGAAGGCAAAAAGCTTCACTGGCATTCCAGGAGGATCTCAGGGAAGAAAAATGTGGCACATTGTGCATAAGGTTTTTTTTAACACACATAAAGAGTAATCCAAAGGGGTTGGATGATTTAGTTGTTCTTAAATGGATGTATTTTGCACCAGACTGTAGAAGAGCTGATCATGTATGGTGTTGGTGTGAGTTTGTCACAAACCCCACAGGATTAAAATCAGTGGAAATCTGATGCTGACTTTTGAAGCTTTGATTTCAGTTTGGAGTTTTTAATGGCTTTTAAGTTGTTGCTTGTAACTAGCTTGAGTCTGAATTTTCCTGTGTACCTTACACCAAGATATATCACTCAGGAAATCCAGCATAAACCTAGAGTACTGAATTTATTTTTGTTGTGAGGACAGTGCTTGGAATAAGGCTCCTCACTGCATGGTACTGGGGATTTGTCCAATAGCCATTAGAATGGAACTTCTGAGGTTAGATCTGAAATTCAGGCTTGAAAACACACAAAAATGTCTGATCAGAAGTGGGGGGAGAGACTTCCTATTAGGGTGGAGTGTTTACTTTGCTCTGTGATGTGTTTTTACAGTGTTCTTTGTTTCTTCAAAGCTCTCTATGCAATCATTTAAAAAACCAAAAGGTTGTCAGCGTTGTTAAAGGCAAGTCCTGGGAGTGTTTTTCAAACTACCTCTGCTTCATCCTGCCAGTTCTCCCTCCGATATCTACTATACATGTAAACAGTTGAATTTTTTGAGTTCCATGTTTTGTGCTAGAAACCTGCTCCTCCACGTACTTGGAACTTATGTTTTGTAATGAGAAGATTTACTCAGCAGCAGTAGGGTTATATTGGTGCTCTGTCAGTCTGTCCAAACAACATACTTTCTGCTGAGGATTTTTTCTTAAACTGCTTTTGGCTTTGCTCTGTGAGGACCTCAGACTATAGCTAATTTAAGGATGAATTTAGCTATAATCCTGTTGAAGGAGTGTCCATACACTCCTGCTGCAGGCAAAGCTTTGAATGGTGGAAGCCCCAGCACTCATGAAGCAGCCTTCTATCATTTTCCATTGTATCAAGTGATGATGCCTCCATAGGGCATCCAGGATTTACATCCCACTCCCTCTGTTCTGTAGGTCACAAATTAACCCCAAAGAGATGGTGGCTGAAGCCTACAGACCCTGTCCTCATGCTGTTAGCTCTTTGCCTCCTGGTCTTGAATTCTTCCTTGATGGGATCATTTCCAGGATGCATTAGGGGGGATGAGGTAGATCTGGTTTCCAAAAGGACTAAAACCAGCTGCTCTGTGTATGTAGCACAGGCAGCAGGACCTCAGCAGGGATCAGGCTGTTGTTTTATCTAAACAAAAGATGCAGTCAGCTTGTTGATCAAAAACCCTGCTGGAGCGTAGACTCCAGCATTCCGGATCAGCTGATCCTGTCTGCTGATGTCCCCTTGATCTTCACAGGTACCACGCATTGTTTTGGGCTTGCCAAAACACACTGTGAGGGTGCTTTAGGTTAGAGAGGCTGGTGAGACTTGGTTCCAAGGTCCCCTGGATGTGGCAGGATGCAGTGAGCGTGGTTATTTCCCAAACTTGGAGGCACAGCAGCTGCTCAGAGCCTGCCACTTCCAATAAGCATGTACAGCTCAAATCTACATATGGTTTAATTGTGGGATGGAGTCAAAATGAAAATCCAGAATGAAGGCAGCTGATTCTACTCTGAAATTGGACAAGAGACATTGAGATTGCTAAAAGGAAACACATTTCTATGGTAATGTCTCTCCTCCAAGACTGATAGTGTAGCTCAGTGTGCAGAACTGCTTAGACAAAGCTGCCACAGGCTGTGGGAGGAAGCTGTTGTTCCACAAATCCTGCAAAAAAGGTGCTTTGTTGATCAGATGCTATCCAGGAGCAGGAACAGTACAGGTGCATGTGCTGGTCTCTTCTGGCTCTACAAACAGCTCCTGCAGGTATGTCCTAAATGCTGGAGAGACTTGCCTTGGGCAGTTTAATGCTGGGCGTACACAGCAGGCTCACAGCCTTGAGTGTTGATCAGTCAAGGTTTTTAAGAGCAACCCAAGTCCTGGCGATGCTGCAAGGTTCCCAGAGCCTGCTGAAGTTCGTATAGCAAAAGGGGGAGGGATGACCCCATCCCTGCTCTCAGCTAAATCCTATGACTGAACATATGATTGGTCCTGCTAAAGCCATACTGACTCCTCAAGCCACTGCAGCAAATTCCACCTGCTTTCCCCATCTTGTTTCAAGATCATAATCTTCTTTGCCTTTTTGTTCTCCTAACTGCAGGGGGGCTTGGCTCTTACCTGTGGGCTATATTCAGGCTGAGATTAGCATGGTGATGGAGGAAAGAAAACCTGGGAGAGGCTTAAGCAGTGCCCAGCTCTTTTTCTGACCCTTGATTTCCCCCACCTGATAAGAGCTTCCTCAGAGAGCTCACAAACAGCAGCTGGTTATACAGTAATGGAGATTAAGAAAAAGGAATTTGCTGGAGACCTCCATGCTCTGGGAAGTCTCTTGTTAAAACCCTGTTTTGCACTTTGCTATCGTAGTTTACTTGAGTTATTCCAACCTCAAGGAAGGAGAAGGTGCGCTGCCAGCTCATGGGTCATTAATTTCCAAGCCATGCTGGAAGGTGCAAAGGTGTGCATGTTTTCCTTGGTGGTTTACTGACAACAAATATTTGTTTGGAATATGTTTGTGAAAAGCAGAGCCCAGGACTGGCTTGGAGCTGCTCATCACACCAATCTGTGGTGAGGCGTTAGGGAGACTTCAAGGCTGTGGGAGACCTGCTTAACAGGCCATGGCAGTCACTCCCAGCCTGAGATTTACAGGATGATAACAGGTTCAGAGGGTTATTTTTTTCTGTCAGCTGTATGCTAATACTTTAGTAAAACTTACCTCCTCTAGTTACTCAGAAATTCTGCAGCCTCCAGGTTTGGAAATGTTTGAGCATGTTCCCCTCCAAGCTTTGCTGTGATGCTAATGGCACTCAAATCAGTGGCACTCTCCTCTGGGGTTTGCTAAATTAAGATAAACCACCTCTGAGATGCAGAAGCAAAGTTTTGACTTGTGAACATATTGCTGAATAGTTTGTGTTGTGCTTTTTGCCTGGGGAAATGATGTAAAGTCTAGTCCTGGTGAAGTTTTAACTTAGGCTGTTGTGTTCTGCCTTCCTTGAACCTGATGGCTTTATTTCTTCTGTGGTGTCTTCTGCGGTGTAGAGCTGCTGAACAACTTTGTCTTGCTGCAGAGGTGTCTGCATTTCAGTGGGATATAAGAAATCTTTCATACACACTCACTTCTGCAAATACATAAACCGGTGACTAATTTTAAATAAATGAATAATCTCACTGAGTTGGAAATAGTTTGAATAAAAGTCCTCAGGGTTTTCCTAGGATTTGAATGGGTTCCACATGTAAAGCTCTTTGGGAAGAATGTCTCTGTATAAAATGCAATTCTAAATGTTTGTTTGTAGTTACACAAAACTGCGTTCCTTCAAAGTTAGAGAAATACCTTCAATTTGTAGCCTAAACAGTGTAAGTGATTTGTTATAGGTAGTTTCAGATATCCTATTTTCTATGTCAGTTTTTATGCTCTTCCAGTTATGGTTTCTTATGGTTAAAAGGCTGTTTTTCCCCTTGTTGCTAAGAGAAAAACACACAAACAGAAAAGCAAACTAAATACAGTCAGTTTAACTATTCAGGAGAAAATTTTTATTTGGTCTTACATTTAATTTCTCCTAATTGTTCTGTTTGCAGTACACACATTTTACAAAGCGATAATAAGATTTTCTGAACAGGAGCATAATTAAGAACACACACTTTAAGACATTGACAAATTGAGTTTGTAGAGTTTAATATGTGCCTCAGAAAATGGTGTGACTGTGGAGATGTGCAGCTTTAAATCAACTCTGTATGTTCAAAACCGTATCCCAGGTTTTATTATTTGATCTTGGATGCTATTTTGCCTATGACAGTGTTGAATTTATACATATCCCTAGCACTGGTCTAATCAATGTCCTTATAAATATAAGTAAAAGGATTTTTTTTTTATTGTGGATTTCAGACTTAAAATAAGACACCCTCCCCACTGGCTTTAGTTATTCTGCAAGCTGTGGTTTTTCAACTAGACAGGGTAAAGGCTTGAAGGGAATGTTGTGCTATCCATGGTTTTATCTGGGGTTTGTGTGCTTCAGTGTTAGATCTTGGTAGTCAACAGTGTGGGCTTTTCATGTGGAAATACCTGCTGCTTTGAAATTCCTATACTTTTAAAAAACAAAAGCCTTAAGAACATGAAACCTTTGGTCTGAGCAGGGATCCCTAAGAAAGCACTGTAAAATAATTTTAAAAATCATGTATAACAGCAGAAAGTTCTTCCCCCAAATATGCTGTGATGGACACTACAGATTTATGTTAACGTACATTCCAAATCAGGAATTCGGATCCACCTGGGTGTTGTTCGGATCAGGTAGGATGCAGTTTTCTAACTAAAATGAAGTATTTGAGGGACTTTTTTTTCAGCTTTTCACTTCTGAAAATCATCAGTTTCCTGCCAGAAAAGAACACTTTGGAAAAGTAGAAATCAAAATAACTGTCCTGACTTGCTGCACTATGGCACAGCAACTACAACCATGCAGGTCTCAGCCATTCTTGTTACTTGTGTGTGTCAAATATTCATAATTTTCTACTTTTAACCAATGATTTAAATAGAAAAGGCAGTATTTATTTGTATGATCTAGAAGATAATCTGATTTCTTGGATGAGATGATTTACACTTTGCACAGAATTATTTTCTAGCTCCTGGGTGATCATCAATGTGGAGACTTTCTTTTCTGAGGGATAAACTATATTATTGGAGCAAAGCCTCCCCAACACAAAACTTCACCATGAACATACGTATTTTGATGAAAAGCTTATCCCAAACCACCTCAGTTAAGGTTCTGCTTTAGAAGCTTATAACAAGATCTGTAGGAGAATTGACAATCCTGCAGATGAGCCCAGTGTGTGGGGCACAGCAAAGTAGAGCAGGGACCTGAATAAAGATTTCAAATATCCCTGAATGCCTTATCCACTGAGCTAAAGCAAACAGAAATGCTTATGATTGTCTTTTTGGTAAAGCATTCCTTCAGTCCTGGCTGCTGCTTTCTGCCAAAACTTCTCATCCGGGTTTAGTCATCACTTACGACTGTAAGACTAACAAACATTTATCTAAACACTTATGTAAAGGCTTCTATTATTGCTTTGGTATGAAGAAAAGTACATAAATTATGATTGTTAGAAAAAAAAAAATGATCCTTATAAAGAGCTAGAGACACTTTAAGATAAGTTTAGGGTTTTTCCTATTTTCCTGTGCAGCTGTGAGAAAGTTGCTGTTGGAGGGCAAACATCACACCACATCCAGCCTCTCCTCAACCAATCTCGTCAAATACAGCCAGCTCCTGCCACCCTGCTGCTTCCTGCTGCACCTTGACCTGAGCACCTCTCCTGAGATCTTCCCTTTTGTCCTCTCTTACAAGCCTTCGAGTGACCTTGTCTGAGACCTTGTGCTGTGTCTCATCTTTATTTCATATATCAGGGTGTTTCTTCCATAACTTGTCATTAAATATGATTCCAGCTGTTACAGGCATTTCTACAGCTCCAAACACTTGCAGAATAGTCTGGGTATTCCATAAGAAGTCCAAAGACACAGTGGATCCAGTCTTCCTACTGTTATTATGTAAGGAGCAAAGTAGAAAAATATCAAGAATGATGTTGTCTTGCTTTTTAGACCATGTTCCTGAGGGTTTTGATTTCTATCCAGCTATGGTCAAATAATCCCTTGTTCTTGAAGATGAGCAGTGAATTTCCAGTAGGGATGATCTTAGGAGACTGGTAAATCCACATGTAGTTTCATCTGTTCCACACATTTCTCCTTGCTTCCTGCCAGCCAGTGTTTCTCTTGAATACTTAGATTTTCTGTAGAAATCCATCCTTTTCCCATTCCTAAGCTTCTTGTTTTTCTTCCCCAATCTCCAAATGTTTCTCTTTAGATGTTATACACTGTCTCTTATCAGATGCTTAAGTCCTAAAAGAAAGCTCTGTTCTAAAACTCTGTATAATTACCAAATAATCCAATTGCTGATATCTGATCACTCTTTAAACATGAGTTTTGAGTATTACTTAATACATGTGGAGCAACTTAGCTGTAAACTGTAACATCCTGCTCAGAGGATACTTGGGAGTTCCCCACTAGGGAGAGCCTTTTGTAAATGGTCCAAGCTGAGGAAAAGCTGCAGTTGAAGCTGAAGATCAGATTTTTAGATTTCCAGGTTAATCAGGCATGAAGATGCTTCTGTGCATACTGGGGACAGTAGGAATATTTCATGCTGAATGCCCATCTGCCTTTAGTATTTTTGAAAGCTCTTAAAAACAACTTGGCTTCTCCCAAATATGAAGGTCAGTTCCATCCTGTGGTCACTGGTATGGGTATGTCCAAACTAGCAACCACCTAACTAATAGCTAAATAATTAAACTTCAAGAGGGATGGTTTGATGGCTCTACACACTTGGAGCATCTACTGGGTTATTTCCCGGTGCTCTTGCACTCTCAGCTGCCTCTGAGTCCTGTTCGGCACTACACTTCTTGCATTAATATTTGTGGTGTTTATATATATTTAACCAATATATTACAGGCAAGACTCCTTTTTCTGTAGCACTCATGGTAGACAAATTATGCCATATTCAAAGCCTGTAGTCTTTATTTACAGCACTTCTGTACCAATAAATCCCCGTGTGATGCTTAACTCTGAATTAGGGAGGAAATTAGCATTCCTTTTCAGTAGATGCTGTCAGAGTGGCTGCTGAGCTGCACTTCACGCAGAGAAAGCTGTGGCGGTGGGTGGGTGGGCTGAACAGCTCTGCTCTGCTCCGCTGCCTGGGGCACGGAAAAGGAGCAGCGCTGGGTTGTACCCCTCCCACACCATCCTGGCACAGGCAGCTTAGTGTTTGACAGCAAACTGTGTTGATAAAACAAGGTGAGGATGGCAGAGACTCTTGCACCAATCTGGCAGCTCTGCCTTGGGCATCTCTAAATGTGCTGACAGCCATGACTTTCTTTGGGTTAAGCTGTTCCTAAATGTTTGGATTTGCAGGGATACCATGCAGCTGTTGCATACCCCCTCGTCTTGCAGAGCAGCACGTCCCTCCTCACAATGTCCTTTTTCAACAAGATATCAACAGTCTGAGTGCAAGAAAAGAGGAAATGTTCCAGATTCCCCCATTTCTGAGAACTGCTGTGACACACACTTGCATAACGTGGGTACAGTCAAAGTCTATAGGGTATTGTGTGAATCTGGGAGGGCGAGAGCTCACACATCATATAGGATGATCTCATCTGGCTGTCAGGAACATCTTTCTTTCTACCCATCTGTTTGCAAAGCCCTTGGGTAAGAATTACCAAAAAACCCCCAAAAAACCCAACTGCAGAGTGCCCAAGATGTGAACTGGCTTCATATGTGACAAACAAAGCAATCAACAGGAAAAAATTAAAATACTTTAAAGACAGAGCTAGAGTCTCTGAAACCAAATCAGTTTTCTGGAAGAAGTTTTCAGACTGGCATCAGTTCTCAGTACTTTTGATTTCAGTTATGATAAGATGTGGCCAAGAGGTCAGGGTTCAACTTGACTGTTCTTAGTAATGTCAAATGTCACAGTCTGCAGTACCAGCCTAAAGATGAGCTTGGGGTTTTAGCTCTCATTATTTTTCAGTTCTTCAGCCGAATTCTACTTTTTCAGAAAAAGTGGACGACCAGCTAAAACCTCCAGACTTTGATTGCTGGGGAAGATGGGTTTGGAACAAAACTTTACTTGGGAGATCTTGGTGTCTCCAGTTGAAATGTCAGAATAAAGGACTTCAGCAGGGTGAAACTTCCTGACACATTCCAGAGTGTGTGTACTTTGTGTAACAACAAAAAAAATCTAAAAAAGCCCAAGAGAACAGTAAAAATAAATTTATTTCATGCTCAGTTCTACCTGTATTTTAAATAGAAGGCTGCTTCTCAGGGGTAAAAGATGCTGTATCAGGTGAAAGTGATTTTCTCATGTGGTAGAAGATACAGGGAGTATTTTGAATCTGAAAAAAAATACTTAATAGTGCCATCAAATAGCTTAACTCTGAATCGAGGAATTTAATCTCACCTTGCTTAGCCTTTGTCCAAATATGAGTGCTCCCAATTTAAAATGGGAAAGGAGGCTATTACATTGTGTCGGATATACTGTGGAATGTTGTGGGGTCAGAAACTTCCTTGAGAAATCCAGACAGAGGTGGAGCAAAACCAGCTTTAGGGAGTCAGGACTGAGCTGAATCCATCAACTTCTTTTGGCTTCTAATGCTGTAATTTCACTGCTTTCTAGAAGAGGCAAATTGTTGTTTTCCACAACTGGGATGAGAACAAACATACTTAGCAGTAAAAATCTTAACCCATAAGAATATTTGGTTTATTTTAATACCTCTTTCTTCCATCTTTGGTACAAATGAAACTTTTTTTGCCTCATAATTCCAGCAGAATAGATTGCTCTACTTGTCCTTCCCAAATATTTCTTGATGGAAAAACAGGAACTTAAGGATAATTTTCAAGAGAGAGTGTGTGAACTGCTTATGTAGCTCATATTTGACAAATTAATAAAATCTCTTATTCTAATTACCTCCAAGGTTTATAATGAAGCCTCACTTGAGAAATGCAATGACTGACAAGTGGATATTTTTCCATGTCCAGCTGCTTTGCTGTCTCACAGGAGCTGTTGGATAAAGTGAGGGACAGTGCAAGTGTCTCAGTAGGAGCTGATTGAGCTGTCACAAATGCTCATTAAATTGGAAGGTGGAGAATAACACACAGTGAATAGTGGGTGTTTGAAACTATTGAAGTTCCATCATCACTTTTATACATAAAAAACTTGATAACCACTGTGAGCCTCTTGTGATTAATTTCTATGGCAGCAATTCTGTGCCCAAAAGGGAGGAAAGGGAAATCTGTCCCCTCAGATACAGAAGGGGGAAGGAAATGTTGCTCTGGTGGTTTTTTGGAACCACAGAAAGGCAAATGCCCCCCTCTGTTGCAATGCTCAGGTACCACCATAGCTGATGAAACCTCTTCTTTTTTCTTTTTTTTCAGAGGTCAGCTTTTTTTTTTTTTTTTGAGAAATCACTTAGTGGTATTTTGAAGGGGGATTTTTAGAGCTGTGATACTCTAACTGGAACTGAATTTAGGCTCTGAAAAAACAAAGTAAAACCAAAACCCAGTCAGTACCAAAAACATTGGTATTGTAAAAGCTTTGAAAGGCACCAAAGGATTCAGAACTTTGATTGAAATGAGCTCAAATCTTTTGGCTGGATATTCTCAGCCTACATCTCTTCCCTGTGATGACATTCTGTTTCCAGTTGCATCTGTGTCTGGAGCCCTTTCCTTTGAAAGCTATCTCTCATTTGAAGAATGAGGTGTCATAATCCGTGGGTCTTCCAGCAAAACCTTGAGGCTACAGCACTGCAGATGGCTGCAGCCAGAAGCTGCTGTGCAGCTCGGAATCCGAGATACCTCAGGACACCTAAAGCCTCAGATACACTCAGATCTGTTAAATGTCTCACAAAGTGCAGGGATGATGCTATTTAAGTGGGAGCAATGCACGGTTGGAGCACATCTGGTGGATTGCTCCATGGGAGAGAAGATCCTGAATGTTGGTGAGACGGCAAACGTAAAAATTAACAACTTCAATATGTCTTCTGGCCATTTCAAACCTGCTAAAGCATCCTAATTCTTGTTGCTATTGGCATGTCTTAGCATGTACCAGTGGCAGGGAATTAGTTAATTCCTTAATTCCTTTAACGTGAAGAATGTTGTCAGAGTGCTGGATGTTTTATGGACATTGGTTTGGGAGTAGACAAGCCCTATGTGGACAGAGAGGGCAGAGGGTGCTGGAATAGTTTCTGTTCTCATCCCTACATTTTCATGAGGTAAGGGGCAGGTTGGTTTCCCCTAGATGCTGTGAGCATTTACTGCAGTGAACTTGGAAGGTATGTGAATAATTCACAGGTCTTGGGGAAATATTACCCGGTTGAATATTATGCACTTTCTCCTTGAGGTGAATTGTGACTTAATTACAGAAGTGTAAATCAGCCGCAGAGTTGGTACCGCTCATTCGAGGCATGAGCCAAGTCTTGGAAACACGGTGGTGCCAGGAACGTCCCGCTTCCCTTCCCAGGAATGACACCACCTTCTCTGGAAGGAGGGGAGCTGCTGGGCCAGGGAAGATGAATTGAAGCCCCTCTTTTTGATGGTATCAGAACGATTAGCAGGACTGATATGGTCATTTGTTTCCCTTTGAAAGATTGTGGTGTTCTAATTGGAAGCACTGATTTTAAAGTGTTTTGTTTCTTGCAGCTATGGCAATTTGAGTAGGTTAAGCAATTTTTACTTGCTTTTAAAATCCTTTTTTGATAGGTCTGGTGTGTTTGCTAAGTTGAATGAAACAATGATCAATTTGGTCTCCTAAAAAGGAATATTAGCTTTGAGGAAAACAATTTATTGTGTTCCCCTTAACAGCACCTCCCTTTCATTTGTTTGTTTCTCTTTCCTAGTTCCTCTGAAGTTCGGAGGTTTTGTAGCATCAACTGATGGTCATTAGGGAAACTCTTGATATAATGAAAGGTAGGAGTTGAATGTTTCTATCTCTGATTAAATAAATTTCTCTAATTTCTTCTTAATGAAAATATCTCTTGTTTGTTTCTTTGTTCCCATCTGGGAGAGATTTTTGAGCAGTGACGCTCTAAGAATGTATGGCTGAATTATCTGCTGCTGCTCTGATTTCAGTGGAGTTGGGCCAGCAGAGTTTTTGGCCCAGGGCTTCTCTATGTTTCCCAGAAATGCTTTTCTGAGCAGATTTGCATTGTTTCCCAGAGAAACCCTAACCCCATTTAGTGCGTTAATTCAGGAGAGTTTGTAAATGCAAGAACCACATGGCAGAGTGTAACATGGGAGTGAAGGCTTCATGTTTTATAGTGCATGAAACAGTCAGTAGTAACCTCCTATACTCAGAAAATCTGGATACAAGGATCTATTACTCGTTTGCCACCTGAACATGTCTTTTCTCCCTGCAACCCTCGAGTGCATAAGTCAGCTTCTTACCTATCCCAGGACCAAATCAAGTAGTCGGCTTCCCACTTAGATTTGGTTTAGATTTAAACCTGGCTTGTGAGCAGGTGCTCACTGTGCAGTAGCTCACTTCAGCTCAGCTATGAGAGCCTTGTACATATGTTATAAAGATCCCATCATGGAATGAGTAGGCTGAAATCTGATGCCCACTGCCTTGTAGGGTTCTGTCTTACTGGTATAAGTGATTTCAGGACACTTATTGGAAAAGTAATAACCTATTAGGGACAATTTGGAGGGATCTTCATCTAAATCTGCCTTGAAAGGTCAGCTGGGAGGGGCTGATTGTTTGATTATTTGCTGCTGTTGGACACTTGTAGAGCAAAGGAGTCTTGTGGCTTTAACTGCCAGTGCTGGGAAATCTGTTGGATATAAACATTTGTGATTCTTCATAGTGAAGTTGTGTAACTCACCAAGCACTCTGACAAGTGAGATGAGCCAAACCGGGATGCCAGGCTCATGTTATTGCATTTTCCTTGAGCCAGTGTTCTTTATTAGTCCCCAGTGGGACTTCTGTGGCTTGTTACAGGATGAGGTGCTTGTCACCGAATGAGATGACCCCCTTGGGCTGAGTCACACTGGGAGAGTGCCTCTGTCCTTGGAGTGGGAATTGCAAGAGGTTAAACCTCCAAAATGGATGGATCACAAGCAGCATGTTGAGCCCCAGAGCATACACAGTTCTATAGGTATCTGACTTCTTCGGAGCCCCTGTTTCATATAGGGAGTTATGATGCAGGAGTCTGTCCTAACACACAGCTCAAAATTCGGCTGTTGGGATCAACCAAAAACATATGTGGAGGATTCCTTGCATTACTGCAGCTTCCAGACCTCGTTGCAAGTGTCAGACTGGCTGACTGTGTCCCTTCCCGAGAACAGAGTGAGTTGCTGGCTGGTTCAAGTGCCCCTTTTTGCACAACTGGCAGCGAGTCTCCGCTTGCTCACTGGATGTGGCTCAGTTGTGGCCCCTCTCCCTGCTTTGAACAGAGGCACAGCACGGCCTCGTATCCCTGTACAAAAGGCCCCAGCCTTACTGACTATATGCCATCATATGAGTCACTCCAGAGTAATACTATTCCAAGCTGAGCAACTGTGAGAAAGGCCCTGGTAGGAACAGTTTTCAGAGTGTTAGTCCAACTGGATCCATCCTTTCCTGATGTCTCCCGGCACCTGATTCTACAGGCAGACTTAAGAGCAGCTGACTGCAGAGCTAGAGGGATATTTCCTCAGTGCTCCTAAAAGAGAGACCACCTAAAATTCCTGCCTGAAGATAGGAATAGTAACTAGGGAAGAACCTTTTGCAAGGTGAGAAGAAAGGTTATGGCCTACTCCTGCTTAGAACAACTTTATTCTCCTTTTTCAGAAACTTTTCCTTGCTATGTTAAGAGGTCCTTCTGTTGGGGCCTAGACCATGTAACTGAATTCCAGGCACAGATTGGTCTGCAGCTTTTCTTTCAAAAGAGGAGCTGAATATTTGTGTGACCCAGCAGCTCAGAAATTCTGGAGAGTGTGAGGGTGAACTCATCACTTCCAATACCTCTTTGAGAAGGTTCAGTGAGAGATGGCGAAGGGAGAGTCACAATGATGGGGACAATGTTGTGGCTCTGGGCATTAAAGCGCTATTTTCAAGCAGACTGGATGGAAAAATCCCTTTTCCTTCAGCAGGGCCTGAGCAGACAAGGCACAAGCTATTCCTCCTGCACCTGTCCCAGTTCAAGGACAGGAGTGAGTCTGGCCCGCCAGGTCTGTTTGTCCCAGAACACCGTAATCGTTTGCCATAAAACACCAGCCAGCGAAGCTTCCCTGAAACACAGTCTGAATAAATATTTTTTTCTCCTTCGTCTATTTCTGTAAAAAGGGTCTTTTGATGAAAATACCATTGGTATGTTTGAAAAAACCAACCCCTGAGTAGTTATTTACTGAGTCCTTAAATACACAGGCTGACTAGTTGACTGCTGTGAATGCCTTGTCTGCAGTGGCAGTGCTGAAATGCCCCATCTCAGCCTGGAGGCTCCAGACGTTTCCTCCCTGTGTTGCAGTGATGTGGCCGTGTTTGTGTGGGTCCGAGGGGAGAACCTCCGCCACCACTCCCTGCCTGACCGACGCTGTAGGGCACAGCCAGTCTCAGCCTTGAAAGACAAGGGACACCAAGTGCCTTGAGAGGTTTCAACACGTTATTTTTGTAGTGGTGCAAAGGGCTGGAGTCAATCTTGCCCTTCAAGATCATCTAACAACAACTTTAATAGAGTTGAAGGAGTTTCAGTTTGGATTTTGTACTCTCATGTCTTTGCCTGGAAATTGCCAGCAGCGTGGTGCTGCTTCTTTTCCCCCATCCAGCTGAACACTCTAAAATCTCAGGCAGTGAATACAAAGGTCACCATCTACAGCAAGCAGCACAATTGTCCCGTCACCAAGATTCGGCTCCAAGTGAACAGCAGTGCGGGAACTACAGCTTGGGTGGAAATCTCTGTAATGAGTGACTTGGCAAAACTGTCTCAGAATAGGCTTTTCACTAAACATGACCTATTTTGCTGCAAGCCAAATATAAATATATATAATAGATATAAAAAAGGTGTGAAGTTGAGAGGCTGATGAAAGGTTACCCTATAAGCAGTTGATAAATCCTTGACCTGTTTCACATCCCATTGAGCTTTTTACAGACTAAGGAGCTGTAAAATGTCTATAAATCCTGATGACCAGCAACTCAGATGAATAACCAGCTCCTACTGGAGAGTGAAACAAGAGCCAGGAAATGGAAATAGTCTTGGTTTCCTTTTGTTTTTGCAAATATTATTTTCACTCATTGTGTGTATCTGCTATAATGTACTAGGGATGCTCTGAGGTATGGGTTGTGACCGGGTCTCATTAGCCAGGAATTACTAATTTTTTATCTTGTGTTTGTCCTGATTTAGGGAAGGATGCAACACCATACTTATTCTAAGTTTTTAGCTACAATTATGCCTAATATTCCCCAAAGTCTAAGCTAGCTCAGATAGGGAATCCAAAAATAATTGTTTTGGGAAGAAAAGCGAAAATGAGTGAGCTAAACTAAGTATTCTGTTCCTTATGCATCTGAGAGACTAAAATACATTGAAGATAATACAAATCACTAAATCCTCCAAGTCTCTGAGATCCTTTAAAAAACTTGGCCATACTTTCACTAAGAGTTCTTTAAAAAAAAAAGTTTTTCATCAGTGTCAGTCTGCACCTTAGTGTGCTTAGAGTAGCTCCTAACTTGGTGCCATGCCCGAAAGCCTTTAGGGTGTTTAGGTGTCTGCCACTGACCTAATTCAGTCCAAAAGAAAATGAGACCTAGAGTCTGAAATCAAATGGTGCTTTCAGATATATATACTTTTAGCCAGCTGGTGTAAAAGAAATCATAGTGGTCCAACTGCTGACCACCAGAAGCTTATTCTATTGGATCTTTTCTGTCATGGATAAATAACTTGATTTATCTAGAGCCAGATCAGTTTTGTAGTTGATTTGATTGCCTGTCTAATTGTTAATTTGTGGTTGCTTTTTCTATTAGTCATTAGTAGTTTTTTATTATTCAGCAAGGCTTGGTATTTTTTAATATAATCTTAGCAAGGAATTTACTGGTGTGTTTTGGCTGCTTTCTCCCCTAACCAAGGGGTGCTATGTTAACACTTCTGCACAAGTCACCTGAACCTACTTAGGGAGTTTGGTTCTGCACATTCAAACACAGTATGGATGAAAATGTTGGCTATGACTGTGCTGTCAGAAAGGTGATGGGAATATTTTATGATCTTTTATCACGTCTATGGTGCTTTTTCGTGGGGCATTGAAATTCCTGGTAAAAATCTAAATTTATGAATATATTACTGTCATGCCCGTGTTGAAACCAAGAACCTTTTGGGGCTTAATGATGTATGAAGTCTTTCTGCATGATTCTGGGGAAGATTGCTGAAAAGATCCCTTTTCCGCTGTCAGTGCCATGCAGAGAGCTGTCAGTCTAAGCTGGAGTTCAGTTCTTGATGTTTAAACTTGGGGAGAGGGTGTTTGAACCAAACCTCTTTTTATAAATAGTATCTGATTTATATTAATATCTGAAATATAGGTTTCCTTAACAGCCTAAAAATCCACTTAACTATGTGCCTGAACCAAAAGCCTCCAACTTCCTATGTCCCAAACTCATCTAACTACTGAGCTAGAGTTGTCTGGGTGGGAAATGCCTATTTTAAAGACATTTTTGGAAGTGTGCTGTTTAAGGGCCGGAAATTGTGCCTCTGTTCTAGGCATCTTTCATTTTCCATAGTTCTCATGCTAGTGCTTTAAGAATATTGAGTGTACTTATATTCAGAGTTAAGGGGAGGACGGCCTTATGTTCTTCTCTCCCTGGCTCATCTTCAGGCCACTGTGGTGGGCCAGCAGTAGCAGCACAGAGGCTTTGCTCTCCAATGCTGTGTTTGAACACTTTGTCTTTTTTTAATTTCATGTTCACCCATGCTGTCATACAGACAGCAGTCATTCACGTACTTATTCATACGACTGCCTGTTCCGTTGCTGTTTCCATGGGAAAAGAAGATGCTTGGTGTGTTCAACAGCCTAGAGAGCCATGTGTCCCATTCCCAAAGAGGGCCCTTTAAGGCCTTTTGAGTTACCTTGAAAATTTCTCTTTTGTATTAATATATCCTATCCTAAAGTAACAAATGGCATAGCATCCTTCACATCCAACTTTCTCCTTGCACTGGCACAGGTTGCCCAAAGCTGCTGTGCCTGCCTCATCTCTGGAAATGTCCAAGGCCAGGTTGGATGGGGCTTGGAGCAGCCCGGCATAGTGGAAGGTGTCCCTGCCCACGGCAGGGGGTGGAACGAGATGGGTTTTAAGGTTCCTTCCAACCCAAATCGTTCTGTGATTCTATGATGAAATTTGGTGTATAAATATATATTTTGAGCTGGCATTTATCACTGTAGACAAAACTAGCTGGGCTAGGTATTATATTTAAAGCAGAGGTGATAATAACACTTGCTGTGGTTACAGGCTTCCCACAGTACAAGGGAAACACGACAAATCCAAGCCAACTATTTTTCCAGATTTTGTGCCAGAGTTCACTTTGCATAGGTGGCAGTATTGGAAACTCTCCAGAGAAAGTTTTTTATCTGGCCATTCATTTCTACCAGTTTTTCTCATCTTGAATCCCACTCAGACTGAGCCTAAACCTGCCCTGCCTGCAGAAGCCAACCACTGTACTATCCCAAAAACTCACAAGTTTCAAACCTACCGCAGACTGAGACAAGCAAAACTCAGATAAAGGCCCAGCTGGGGTTTTCCATTTCATCTGCTTATCAGAGCCAAAAGCTCTCTTCTAACAACTCGAACTCATCCAAAGGAACTAAAAGGAGAATATGGATTATTGGCTGCTTGCTTTCTACACAAACATGTAGTTTTCCACCATTGACATGGGCAAATAAAACATCACGTATTGTGCTGAAGCCCATCCACAGGTGGGTTGGGAAAAGTGAATTTGCTTGTGGCTACTCTTGGTTCTCCTGAGGCAGGTTGGAGGTGAGAGGGGGAGGAGCTGTAAACAGTTCCCTCTGCCATCAGGAGTTGTGTCTGTGCCCTGGCTGAGTGACTGACACCTCTGAGTGAGAGAACCAAGCATTTAGTAATCAACCTTGGGATGAGATCTCGGACAAAGGCTCTGTGGTAGTGAAACTTTGGGAATTTGGGCTGTTGTCCTGTATCTGAAGATACTGAATAGTCATGTTCCCCAAATAATACAAGCAAAATTCTGAAGCACTTCCATAATATAGGTACTCTTCTACAGTATACATATATGGAAAAAAAAATCCCAAGGGTCTTTTTGAGAAGTTCTACCAACTGGCCACTCACTCCAAGCCAGTCCCTTTCTGGGAACCAAAGCTCTTGGAAGCTGAGTCTTTTGATCTGGGAAACTCTTAGCAGTCTTGGAAACATGACCCCTCCTTTCAGAGCAGTGTCTCTGGATGTGTCTGCAGGGAGCCAACAGGAATGGCCACAAATGGGGTCACCTCCCAAGTTCAGGGTAACAGATGGGTGATTCTGTAAGCAGCTGATGACAAACAGGGCCCCACAGGTTGAAACCTATTCTGCACTGCCTCTTGAGAGCAGTAGCTAGTCCTAAGCTCTCCTAAAATTCCTGAAGTCACCAATTATCTCAAGGCTTGAACAGCCTCTGAAACCCTTTGACTCTTCTCTTCTATTGGAAAGCAAATGAAAGATCAAAATCTCATGATTAAACAAACTCAGGATATTCTCATAAACATTTTGAAGGCTGAGGTCCTCCTCTCCTCCAGAGAATATTAATACTTTGTGCTGAGTTTTGAAAAATCAGGTGACACAAAAGAACAGCTAATGACACTGGGTGGAGTGGCAGATCTCAGATGTGCAGTCCCACATGCAGAATCTCCTCCCATGGGATTCCCACTGACTGCCCTGTTGACTTGACTGAGATGACTCCTGTATTAGGGTAACTCACCAGACTGGACTTTAACTATGTATGAGAAGGTTTTCTCTGTTCTCTAGGCCAGGAGAAACAGGAGCTGTGCAAAGCTGGAAGGCATTGCCAGTTGGAAGTAAAGGGACTCTGCTCATTAGAGGCCTCATGAGCCTGGGGTTAGAAAATTGAACTGAAGCATAATAGGAGTATCAGCAGAAGGTGGAACTTGCCAGTTCAAAGTGAAATGCTGACTAAAACAAATATCCTTACAAACCTATGCAGCTGGATTGATTGGCAAGCTTGATTACTCATCCTTTCCTGTCTAGACAGAGCTAGTTTTTAGATTTCATATAAAAAGTTAATACTTATCATGTTTGATGGCTGTCTTAGTGCTGGTGTGAGGCTCCATTAATTACTGTCAGCTTGATTGGAAATGGAGTTTGGGAAAGCATTAGTAAAATGGCCTTGACTTTCGCTGTGTCTTACTGGAAGAAACCTGTTTTCTCTGTGGGGGTAGAAAGGAGAGAACCTTTCCCTGCCTCCTTTTTGGAGTTCAATTACAGCAAATGCACTTGGCCTGTCCTAGGCTGCCATATTTGAGAGAATCTTGGTCCATTTGTCTATAAATAAGAAATACTGCACCATGCCAGGTCTTGACATAAACCTGAACCAAAGCAAAGTTGTCAAAGGTATCAGATATATGGAGGAGGGAAGTAGATTAATTTGTACCTGGAAGACTTTTCTATATTGGGGGATAGCATGGCTTGTTTAGAACTATAAAGGCAGAAGGTGACCTGTGTAAGCTGGGCCCCAGGCTTTACACTGTACAACGATGACGAAGCTTCCAAATACTCAGTGCATGCCCAGGCAAGGCAAATTCCTTCTGCTGCTCTGGTTGATAGTAATTTCTCCTTCCTGGTGTGGAAAAGTGGGGATGAGGAACCCCAGAGGTGGCTGTGTGCTGGGCAGTCTTTAAAGGGAGCTGTTTTTCAGTCCAATCAGTCGCATGTGGAACATCAGAGCTGATTTGAGCCAGTCCAATGTGTTTTGATGGACTCCAGTAGGTCCAAGGGAAATGAACATGAGAAATAGTTTTGACCTTGTCAAAAAACCTGAATTTTGTTGTAGAGAGGAGGTTCACTCAAGACTTAAACAGGTATTTAAGCCATCCTTTCATCTTTTATGAAGCGCGCTACGCTAAGTGCTCTTTGGCTGCTGTTTCGGGAAGCTGGCACAAGCAGTGCTAAGGAGCTCATTTAAATAGAGCTGGCCTCATTAGCATTCCAGATGCTGAAAATGTGCACAGTTGGATCACTGCCAAAAAGCAGGCCTCTTCATCTGTGGCTTTCAGCTGGCCCAAAAATAAAGTTCAAAGTGACTTTATTAAAAATCTCCCTATATGTATACCTATATAAACATATATATTTATACATACATAAACACACATTATGGCCAGGCTGATGTTTGCCTGTTGCCTGCCTAAAGGATGAAGTTCTGCCCTGTCTTTTGCTGGTGGAGGTGGTGTCAGATTGTAAGAACTGCATGCACATCCAGGTGTTGAGGTGACAGGTCAGGTTTGCCTCCCAGCAGTGTTGGGATGCTCTGTTGGTTCCTGAGCTCAGAGAGCTGTCACTTTAGGCTGCCATGTCCCCCTGACCAATATGGCTGTGTCCCCTATGTGACAGCCTGGGATTTCATCATCCGTGTGCAACTCTAACTCCTAGTGAGTAGGAATGTTTTGAAACCCAGCTTTTTCAGTAAAATCTGTAATAAGTGATTGTACGAAAATAGCCACTCAGCTGAGGTAAGAAACAGATCAAATGATTTTAAGAACTACCAAAACGGAAAACAAAATAAACCAAACTTGTGGCAGTGTATGGACCCTCAGCACATCATTCCCTTAAGGACTTTTTGTGCTATTTGATACTCAAAAAGAGAGAATAAAGTATACAGAGAAGGACAAAAATAGATCAAGGGTGCAGAATGGCTTTTGTGCAAGAGGTGCCTGAAAGTGTTATTTGTTTTAGCTTGAAGAGAGGAAGAAGAGAGAACTGTCTGTATCTGCATGACCTGCAGGGAGGAGATCAGCGGGGCAGGTGTAGTCACTCATGACTTAAAAATCAAAGGCTAAATTTCTATTTAGAATCTTTAAAAAAATTTCCAAGAAAGACTCATCTATGATTAAATAGTGGTGTACATCTATTTATTTTACATTCTGTGTTATCAGCAGAAATGAGTGCCTTTCTCTGGCTACTTGGTGAAGGTCTCTTCACCAGATTCTGCCAATTCCTGGGTTTCCAGACATGGGAATTTCTACCTGGGAACTTAAAAATGTCTCGTTCATCTACCTGAGCAAGTCACTCAGTGACACAAAGCAAATGAGGGATGGTGAGAGAGAAGCTTCATAAATCACAAATGTGATTGTAAGGGAAAGGGAAGATTGAGGAAAAGCAAAGCAATTTTAATGCAGACCAAGACCGTGGGAGATCAGTGTCAGTGAATATCACCCAGGAGGAGAAGTGGTGGCTGCAGAGGGTGAGCAGAGTGCTGGCGAGTTACAGCCATGTCCAGAGAGGAATGAGGCTCCTGAATGGTGACTCCAGTTTCCTGGAGTAATGCTGCACCATTGCAGGCCTTTCAAGGATGGCTGAGATGGGAAATATCCGTCTACCATTTGTTTACCTATACGTGGTGGCTCAGCGAACGTGTTTGCAAATCATCCCAGTTCCCAATAAGATGATGATGTTGGATGTAACCACTATTTTCCAGTCATAGCCTAGTTCAAAGTTGGTCTTGTGGGTTTATGGCTGTCTAGTTCCCTCTCAATACTGGTACATTTTTAATTAGATACCCATCATTTAAGGAACTAAAAACAGTCCAAAAAAGTTTTGTTGACCAAAGACTGAAAATATGAAATGTTCTTTGGGGGGTTTTGGGTGTGGATTATGAGGCACATTTTAATAATATTTAGTATGTCATCTTCAAGCAATGTTTTTAAACCTCAAAACTCCAGGGAAGTTCTGTAGGCTTTAGCAAACAGATGTTAGCAGTCAGGAAAGAATTATGATTCTTGCCCAAAAATATTCCCTCCTGCCTATCAGGACATCCCGATGTGCAACACTTCTGAGATATGCCTCTTATGAAGGTAGGGATGCAATGTTTCTGCAGGTCTGTGAATCTACAGATGAAGAGGTCTTGAGTCCCTCCTTATCAGTCATCAAGGCAGCAGCTCGTTTGGGATATCCTGATTAACAGAGGGTGTGTGTACAGCAGTGCACATTTTATCCCCATCTAGTAGCTGCCTGAAGTGATTCGACTCAGCTGCTGCTTGTAGGTTACCAGTCTTTAACTTAAATATGTGCACAAGGATCCTAAATCCTGAGTTCTGTAAATTGTTTCAGGGAATTATGAACTATGAATCCAGACTCCTGCTGTTATGAAAACTGGGGAAGGGTTGGCCCCAGAGGTCTTGATGAGGGAAAAAGACAAAATCTGGTTGATGGGAATGGTTTAGCTTCACCTCCAAGGAATTGCATCCACTTCCTATCACTTTCTGTTTAAAGCTTAATGGTAAAGGTACACAGAGGTTCCTGAGACAGCAGGAAACCGTGGCTCGCTGATCCAGAAAGACTGGAATTTTCTGCAGTTTTACCAACAGTATGAAAATATCTCCATTAAACTGCCAAGCAACATAGGTATTGTGCGAACACTTGAAAGGAGTTGATGTGCTGATGCACAGTGAGAAACCAAAGGGCTGTTCCAGCCTTCCCTCTGTAGAGGCACCACATGATAACACAGCTTCATTATTTTGGGTTGGTGCCGCTCTGTGCTGCATCCTTCCCACGAGAGAGCCTAAAGGATCTGAGGCCCTCAGTCTCCAGAGCTTGCGTGCTCTAAGCTTTGATGGGAGCACCTGAAATTCTCTCCTTTCTTTATAGCACTGCTCAGAGTGGTTAACATAAAAACCTGTAGTCAACTTGCCTTTGAATGCAGAGGTGGCTTGACTTAATCCTTGCAGATGGCTTCCTGGTTTTGCTGTATTTCCACCATTTTCTGGGCTGTCGGGAATAGGAAAAGGAGGGATGAAGGCTCTGTAAAGGGAGTTATAGCATTTGTTGGCTGTGGTGTACACTCCTGCTAGTTCATATGTTACTCTCTGGTGTTCTGCTGGCAGTACAAATGAATGTCTTTCTTTGTCTTTGTTTCCACTCTGCATTCCTGTTCCTGATGTTCAGTGTGAGTTCCAGCCTGACAGTGCCTTTTGAATGTTCAGTGTCTGTTCTTTAGGTCTAGAGGCAAAGCCAGGCAGCCAAATTCAAAGATTTTAGGTTTCCTTTTAGTTCTTTTGTCAGCGGGAAGCTGAGAATGCTCCTTGGTATCTTCTCTGTTCTTCACTAAAAGTGTCAACTGTTTATTTATTTCTCTGGGAATTCAGTGTCCAGTCTTAGGGCTGAACTGATGCACCATTTTTTTGCATCTATAACCAATGGATCCAATTATATATCTCCTCTTTTATCCCTCTGCTTGCTAACACTTGCCTAATTATTCTTTCAGTGAAGGTGGGAGTCCTGATTTCAGTGTATTTGAAGTTCTGATTTTTGATCTTATGGTGGGTTTATTAATAATTTAAAAAGGAGAAAAATCACTCTTTGAAATAGCTCCACTTAATAGAAATACTAAATTTAGAAGCATGTTCTGCCAATATTTCCTTTGACACACATGCCCACTCTTCACATGAAGTTTACCAGGCTTTTATGTGACAGTGAGGTGAAATTGGCTGCCTGTGAAAAGTAAATCTGTCTGACTAATACACACTCATTTTATCTGTGCAGTATTTATATGATCTCTCCATTCATCTCCAAAAAATCTTCCTGTGTCTGTGCTATATTGTCTCATTTTACAAATGATTCATCCTTTGTGGTGGTGGAGAAAGGACATAGGGGATTCCCTAGGAAAATGTTGCATTAGCCATAGCTTTAGCTGATTTTTCTCCTGTGGAAATACATAATATTGTGCATAGATCAGCTTTTTGGAGACCAGCCCAAACTCATTTGGGTACTTGAATGAAGTTCCCCTTGATTCGGGATCTGTGATGGGGAACCATTACTTTAAGAGGCGCTAATTAAACTTAAGAGGATTATAGTGTCTTAATTATGTTCATGTAATCACCACTAGTTTGGAAGGAAGCTGTTGGGAAGGCAGTGATGAACCTCAGCTGGAGAAGCACAGATGGCCTAGGCCAAGTAACTCTGTGAGTAATGTGAAGGAAAGGAGATGTTCCAAGAGCAACCTTAATAGGAGTATTTTTGCCTAACTCTGTCCATAAAGAGTTTGGAAAGGCTCCTTTTTATACTTGACCAGGCTTAGGACATGCTCCCAGGGCCCAAGGAAACTCATGGACGTGGTGCTTTGACTGAACATGAACCCAGCCATGCTCTGGTGCTGGCAGGTTTTCTGCTTTAAGGTGAAATCCCTTACAGACAGCTCAGTCAACCCATAATAAAAATCAGAGCTGCAACCTCTTGGTTCAGGGAAGTCCAGCTTAATTGTAGTTATAACCTTCTGCTGTCTGAGCCACTTAGAAATGAATGACATGCTGAAGAAAAGGAGAACTCAGGGATTTATTTATTTATTGCCTTCACTTCTTTAGTGGCTGCACGTAAAGATACATTGTATGATTGCAAGTCCAAGAAAGGCGCTCCCTGGGATGTTTTTGAAAGCTTCCAGAAATAGATTCTGACGAGCTTGGATTGAAAAGTGCAAAATTCCAAGCACAGGAGCTCACAAGTTTTGTTAGAGGAAGAGAAATCTCATGTTTATAGCTGCTCTAGGCCTGATCCAACTCTTGCTGGTGTCAAGGGAAAGGCCTTTGCTTGAGTTCTTCATCAGCAAAGTTCTCAGCCCTGAGAAAAAACAGATTTATGGAGAAAGCTGTAAATGGCCACTTGACACCTTTACCCTGTTTAGCAGAAGGAGCTGCAGAAGATTAATCTGCTGCAGTTTTGCTGCTGAAGGCATGTGAACCATGAGAAGAAGCAACAGTGCTGGTAATGAGTACTCAGCTGCTGTCATTGCATTTCCAGGATTTTCAACGAGTAAGCAGTGACTGCTCAAGCGGTGGACTTGGAAAATAGTGTCTAGCTTGGTTTGTTAGAAAAAGCATCAAGCATTTCTTCTTTTTTCAGAAGACAGGGTAAAGTATGACAGCAGCACCACCGAGGCACTGGAGACAGGCCAGATATACATATTTGGTTGGGCAAGAAAAACAACCATCTGTCTAGAGAAGGATGTAAACATTAAGTGTTAACTGTCTCTCTCAGCCTCTTCTGTGACAGAAAGGCAGCCTTGTCTGTTGAGTTATTCTGCTACAAGCTACTGTAATGCAGACTGTGTTGAAAAGGAGCAATTTAGGGCAGAATTTTTCTTTTACTGTATTTTTCCAAAGGATGATTTTTTCACACAGGTCCCTTCTGACTCAGGAAGGGAGAAATAATTTGGAAGGAAATAAATCTCTGCTGATGGCTACTCAGAAAAGCAACCAGTGAGCATGGGCGAGCTAATATTAATAAATGCCATGGATGATGCACTGAGTAACTTCTCAGTTGTTTTTGTTATGCTATTAAGAAGTTCAAATTTAGGCTTCCAAGAACCACAGGCACATTTTTTGGGGTATGTGCATTGCAGGGAAACTTTGCCTGGAGCATCAGTACAGGGAGTGAAGAAGACTGCAGCAGCAAATTGTGATTATGGCCCATTCAGTTAGTAAGGCTGGAAACCCACGGAATGCAAAGGAGCCTTGGCAGTGCAGGGCTCGGGGGGCTGCTGGCTTTGGAAATCAGGGTAAGTCCTGCCCAAAGAAGGACTGACTTGTTTTCTAAAACAATTTACAGCTGCACGATCGTGTCAGACCAGGAATGGGCCTTCGTGCATTAACTGAGGAGCTGACCCATTCCATGCATGTTGTCTTCAGAGCTCTCTGTCCTCAGTTCCAGGCTGAATTAGGCTGGGTGCAAGCAATCTTCAAACACTCAGGTCCCCTTTCTGCTGTGACTGATCCTCCACCTTGTGTCTTCTCCAATACAGCATCTTCACCTCAGGCCCTTTTCTCACATCTTGTTAAAGCTGTTGAATACAAGACCGTTTCTGTTCAATCCTCTGCTGCAGCCAGGAGTTGGAAGGCAAATCTAAACCTTAAATCACAAATTTCCAAACAGTGGTGCCTGAAGATTTTTATTATGGAGTTTTATGTTGTCACTTTTTCATTCCGTTGTATATGCAAGGTAGCTAACTATCAATTAACCATAATTGATGTTATGTTGGGAATCTGATTTAACAATTCATAGAGGAAAAGTGCTTCCCACTGTAATATTACAGCTTTGATTTAAATAAAAGGCAAATAATTAAACTACCTCATTCTCACTGTTGGACTTGAGTCTGCTGGGACCGAAGAACACTGGATGGGATTTTTGGGGGTTATTCTGTGCTATGAAACAGAGAATGAATGTGGAAAAATACAGGAGAAATTTGACTTGTGATCATCAAACTAAAACCTGAGGAGATGGCAGAGGGAGAATTGGAGAAGGTATCCCAGTGCTGGGATATTTTTAGGGAAATGCATGCTGGGAATACAAACACTCCCAGGTGCAGATCCAAGGCTGCTAAAGGCAATGCACAGGCTCCCACTGACTCCTGGTCTTCATGCTGGACCAGGCTGTTTCCTCCTCCCTCCACACTGAGCCTGGAGTTTGTCCGGGTGAGTCATTCATGCTCTCGGAATAGGAGCCCAACGCATCTGGAACAGCAAGAGCTTGGCCCAGTGCCTGCTCAGATTTGGTGAAATATTCTTGGCAACTACCAAGCAGTTTTAAAGCAGGCCTTCATTAAATCCAGTTTCATGTGCCAGAGTATGCCAGCTTCACTTTATATGCAAACTACTCGAAGGAGAGTTCAGTGCAGATTTATATTCAGGGTAACAGCAGGAGCTGTGCTGCTACAGCCAGGCTGGGATAGCAGTCCCAAGGGATGAGAACTGGCATTTGCTGTGTCAGGAAATGTCATTTGTCATCTTTCACCCACCCCACCTATATAAGCCCAGATCAGGCCACAAAATCTCACTCGTATGGACTCCTGCTGACTTCTGTGGGGCTCTTCTGGCATGGGAGGGCTCCTCCAAAAGGAGCTCCATGCCCTGAGGCCTCACAGAGCACTAGCTGCTCTGTTCCATGCGTGTCCCAGCTGGTGTCTCAGGTGGGGTCACACAGCAAAGTGATGGCCATGCTCTCAGTGGCTTCCTCAGCCTTTGGGAAGCAGGCAAGTACCAGATTTAGAAAGCTAATTTTAATAAGTCAAAATCACTTCCCAGATTATTTTAAGATGCTACTGGCAGGAAAGACATAAATAGCAAATTTTGTTTTCCAAATGTGTTTGGAAATACTGTATGATTGGGATCAGCATTCACCTTGGCATAATACTGTTGAGCTTGCTGAAGTTGGCCTTCTAGCATCTAATATTTTGATGTTTAGCATTTGCATGGCCTTTCCCTTTCCACAAACTTCAGGGACTCGATAGAAGTCCCCTTCGCAAGCCCTTCCTGCCAAGGAGAGGAGGAGCCAAATGCAAATCCAGTCAAGAACCAACTTTGCAGCTTGGGCCTGCCATGAGGAGTCAGTGTGTGGATGGAGTTTTGGTAGCACAAGAGCAATTCCAGAGGAGGCAGGGCCACAGGCATGATCCTCTGCACCCCTCAGCCCAGCTCTGTGTGTCCTGGGACAACAGGGCAGGGGGCAAGGGAAGGTGCCAGGGTGGCATGAGCCCTACAGCCATTTTGTCATGACTCCTGCCTGCCTTGTCCATGCTGTGACAATCCTTCGTGCCTTCTGGAGGGACTGGGTATTTGCAGTGTTGATTTGCAAGCCCCTCGAAGCTGTTTCATTGCTGTTGTGTGCAGAGGGAAGCGTCGCTGACTGACAAGTCTTGTTTAAAATAAGGCTTCATCTCTTTCCTCCTGGAAATGCAATGTTTCATTTGACCCCAGGTGGGAGCCGGATGATTTCTATTTCTTGGTGCACTCAGAATTTTTAAATTATTCTGGATGGATCTGAAACAGAATAGCTTGTTTTCAAGTCCAGCCAGGGAACCAAAATGTAATTATTTGCACAGCTGTAATCATACTTCAAAAGAGCCATGGCTCTTCCTGGGGTCCCAGGTGCATGGAGAGGGCATTCCAGCCCTCATGAGCTCTGCATCCACAGAAAGGCAGGACTGACCACTGCCCTGCTGTTTAGTCGATGGCTGTAGCATCCTAACAGGTTGTATTTTACAGTAGGAAACTCCAGGTATGGCTCCACTGTTTAGTCAGGAAATGCAGCCAGACGAGGCTGTGTGGAGCTGAAAGCCAAGGTGAGGCTGCGCTCACCTGCACAGACCCCAAAACCTCTGCCTCCAAATTCTTGTTTATAAACGGGAGCAGCTTTTATCCTGTTAGCAGCAGTCCAAAAAATTATGTGAAAATCAATGGGCTTTTTAAAAACAAAGTTTTCCACAGAAAGGTACCTCTGTGAAGTATTTTTTTAATGACAACATTTTTTTTAAAGTTATAAAACTTCCAGCAAAATTGTTTTTCAAAACATTTTTCATTTCTCGTAGTCAAAATGTACTCTTGATATTTGCATTAAAAATCGGAGGAACAGCCTTAAGAACCTTGGCAAGGCTTGAAAAAACGACGTCTGTTTTAAGTGCTTTCAGAAAGAAAATTTTTTAAAATTCTGTTTATTTTTATACTAGCAAAATAAGTTTATTTAATCTAACCAGCTTGTCCCTTTGGCTTCCTCCTGCCTCCAGTTTGAGCCAGTGTCCCAAGGGATGTGGGCAGTAACAATCTCAGGAGAGCACTGCTCATGTGGCAAGGTGGAAGTTTCTTCTGCTCTGTCTGGACCTGGTCAGCCTTATTTAAAACAGAATTCTCAAGGGCAGGCTGTATTTTAATGCTGATGCTTAGGGATTTGCTCGATATGAGTGCAAAAACATGCTGCTTTTTTTTTTTTTTTTAAGACATTTTTCTTCTTTGCAGTTCTGTCACAGCCTGTTCTGCCCAAAGTGCTGTGATGGATGGCACCTGTTTGATCCAGTTTGTGTCTCAGGACTGGTTTGTGTTCCTTGCAGAGGGAAATGAGACAGGAGGGGGCTGGGAAAAAATAAGGAAAGGGGACTGAGGGCTAAAGATCCAGATAATTTGGTAAAAAGCCATGTGATTTGATATCCCTGGAGAGCTTGGCCTGTCCAGTTTGGGTTTTCGTGGAGATGGAGGAGTTGCTGAAAGGATTGCAGAGAGCACAGCACAGCGAGGCAGCTCTGCGGGGCCTGGGAACATGGGAGAGAAACTTTACCAAGTTGAACCCGTTACATTTGCTTTTCTGTTTAATACTGAGTTCTAGATCTGATTTTAATGGGTATTTATTCCCAGCTTGCTTTATAGAGTGGCTATTAAAAAAACAACCTCTTAAAAATTATTAGAAATGATGTTTCCATTGGCAGGGAACATTTTCACAAACAGGGTATGTAATTACTTGTTGAACTAGCAAGGGACCTGCCATTTCCTTCAGCCACTGACAGCGTTGCCTCCTTTTAATGACTGGGTGCACAGATTTTATTGTTAAAGTTATTGGGAGACTCTGGCTTGGAGGCTGACTTCTGGGGCACTGAGTTCTCCAGCAAGGCTGTTTGAACAGCTCTGTGGGCTGGGCAGATGTCCAGCTGGATGTATTGATTCTTTGCTGGAAGGAAAGTTTTGTTGCTAAGTTCTGTCTTGACTGGTGAATCCTACTCAGCAGTGGTTTAAAATCTGCCCAGCCTGAGCTTTTAGTATTGATTGGGATCATCTGTCCCACTTTAATGTGGGGCAAGAGGGAGAGGTGCATTGCAGTCCAATTGCTAATTCCACTTTCGTTCCCAAAGAGGTAAATCTCCAACAAAGGGCTGAGGCTCCAGGCTCTGGTTTTTGAGAGCTGTATACACAGGTTTTCCTTCAAGGAAACGAATTGGAAGCAAATATTTAAAAGCTGAATTTACCCTCAAATTATTTTCTCTGCTCAAATCCATTTGTCCTGATGTGCCTACGTTTGTGATGCTGCACTCTTAAACACGATAGCAAACACCAAATCTCAGATGGGCTTGTGACAGGATGTGGCCTCAAGGAAGACCGAGGAGGACAGATAATGTGCCAGATAATCCCTGCAAGGGTGTCTGGCACTGGTTAGACAGATGGGAAGCCGGGACACGTGCTGTGCTGTGGAACACTGCTCACTTCAGCCTCCTGCTGCCACCCACGTTCCCATACGTGTGTCCATCCACCTGCCCTGGCCTGACGTGTGCTCGGTATGTCTAGACAGGAGTCTGTGCATCTGCCTGACAGCTCAATCACAGTCATTCTTCTGGATTGTCTGGGTACCCTGGAAATGCTTGCTCTGGGACACAAACATCTGTGGCTTACGGAGAGCTGCCTCGTAGCCTTAAACCACAAATACGTTGTGTGCTGGCATGAGCCTCGCATTTACAAGCGTGGTGGCTAAGCCAGCCATGGAGATCTAGCCCAGACACCTCCATGCTCCCAGGCTGCAGGGATGAGAGACCCCCTTTTCCAGCTCCTCTGCACAGATGGTATTTGTACACTGGCTGCTCCTGTACCACATGCAATTCCCAGCTCTGATGGCTGTTAATTAAATGGTAGGCTCAGTGCCCTCAAGCACTGGGTTCTGAGACAAAGAGTTAACAGCCCTGTGTTTATGGCCCTTAGCAACATGTGTTCTGTTTTGAGCAACTCATCAACAGCATGATACTGGCAAATTAGTGGGATTTTAGGGAAAAGAGCATCTAGAAGGCTGGCACAATGGCATTGTCACAGGGAAGGTTTGAATTTTAATTATGAATAACTTAACTGAGCAACACTAAAGAGTGTCTGTCTGTCTGCTAAGTGACTTCTTAGTTCAAAGTGACAAGATTGCCCCAGAAGAGACTGAAGGCAGCTGAATCCAGAAAGGACTCCCACATCCTCAGCAGCTGCTTCCCAGTCTCAAGGGCAGATCCACTGTTCCTTTCCCCACCAGCAATAGCAGCCTGAAGCATCCCCTGTGTCCCCTCCCTTCACCTACTTGTTCTGACCCAGTGCCTGGCATGCATTTGGTAAGCCAGCAGGTAAATTGGATCAGTGAACTGCTCCAGGCTCTAAAACAATCCTAGAAGTGAAGTCTAACCTGATCTGTTCACTAGTGCTGTGTCCTGGCAAGCCTGAGGTCAAGTGGGCTGTCAGAGCAGAGGGAATGATTGATGGGAGACAGGCAAAGGTGGGAGCTGTTTAAGCTGGTGTAGCCGCTGAGACCAGCCTGGGCTGACTTCTCCAACCACCCAAAATCCTGCCTGCCTGCCTGGCATGCCTGTGGTCTGGGCAGCCAGGCATTGCAGCACTTGCTTCATCCTTCGTCCATAAATTAGCTCTGGTTTGCCTTGAGCACAGGGTTCAAGTTAGGGCACCTTCCCATACCTCACAGGGGCACACTGCACGCCTGGCACAGCTCACAGGGCAGCAGTGGCATTGCCCCTACCCAAGAATTTATGGTTGTAGCACACTCTAAGGATGGCCGTGCTGGTCAGGTCTTCTCAAGGTGAGTCAAACCCAGCACATCATCTCTGCCCATCCCCTGATGTTTTTTTGCTTTGTTTTTTATAAGCTAGCAGCTAAAATTTTGATGGTGGGGTGGAGCAGTCCATCTAACTTGGCTGCTTGAGCTTTAGTATGTGAAAGTGCAACTCTGCATTCTTGGTTAGTGAGGGGTAATTATATTCTTAAATACTTGCTATTAATTATAGGAAATACCAGCCTTCAGCTATGCTCAGCGTTGTTGACCTGTGTGTGATTGATCCTCCTGCTCCAGAAAGGTCTTTTTGACCCTGGAGCATTTTTACAGCGTCTTGAAATTTGCTGTTGAAAACCACTTTATGAGGATCATGCCTGGCTTGTAGAAAAGAGTGGTGGCTTTGCTTCTTATGGCTTGGGAGGAAAAATGAGAGGAGAGTCCAAGGGCTTTGGCATGGAAGGCATATAAAGGATTCTAATGACTTTGTACATTCAGCATCAGCCCTTAGCTCCAGTGGCAGATAGGAGCAGCTGATGAGCAGAAAGACTAAAAGCTTCACTTTACTCACACTGACAGCTCTGAGCTGTGGTTTTGTTTTAACCAAGATATCTGGTATTGTTATATGCACTGTTCAAAATACCCCACCTATCAGACCAATCTTTTTCCACATGAGTTTTATCTCAGATAAAACAAGAAAACACTGGTTTGCTTTGCCGTTTTGTAAACAGGCAAGTGGATTTCATAGAAGAGCTTTGTTTGGGGCATGTGTGCTCCGAGACTCTTTGAAGATGCTTTGAGTAAACACCACTTGCTGCTAGCTCATTATCTAGTCAAACAAAGAGATTTTGTGGTTTGTGGCTGTAGAAAGGAAGGAATCAGCTGCTGTAAATACCAGTCAATGGATGAAGGAAGAAGCAATGTTCTTTATATTCATGATTGTCAGAAAGCAAAGCTGGGACTTGCAGAGCATCTGTAAAATCTTCAGCACAGGTATAAGTGCAACCATCCCATGGAGCAGTGGGACTACTCCTTTACTGAAAAGTTAAATTCTGCTCAAGGGTTTTCCCTGAGAAAGGACCAGTCTATGAGTTTCTTGATAAATATGTAAGAGGGCCAGCACTGTCTTAGACCTACTTATGCATCCAGCATACCTTAAATTGAGAGCTGGGATAAAGCTTAAAGAAACCCAATAAATGGACAAAGAAGCACACAGAGCCAAATTCCTGCTTGGCAAAGTTCCTCCAGCATTAGAGCATTTGGCAGACAATATTTAATAAAGCACTTGTATCCACACTTAAAACTTTACACCATTAGTGTTCCCTGCCTCTCTTCCTGTCTATTGTTTTTCTTCAGATGCTGTTGGAATTAGAGAGATGACCATTATAGTGCTCAAGGCACTGGTGTTAGTAAAATGAGGTGTTGGGTGGTGTGTGTGTGTGGGTCTGCTCTTGTTTGGGATGGGCTGGTCCTTGCTGTGCAGAAATAATTCCCTGTCTTAATTCCAAAGGGCAGCAAAGAATGAAGCTAAGGCAGGTAATCTTTTCTCCTTTTCACCTAGGGATTAAAAAAATCAGCACTTGCTTTTTCTTCTTTGCCAGAAACCCAGAGATTATGGCTAAACACAATTTTTTGAGGTAATGTTTTTCACAGGGTAAAAGGGATGTTGTTTTCTTTGGAACTCACCAGTCAGAGTGAGATGCTTGGATCAGTGGTGCATATAGGAGATAATGTGCATTAATTTTTTGCCCCATCTTCTGTTGCAGAGTGTAGCCCAGAGCTCTTGCCTGTGCTGCTGCATGGCCAGGTGTCCCCAAGGGAACAGCACTGGATACCTCCCTCCTTTCTCATTCAGGACCTGGGTTTTGTGGGGAAATCCCTCCAGCCAAGAGCAGAACACTAATAACTCTACTTTACATGCTGAGAAATTTAACTGCTATCTGTGGAGTGCTTTGAATGCACATGAAATGTTGTTTCTAGCTCTGCTGAGAGCCCGAGCAGCTGGAATATGGCAGGGAAATGCTTAGCCAGTGATTGGGAAGCCTCACTGGGAATGAGGAGCCTCCTCAGCTCCACTCAAATGGTGGCAACAGGCCACTTACCCTGTCCTCAAAAGTGAAACACTTTACAGGTGTCCATAAAGAAAATTGATCTGGGCTGCTTTATCCCATGGAGCTAAACAGGGTTAGGAAGCTCTGTCTTCCTATTAGAAATTGTTTTGTCAGGGGATCGTTTGTGGTCCAAACAATCAGGTTTGAAAAAAGGCCACGTTGACCATAAAGTACCTGAGGCAGGTATTTTCCCAGACAAATACTTTCCAGTTTCATGGGGCTGGAAGACTTGTAGATTTTCTGTACTTTATTGGTGCATGTTCCTCTCCTCTTGGCTTGTTTTGAGCTCTGCAATATTCAGGAGCTATATCCTGATGCAGACCTCTACTGTGCCCAGCACACCAGACTTTTGGTAAGGCATTAATCAGAAGGAAAAAAGAGGGACAAGAAATAGCAAAATAGAGCTCACAAATATTTGAGTTTCAAGCATTATGGTTGCTCAGAGCTGAGGTATTTCATTTATCCCATGGAGAGAAATGGATGCTGTACTACTCTTTCCAAGTATCAAGTATTTCTTCTCCATTCCTCACTGTTATTCATTTGCACTTTATTCCTCTTGTCCCTTCATCTCTGGGTGGTAAGGAACCTTTCATTTTTTATTTTTAAGATGGCATCTAAAGACTTGGACGGGGTCAGATTGAGGGCTCTGTCTGAACCACCCTTGGCTATGTTGTTTATCAAAACAGCTCCTGTCCTTGTGCCCGTATTTCTCCAAGGGGTTCACCAGGCTGCAGAGCAGGTGCTTGATTTCTCTCCGTGCCCATCAAACTGCCCTGGTTCAGCCCAGCCACCCCTTTCCCACTCCCTCCTGGGCTGAGCACTCAGTTGCCCTCGAGCACTGCTCCGTGATGGGTGTGGATTTATTGGAAGTGGAGCAAGCCAAACTTTCGGAGATGTTTTTCCAGGGGCTGGGAGCCGTGCCCTACCTGCTCCACCCTGAAAGCTTCTCATGGCAGGCTCGGTGCTGCGGGGCAGAGCTGCCAGGGGAAGATGGGGTAACGTGAGTGGGTCTGGGGTCTGACAGTCTCAACAGCAAAGGACAGGTCTGCGGTTGTGCAGCCCCTTTCTCTTTAAAACTTGTAAGAGGGGTCTGAAAAGTGCAAGGAGAGCTAGTGACAGGAATTGTTTTTCTGATTTCTTTTACTAAGAACTAAGAGCAATTTGACTGAAGCAATTTTGTTTACGTTTCTCCTGAAAATCTGGAAGGGGAGGACTGGTGGAGATTTCATCAACAGAGGAACCATGTAAATAAAGCTGACGAGTCAAGAGAGAAGTAGGTTTTAACCCAGGACATTTGTGCTCAGGGCAGTCCCACACTGCCTTAGGAAAGCTGTGATATGAATCCTACCTGGAAGGTCTCCAGCACCGGGAAAAAGAGGAATGACCTGGTAATTGGGGCTTTTGCTGGTTTGTTACCAGAAAGTGTCTGGTTCTTTCTACCAGACAGAAAGCGTTTGCAGTCATAGATTGACCCTGCTAAGGGCAGAGAGCCCTCACACAGATGTCCTGTCTTGCTGTAATTCCTCCAGCACTGCCTGCTGGGACACACATGGTCACTTGGATGGATCCTATTCCTTGTTGGCACTAAATCGTGCTGTGGAGAGGTGCTTTTAGGAGAGGAAAAGTAAAACGCCAGGTTTGCTGGATGAAACAGGAATACGAAATCCAACCAGCCAAAGCTTTCACTACCCTGCAGCCCAAAACGTCTGTGCCTCATCCCATGTTTTTCCTTTGAGGGCTGTTTCCATGTTCCTCTGCTCATGGGCAAACCTGGCTGTACCAGCTGCAGGCCTGCTGGAGAGAGCCTCGTTCTTCCTTTGCCCACCACTCCTCTTTGCCCTTGGTTCCCCCTTCCCCAGAAGGGGACGGGAAGCGCACGGCATGTGTCTGCCAGGACTTTTACTTCACTGACAGAATCCTCCACTTCTTTATTAAAGACAGGAAGTGTTTTCCAGGCTGGAGGTGACTCTAGGTCTGCTTGTCTCAGGCTTTCTAGTGACTCATCTGTCTGCAGCTGATACGATGCCGTCTGATGGATTCTTTTAAAGCGCAGACAGCGTTATGTGTTGAGATATTGAGAGGCTGATTTCTGTTTTGACTGTTGTCATGTTGGCTTGCAAAGCCTAAGGTATGTGTCACTTTTGGGGGTTAACCACTCTCATTCAGGGATTTTATTAATAGCTTCTACTCTCATGAATGAAAAAAAAAAAAAAAAAGGCATCTTGTTGAAATTGGAAGGAGTAGGAGGGAACTTCTCATTTTTTCCGGTCTGCTGTGAATTTCAAAGGCTTTCCCCAGAAAGAGAGAGGCAAGGAGGCTGAGTTTCCTTCTTCCTGGATGGAGCCTCTGCTGATCACAGCAGATCTGACTCTGGCTGTATTATGCTACAGAATATATTGAGACTTATGAATGAAACCTGTTACACATTAACATGCTAAATATACACCCACAACGCTTGGAGCTGTGTGGTAGTAGTTTTAAAGCTTAGAATTTAGAACAAAAAAAAGTGGGACTGTAGATTGTGTTTAAGTTCATAAAAGAGATAAAAGCAAGATGCAAATATAAGCATGGAAGAAATCTGTTTAAAAGAATTATCTGAGACAATTTGAAAGTATTTCTCTGGCCACTGACTGTTAACTCTAACCCCAGAAGTAAATGATAACAAACATGCCATTTCTTTTAGAGGCATCTGTTTCTTTTCATTTTAGCTGTATTTACATGCCCTGACCCTTCTGTGATTACTCCTCATCTTTTTGAATAAAATGAACTAGTTAAGTAATTTGAGTGGCATTTACAAAAAGCCCCACAGGTTCAGGAGCTGTGCAGCTTCCAGGTGAATGTTTTATTTAGCCTTTCCATGGTGGCCACATCTCATGTCCTTCATGGCTGATTTGGGGCATTTTCCACCAAGCACAGCATCTCTTCAGAGGTGGTGAGCTTGGAAGGGAGAGGATTTGCACAGAACTATGTTTTTTATCACCTGAGTAACCTCCAAGTCACAACTGGAAGGGACATGTGCTGAAGGTGAAGAGGCCGGGAGGTGGAATAAAGCTTCAGCTCTGCTGCACCTGGTCTTGATCCAACCCAGTGAGAGATTCCCTCCAATCCAGTGGGCTGCAAATGACACCTGGAATCTTGGTCCCTAAGTGCCTCACCAAGAGATTGATAACTGCGTCAGAGGGACAGAGGAGATGAATTAATTGGTGTTCAGACTGTGCATTAACAGAGCTGCAGGAACAGGCAGACAGGACTGCCTGAGCCGTTCACTTACCAAGAGATACTGCAGGGTAAACAAAGCATGGGAAAACAGGGAAACAGCTGAAATGGCAGAGGAACCCCCCGGAGATCCTTGCAGTTTAATGAGAGGGTGTTGCATTCCTCCCTCAAAACAAAAGCCCCTGAGACTGAAGTAATGGGAGAAAGCAGAGTCCTGCTCTGGAAGTCTTAGGCAAAGAGGTGGAGGGGCCAGGTTATCCCTCTGGAATTTTTATTGACTCCAGCTGCTTTTCTCCAGGCTGATTCACCTCTGTCTCTAAGGAAACACGGGGAAGAAATGATGTTTCAAGCAATCTGGAGGAACTCACAATGTGCCTTCAGGGCACTGGGTGTATAAACAGAAGAATGTGAGATCAATTACCTGTGCTGTTTAGGTTGGCTTTCCCCTCCCCTTCCTTTCTGACCTGTAACAGAACTTGTATTGAGGTGATTCATGCCCCCAGATTCTCTTGGTTTCTATGGAATACTTTGCAAACAGCATGGACACATGACATAACCAAATCACGTGTGCATGCACTGAGAAGGTTATCAAGGAGTTGGTCATGGGCTACCATGAAGGTTTCTTAATTGTGTTTTCATTCGCATTAGTTAATTTGCAGTAATTAAGAGGATAAACATTTGCAAGTTACAGAAAGTGTATTTTGTGCAGTGATTCGTGGTACCGTTGAAGAATGATAGAATGGTTTGGATTCAAAGAGACATTCAAAGGTCATCTAGTCCAACCCCCGTGCAATGAAATGAGCAGGGAAGCATGAAGAATATATAGAATAGAAAAGAGATTATTTTTCTGTGGGGCTTTCAAAATGCCTTTCACTCAAGTGCTGTGAACAGGTACAATGAAAGCACCTGGCTTCTTCACAAATACTGCTGCTAACTATATATATTTTAACCACACAAAGACCAGAAATTCTGGCAAATCAGTGTCATCCTCTTCACTTTGACAGTGATTTTGGTTTAAACAATCTACAGCCTTAGCTGCATTTTCCTTGACTAAAGCAATTGGTCAAAAATTCTCCTGTTTGACTCAACTCTATTGACACACCCTCCCCTATCAGTAGATTATGTGACAGATGGCTCCAGAAGCTCACAGCACTTACTAACAGCTTCAGGGTTTACTGTTAAAAAACACATCCAAAGTCACATAAAGAAATGATCAGCACCCAGAACAGGGCACTCAAGGTCTTGATTCAATGTGTTCACCAGATTTGTTGGTCCCAAGTACATCTTTAGTCTATACAGCCTCCATAGTATTTTAGTAAAACACATGTGATTTTCCAAGTCAAAGGAAAATCTGCTCAGGAATTATGCAAAGTGCAGCTTGTTCTCCCAGGGCTATGTCTCCCCATGAGAAAACAGGGGTGGGGTTATGGGGTATTAAGTAATTCCTGAACAAGGCTGGACCTGGGCAAAACAAAGGTCAAAGGAAGGATTGTAAAGGACTCCCCAGGCCCACACACGGCTGTAATCACAGTCCCTGCTGGGGTTCATCTGTGTGGCATCTGGAGGAGTGAGTGGAAAGAGGAGCTGTTTGTCTGTACATTGAGCTTCTGTTAATGGTTACCTGAAAGCAAACTTACACCTGCTCAATGGGACGTTGTCCTGTTGCCCACTTGTCGGGGAGGGCAGGTGACCTTTTATGCTTGGCTGGTGGAGGCCTAGAGTTGGGAGTTGCCTCAGCTGCTGGACAGGAAAAGTGCGCGTGCAAACCCCTTTGGAATTTGGATCGTCGAGGAGGCCCTAAGACTAAGGGAATTTCCATTCCACAAAACTGATTTTCCACTCTTGTGGAGTACGTGGACGCACTTGCTTTAATTCAAAAGCAGTGCTACTGCTCTTTGCACCGTGGAGTTGGGAGGGTAACTTGCTCTAAAGAGGGGCTGAGTTGGCCTGTGCAGGGTGAACCAGGTGATTAGGGGAGCTGAGGTAACAGAACATCAACTTTTGTCTTCAAACTGTTTTATCTTCTGACTGTTCTATCTTGACTTTATGACAGGTCTCATCCTCGATCATAGGTGGCCCCAAGGTAAATTCACAAGGTCAAGACCAGCACCTCTCCCACTGGTGATTTGATGGCCTCTGTTCGGCAACTGGAGCTACAGCCTTCAGTCTGACCATTGTAAGGACCAATAAACCCCTTTGGGCTGAGCACAGTTTGGCTCCAGCTTAGTGGGAAGGGAGCAGGTGGCTACAAAGGACATGAAGAAGGACCCTGTTGTGGATCACCTGTGCCCTGATCATGGGCTCCTGCTTTGCAAACCTCAGGTCAGATCCTGGACCACAATCTAAATGTCTTTGGCCAGCAGCACTGGGGAGCTCAATTTAATCTCTGCCTGTCCCAGCACTTGTGCCAGAGCAGAGCTGCAGAATCCTGTGCTGCACCGTGCTGGTTTTGCATGAATTATAATTTCTTAGACTAGAAAAATTATCTACAAAAGCAGAAGAAAAACCCCCTCCAGCAAATAGTCCCAGTTAAGTTGAACAAATATGTAAATTTATGGTAAGCCCTATGAACTACTGAGAAATGTCTACTAAGGCCCATAAATGTGCTGGCTTTTAGTCTCAGGCTTAATTACCCTCTGCTGCTTTGCTGGGTGCTTCCAATGTGCAGAGAAAATACATCAGAACTGGATATAACAGCTGCTCATGTGCTACAAAGATTCATCCTTTTGGGAAAGGATATATGTTTAATAATTCTGAAGAGTCTGGCCTGCGTTGATAGCTGGCTTTCATTTATTTGGTAGGATCCTAGAATTCCTTCAGATCAAATCTGACACCAAACAAAGTGTGAGCACTTCTGTAGGTGTGAATTTATAAAAAAAATTGCAGTGCTGCTAATTTTTGATTAATCCCAACTCCTCCTTGAATAAAAACTCTTTATAGCAGGGTAGGAAGTAAAGCTGATTCATCATTAATCCCAAAAGAAATCGAAAAACTTCTTTTTTTTCCTGTGAAACTGTATATTTTAAAGTCCGGTTTAATTTCCTTCTTACTTTTTTTTTTTCCCCTCTTTAGTTTGTATCTTTGAGAAATACTAACTTTTCTGGTTTTATTGCACTTTCTCACAACTTCCCCTCTGGAGATTTAAGAATCTCAGATATTTATAAGCTCAAATACTCTGATTTTATTGGTCCTCCAAAGGCTCCATGTATGGCTCAACCTTACAGCCTGCTCATGTCCTCCTCCATGGTTTAAACAAGGCTGTTAAAGAAACGAAACCTCTAAGGACAAAATCCCCCAAAGGTCATTTATCAGACATTTGGCAGACTAAGTAGCAGCTCTGATAATGCTTCTGATGGGCTGAATGAAAGATCTATAATCCCTCCCTATAGCAAATGTAGGCAAATCTGGATCTATTCCCCGTAGCAACCAATAATTTGACATAAATTACACAGTAACTGCTTAGCGGCGTTGGGAGGGTGGTGGTGGGTTTTTTCTTTGCCCTCAAAATGAACTTCATTTGCAGCAGGGCTGCCAAATCCATTTCATTGTAAAGAAATTTGCTTTCTAAACTAGATACCCCCAGGGATGGAGATTGTGTGGAAACGAAGCCAAATCCAATTGCTTGGCTATCTGTATTGGATGGATGTAAGTTAGCAAACAGTATCACTCTTTACATCTCCTGTTTACCAAGCCCTTTATTTACTGGCTCCAGGCTGCATTCCTGGAAGCCTGTCAAGCTGTTAAAACACGTGGAGCCCGTTGGAGAGCTGGGTGGAGACTCCCACCTTAACGTGTGTCGTGTAGGGCCTTGGGAATTTCTCTTTGCAGGCTGGTGCAGGAGGAATTCCAGGCTGGTGCAGGAGGAATTCTGTCCGGCACTTCTGGGTGGGCGCTTGAGCCCTCACGTGCCACTTGTGATCTGGTCCTAAGGCTTTGCTGGCTGAAGCTGTGACTTGGAGTTGTTTTCACTCTTCTTTATGTGGATATCTGATGGAAATCAAGGTCTGTCCCTAAGGAAACCTCAGAAAACGTGTCGAAGTTGTAGTTGCTGGACACAGTTGTGGACTAAACCCTCTTTTTTCCCAGCAGCAATGAAAAATGCTGTTTCACTTGCAGGGTGGATTTGCAGCTGGCTTTGAACCCATGGCATCCAAATTCCAAGGAATCTCTGGGTGCTACTCTACTGTAGATAAACCCTTTGCTCCACCAGTGCTGCTTGTCCCTACCCTTTGGCTTTAGATCATGGCAGCAGGGTACAGGATGGTCTTTTCTGCCTTTGAAAATCCTCCTTTTCCAGCCTCTCCGCTATCGCTATCAACTTCCAACCCAACCACACTAGAAAGTGTAAGTATAGAGCTCAAAATCCCCCAAAAACACAGTCCAAAAGGGGAAAAATATGTTCTCTCAGCCAATCAGAGTGTGGACTGAAGAATGAGTCACGTCTGATGTATTTAAAAATATATGACCTATTCCTGTAATGTAAAACATGGCCACAGCTCGCTGTTCTAATACAGTGGAAATTCCATATTTATTCTCATGAAGCCTATCTGTTATGTTATCCAATTGAGTTACTTAGAAACAGCAATTGCTCCAGTGTTTTAACAGGGTACTGTAACCAAACTTTCCTTTGTGAATTCACTGTAGGCTTGTCTTGACAATCCATGAAGATGATGTAACCAGAAAACAGCCCATTAATCTCATCTGAAGCTTTAAATTCCAAGGTGCAATAAATCAAGTTTAAATGAGTTTCCACTGAACAAAAGTAAAGGGGCTTTAGGAAAAACTTTCATTTTAAGTGAGGGTTTCTTTTACTGCATGTTATTATATAATTCTTCAAGCAGCAGCTAGTTATGCTGAAGGGGGAGGGCACTGATGAGTCTTTTTACTTCTGCATCCTTATAAGATAGTTTGTTTACCAGATGCAGAAGGTGCTGAAACACACACAAAAAAAAAGAGGAAGAGGTGAATTTAGCATCATGCTCTTGTGGGAAGTACATGCAGAATTTATTCCTTCATGGCCTATGGACAAGGCTGATCTGGTGACTCTGCAGAAGTTTTTGGCTGTATCTCCCTGTCTTACATGCATCCATGTTCCGCCTCCGTGTTCTCCCAGCTGTCCCGACACGGATGGCTGTGCATAGGCAGTGTCAGCAGGGAGAAGAGGGGAGGTCTGAGAAGCTGGGGCTCTGCACAAAAACAGTGCTCTGGCTTTTAGCAAAGTTCCCTTACAATTTCTCCCTACCTGCCAGCTCCTGCCTGCTGTAGGATACAAAGGCTCTAGGATTACTAATGCCTGCACCAGAGCCTCCAGTCCAAGTCCCATCAGAACTGCAAAAGAAACAGGAGGCCCTGTGAGGGGAAGCAGAGAAGGTTAAAAAAGTGCATTTATGTCATCGTTGTGTTGTCTTTGAGATTTTTTTGATGCAAAATCTGTAAGCACAAATGGTGTGGAAGCAGGGCTTGGTTGCCTGACCCAGTGCTTCCCAAAGATGACTGGAGCAGGTCTCTTGGCTTCAGTGTGCCTTTAATTCTTTAGGCATTTTTAAGAAATTCCCCAAACTGTATTCAAAAGCCAGAGCCACATCCTGGTGTTTCAGTTCCCTTTTCTCATGAAGTCCATTCTCAGAATGACCTGGGGCACAGCGGGGAAGAGAAGAATTCAGTAAAGCCAAGCAGGGTCATTTTGTCTGGAGCTGTTGGGAAATAACTGTTCTAACGGTGGAGTGCCCTTGGATGGGTGGCAAAGGGCTGGAGCCAGCAGCCTTTTCCCCTGGGTCAGCTGGAGCTGGAGCAGAATGTTCCCAGTGAAAGAGGAAGGAAGCTCTCCCACATAAGTGGCTTGTCTGGGATGTACAAAGCTACTTGGTGACCTTTTAATGCCTGAATTTTCCTGCTCAAAGTGCAGACACCAGTGTTTTCTCACCTCGAAAGGGTTGCAAGGAGAACAAATCAACACAGTTTGAGAGATGCCCAGATGCCATCAGCACCAGGGAAATGTGTTTGGAACTGCTGCCAGCCCAGGAGTCCTTTCCTGGGATGTGATTCTGCTGTGCCTGGCACGGGGATGGTACTGGCCTCAGGGAGGCGAGAAGCACACAGGGATCATGGGCAGCTCCCTCTATTATTTGGGCACATTTCTCTTGCACAACACTGTGAGGATCTGTGGGTACAGCTGTGACTGTCTGAGGATTCTCCTTACCTGTGTTACTCATTTCCAGCAGTGGTTTTGTGTTTCCATGAGTAACTTTATACCTGCTTGGCTTCTACATACTTGTGTTACACAAGGAATAAAGGAAGGGGAGGGCTCCTTTGCTACGGAGACCAATGTCCCCAGCAGCCACTGGATTGCTCCCTATCCCACCATCTCTCCGAGAGGATTTAGCTCTGCTGGCAGGGCCAGGTGAGCCACAGAAGAGTCAGTGGAGCTGCCAAGGCTCCTTCCTCAAACACAGAGCTCCTCTTCCCATCTCCATGTGGCGGAGCTTGTGTATGAGTGTCCACCCTAATGCTCACGAAGAACTGCAGGAGCTGGGATTTTTTCTTCCCACTCTCCAGGATTTCTGTGGACACCTGTGTGGAGCCTGGTGAAATAACAGGAAATGATTCTGACCATTCTCTGGAGTTTATGACTGAGGAAAACCAAACAATTACCTGAGGATAATAAATGTCTTGGGTCACTTTTCACTGGATGGAGCAAATAAAGGCCATTGGTGGAGCAAAGGGAGGGCATTTTCCTTTCTGTCAGGTTCATGCTACCTGAGGAGGCATGGAGTATAAAAACCATAAAGCTGATATTTGTATACAGAAGTCTTCCCCTTCACAAAATCCAGGTGAAATCAGTAGAGTTTCTTACCAATTTCAGCAGGAATCTGAGTCTGAATGACCTGTGGGTTTTGCAGAGTGACAACAGGGAAAAGGAATTGTGTTACCACATTCTTTCTGCACTCATGAGATTAAATGAACACGTTTGAAGGAGACACTGGAGTCTCTCCTTCTTAGGAGATACTCAAAAGCTGTTTGGACGCAGTCTTGAGTAACATACTCTTGAGTAACATGCCTGCTTGAGCAGGGAGTTTGGATTACATGACTTGCCTTCCAACATTGCCCATTCTGGCAAAATCACAGGTCGTGTTTTTCCCTAAGTTCAAGTATTTGTTCTTGAAAAATATATCCTGGGTCAGTCACAAACTATTGAGCCTGGTGGTGGTGGCTTAGGTAGAAAAGAAAGTTATTTCCCACCCACAGAGAAGTTATAACAGAGGTTCACTGTCTTGGTGATGGAAGAGGTGAAGATGTACAAGCAAATGGGTCCTTTCTGGCCTTAGGGAAATATTTGAATCCACAAATTTCCCCTGGCCTGAGCAAAGCTCTCGCTGAACTAAGGAAGAGCTGAAGCACATGAAAGTTGGCTGCAGCACACCTTGCAGTTAGTAGATTTAGTAAGAATGGCATGAAAGGGAAATGTTTGCTGATCAAATATGACCTAGGTGTAGAGAGCTCTCCAGCAGGGGAACAGTTCAGCTGCCTCCCTTACTGGGTGATCCTTTCACTTAAAACCATATCAGTGAGCTTCTACTCCCTCCCAGAAAGTATTTTGAGTCAGCTTGAGAAACAATAGGTTTGCTAGTGTGGGTTCTTTTAAGCTAACTAAAGGCATATGCAAAGGCATGCCTTCCTTTACAAGGTATTTAGTGGCAAGATCGACTAAATTCAGCAGAGGAATTCTCTCGGGAAGTCTAGATTTCCACAACAAGAAATTCTCCTCCTTTTCCTAGCTCCAGGACAGCTGCTTTTTGTCATTCCTTCGCCTCTGCTGGCACTGTTGCTTTTTCCTGATACAGTGTTTTCCAACAGTAGGCACCTAGGATAGGCCAAAAGATCCAATCATTGTGTTTGCTTTTCTGCTGAGTCCTTATCAAGGCTGGGAACCTTTCTGTTAAGGCGCCTTCATATTTAATTTCCCCATTCGCCCTCGTAAATGCTTCCCTGATTTATTCCTTTTTACTCACAAGTGAGAATTCCACACTGCCCATTTCCCACTGCGTCTCCATCCCCTCTCTTGCAGCAAGGAGAGGACAAAGAGGGAGTCAAGGCATATGTAAATGATCTTGCAGCATCGAGAGGCTCAATGAGTCAGCCTTGAGTCATGAACACCAGCACCAGCCTGGCTAGAGAGGCCTCACTTACCGACCTCTGAGTGGGAGGGGGTTGCACAGCCTTGAGTCAATACCCAGACTCCTAGAAGCCCACCAACTCCGAGCTCAAAACCATGTCCCGGAATAAAGATTGGATCCCGTATTCCAAATGTAAGGTCAGGGGAAGGATCAGTTTCAGGTAAAGAAGATGAAGAACAGAGATTAGTTTATTCCTTTGAACATAATGATGAAGTTCAGGGCATATATAGAAAGACGTGTGGGCTTTTTGATCCCAGCTTCATAAAATTCTGCAGGAATTTTATGCCTCTTCAGAACCTTCTCTGAATGCTGTTAGGCTTCTGGGGCCCCTGGGCCATTGCATCCTCGCATTTAATGGAAAAGAACACAGGGAGTGTGATGAATGAATGCAGATTCTCTCGCACTGAATTTATTGAAGCTTGCACATTTTTCCCTTATTGTAAGCACCTCCCCATCTCCCAGGTTCCCTGACAACAACCCACAAAAAGCCCACAACCTCAAAAGAGATATCAGCTCTCTTCCCGGGACAAGGAAAAGCAGCGATATCCATGTATGTTCATTTTCAGGATGAAATATGATGAGAGAGAGAGCTCATATTTCTCTTTCTCTTGGTCATCGAGTGTCAGTTGGTTCACAGACAAGAAGGCCAATGGCTTGAAGCAGCACAGTGTGGCCACAGGCCCAGAGCAGAGCTGTCCCCTGTGCTGGGCACTCAAAACCTGTGTCCAGTTTTGGGGCCCTCACAAGAAGAAAGACATTTAGGGGCTGGAGCACCAGGAGTCGCTGAGGGAGCTGGGGGGACTCAACCTGGAGAAAAGGAGGCTCAGGGAGGATCTTCTGCCTCTCCACAACTCCCTGACAGGAGAGGGCAGCTGGGGGTGGGTCGGGCTCTGCTCCCAGGGAACAGGGAGAGGACAAGCGGAAACGGCCTCAAGTTGTGCCAGAGGAGGTTCAGGTTGGATATGAGGAAAAATTTCTTAGTTGGAAAGACGTTTCTGTATCTCAGGGAACAGCAGGAGAGCCATTATCCATTATCATGAGCTGTGGATGCCACTTCATGCCACCCACAAGTGCAGAGCTGCAAAGCCCAGCACTGAGCTGGGAGTAATCCCAGAGAAAGCAAAGATTTGTGTCTGAGCTCCCTGTGAGGGTGCAGGTGGAGGGGGTCTTGCTTTTGGTGTTGTGCAGTGTTGGATGCACAGCTTCTGCTGCACCAGGACCTGCTGGTGAGTGTTGCTTGGACAGCCACAGCCTCTGGAGGAGAGAAATAGCAGGAATGGTGGTTTTGTTCCTTTCCCTTTGCATTTTCCCTCTTTTCCTTCTCTTTTTTCTCATAGAGCTTGGAGAAGGTGTAGAGAAGGTGAGCCAGTGGGACTCTGGCTATCTCTCTTTTGATACTTTCAGTGAGCGTGCCCACCTTAGCATGGCTCAAGAGGCTGCAAAGCCCCAGCTTCTGGGATGAGAGGTTGGTGGTGGGGTGCCAGGTCTCGGGCATATCGTAATCCAGGTGAACTGACTGGGGCACTGTCTGTCTTACTGCAATGAGAAAAATCCATGGACGTCCAGCATAGTGGAAAACTACAGAGAGTAAACAAAAATGTCAGAAGAGACAGAAACCTCTTCTGATGTAGGGCCAGGAAACCTCAAGGTTTGGAGGAAGCTGTGCTGGTGATTCAGGGGGTGGTATTCTTCCCTTTGAGTCAGTGCTGAACCCATGCCTGCCTATGACCACATCTGAAATACGGCTCCTCCAACAGCACCGTGCCCACGAGCACTGTGCTGGAGGGCTGGCTTGTTGCTGGATTTTTCTTGGAAAACTCCCATCCAGGAAGAGTTCAGCCTTGACCAAGGTAGCTGATGAAAGCTGGCAGAGTCACAGCAAAGGCTTTGTAGCTTTGCTTGAGCAAGAAGAGGAATTCAGAGGTATTAGATCAGATCCTCTGTTAGTAAAACCCGGCGTGACTCTGGCTGGATTGCAGCTGCAAACATCAATGGCCCAGCTCTGCCGAGTGAATGGGAGAGAGGAGCAGACCTGTTACCCTGCAAAAAAGCTGCAAAAAAGTCCCTGGTACTTCTAGAATCAACAAATGAGGGAGACCTTTCGTGCAGCAAGGCTTTAATGTTTCCTTACAAATGAAGAACCTCTTAAAAAGGCAGCCGGTGTGGGAATGTGTGAGAGTGATAACGCTTAAGGAAACACATTTAATAATAACATTCCGTCATTCCTTGGTACTGGAATGGTAAAATGGCAAACAGCTGAGGACTTGTTTTCCATAAAAGTGAATACACCAAAAATATTGGGGCTGGTTCTGCTAATTAATGCCTTATAAAGCAGTGGATTGATGGAGATGTAGTTCAATGGATGTCTGTGATGGGGAAAATAAATTTTGGCTAAGTGTTTTCCTGGATTAGTTTCAGATTGTAGAACCCATAAGAAATTCTGGAGCTGTAATAGCACTTAAACCTGTCTTATTCCATGTTAGCCAGAGCTCCTAAAATAAAGGGACTTATGCAATTGTTGGCTTGCATAGCTGCAGCTTAAATAAAACCCTTGAACTTGGTGGCATTACCTTTGGGTGGCACTTGACTTCAGTCAGATACTCATGGACGTATGGATTTGCATAGAAATGAGGGGAAGGAATGAGAGGGAGGCAGAAGGGGAATTAATACTGCCTCTGGATTATAATTTACTTCCTCCTGCACGACCAAAGCCCCTTGGTGACACCTGAGCAGTCTGCAGGGTTAGTTTGCACTGGGCCACTCTGTAAACACTTCCCAAAGCTCATGATCCTTTGCTGAGGAACAGGGACTCCTTCTGCAGAGTCCCAGTCTGAATTCAGGGTGAATACTCTGCCACAGAGGTGAAGAGAAGCAGCTTCACAGACTCATCCAGCCACTGAATTTCCAAAGCCACAGTGACAGATGTGGTGATGGTCAGAGTGGGTTCAGCTATACAAATGTGGGAGCATGCTGAAATGGAGAATACTTTGCTCTTTCTCTGCTGACAGCTTTTGACAGAAACCATTTCTCTTATTCCCAGATCCACCCGTGAATATTATGAGCTCAGAAATGAGGCCTGCAGCCAAACCATTCTTGGTATTGGTTTTGCTAAAGCAAACAAAAAACAAGTGATGAGGTCTGTCCATCTGTTTTAACCCATTTCTAATTATAACTGTTTTCTCAATCCAATCAATTCCTTCTGTTGCCCTGGTGGGATCACTTAGGTGGTCAGCAGGAGCCAATGGCTCTGGCTGAGTGAAAATCCAAGGAACCTGTATTTCTCTCTATGTTATGAAGCAGTGATGGTTCCCAGCTGGACAGCAGCAGCGGGATCAGGGGCTCAGACTCCTTCCTTAGTCCCCATCACTGTGTCAGTACCTTTGCTAAGCTGGTCAGAATCAGAGAATCACAGAATGGTTTGGGTTGGAAGGGACCTTAAAGATCATCCAGTCCCACCCTCTGCCATGGGCAGGGACACCTTCCACTATCCCAGGCTGCTCCAAGCCCCATCCAACCTGGCCTCGGACACTTCCAGGGATGGAGAAGCCACGACTTCTCTGAGCACCCTGTGCCAGGGCCTCAGCACCCTCACAGGGAAGAATTTCTTCCCAGTATCCCATCTAACCCTGCCCTCTGGCAGTGGGAAGCCATTCCCCCTTGTCCTGTGACTCCAGGCCCTTGCAAATGGTCTTTCTCCATCTTTCTTGTTGGTTCCTTCAGATAATTTAGGGAAGGGACTGCATAATGGAGGAGAGGGAGAAGGAGCCTTGCTGGAGGAGCAGGCAGAGGAATAAGGGCACTCCCAAGCACAAGGAGAGCAGCTCACCTTGCAGGTACAGCACGTGGGTGTCATTGTGCTGCACCACTGTTCTGCCATGTTCAGAGAGGGGGCTTCTATGGGCAGATGGAAAGTATTGTCTGCAAGCTGCTGTCCACGGCTTCCCTGTGAGTCAGTGCAGAGGCAGCCAGATAATCCGAGTATTTTGGGAGCTGGGCTACTCATTCTGGTAATACTGAAATTGTAGGAGGGGAAAATTCAGTGGAAGAGAGAGAATGAAAGTTTTAACTTGCTGATGGTGATTTTTGGTAATAATTACTTATAATTATGATATATTTTCATTAATTCTAGTCAAAACACCAGAAAGAAGAAAAAAAATTCAAATATTTGCATGGATCGAATGAACACTTGACTTAATGGTTCAGATTTCCTAGCATTGACTGAAAGCAAAAATCAGACTTGGTCAAGCATTCTTTTGAGTTTGTCCTTTAATGACAAAGATATTGTGAGAATAATCTGTGACCAGGTCTATTTTCATGCTAATGCCCTCTGCAGCAGACAGCAACTCTTTCTGTTGCTTTCCTTTAAGTTAAAAATTAAGCTTCTGGGCGGGATCCTGCTTTTGCAGACATAGACAACCTGATCCCTGTAACTTGCTTGAGCAGAATGGCCAATTCCCCCATAAATAATTTGTAGAAACATGTGTAGTTTGTTTGGGTTCTGTGAAGTATTTTTGTGTTTGGGTTGTACTTTTTTTTTCCTGAAAGCGTCCTTTTTTTCTCCTTAGTAATTATGTTATGAGCATTTAACTGGGTAAGCAGTGCCAATGAAAACCCTTCTAAAATATCCATTTGCATGGTCATCCTGCCGGCAGGACTTAAACTTAATGACTCACGTGAATCTGTGTTCCGGTCTCCCAGCGGGAGCTCATAAATCCTAGAGGAGTAGCTGCCGCTGGATGGCTCTAGGAAAGATGGGGGAAATGAGCTCCCGTGGGACTCCTGGTGAATGAAGGACACAGAAGTCAGAAGGCTGGTGAATGAAGGACACAGAAGTCAGAAGGCTGGTGAATGAAGGACACAGAAGTCAGAAGGCTGCAGGAAGCTGGGCAGAGCTGAGGGTTGCTGGTGGTCCTCCAGCTGTTGGGCACATCTGCAGCTGGAGGCACTGCAGCGCTCTCTGCTCACTTTCCCCCGTGCCGGTGCCACCCGCCACCAAAATGCCCTCAAGTTTGCGTTGGCAGGAATGAGCTGGAGTCTCTTTCTGAAGGACATGCCACCACAAGACCTCAGGACACCAAAATGCCTGCGGTCTCTCACCCCCTTCCAGTAACACATTTTAGTTTGTGAGGGTTTCGGTGTTTCCTGCTCACCGCCTTGTTTTGTTAGGTCTGCCTAAAGGTTGTGGTGAGTGTGGAAAGGATGTGCTGCTGATTTTAACTGGGCTAAACACCTCTGCTGGGCTTCTCTGGGATTTGTGGGGAATGATCTCAGCGCCCCAGCTGCTCTCCAGTCCCGGGGAGATAAATGACATCCACATCCCATTCTCAAAGCACTGTCAAGGGAGTGATTTATTGAGTGCAGCTTCTTACATGAATGATGACGTTTACACAAAGTATCAGCGAGAAGCTCAAATGGGGGCTCAGGGTCCCAATTTGTGGAGCGTAGGAATTCTTTATGCAAGGAGATGCCTTACGCTGTCAGTGTGTTACAAGGGGCAGCAGATGAACCCAGCCAGACGCAGAAGCCCCATTAACAGTGGGAGCATGACTAACAAGTCTGCCATCAGCAGGCTGCCATCATTTATTCCTGTCAGAGCTGAGGCAGCTGCACAGAGGAGGGAGTTATGTCATCCCTCATATCCTTATCCCACTGGGGAGATGGGAAGGATTCCCTGGGAGACAAAGGTCCTCACAACATCCAAGTGCTCAGGTCACTCTTAGTTATAGGATGGCCAAAGAAGCTTCTGAAAGTTATTTTAATAAAATATCTTCAGGTCCTGTGGTGATCAGTCTCATTGTTCAGGGTTATCTTCTTGTCTATCAACAGCATGCCTGGCCTCTGCCTGCCATTTATCCACTGTGTGTCAATTTAACTCTCATTTTAAAAAGAACAAACTCTTCCTCTCTTCCTTCCCCAAATATGTCCCCAAAGAGAAGCTGAGTGACTCTTCCTTTAATATGAGACATCTGGTCTCTGGGATCTACAGCAAAATCAAAGAAAGCATGAAAAAAATTGGGTGGAAAAACATCCCAGCTTTTATTATCATGTCCCACAGAAATGCCTCCCACAGAGCTGCATGAGAAAAGTGAGACTAGAGCTGATAAACAGCCCACAGACCAGCAATTCATCCCCTCCATTTCCCTTTTGCCTTACAATATTCCTTGCACCTCCCCAGACCATCATCTGCTTAGCTAAGGTGGAATATTGGTTTTCATCCCCTGCTAAGGATCCTTCAGTGATAACTCAGATAACTTTGCACCATGTGTAGTTGATCAGAAGTGCTTTGGCCTATCAGCTCTTTGGCCAAAGAATCAGATTTTTAAAAAAGTAAATGTTGCTTATTTAACCAAAGTATTGTAAACTATGGGAAAATATCCATAGAAAACTTTTACCTTTAAGATAAGCACTGAAGAAATCTAGAAGTGCTTCGGGTTTGCAACCCAAACCACTTTGGTTTTTTTGTCTGGAAACAATGCTGTGCTAATTCATGGGAACTCTAACACACTTGCCTTCTAGCACCAAGCACCTTCCCTGGATGCCTTCCCATCATGCCTTTTCTTGGGGTGGGATGCAGACGTTTCCCTGAGTGCAGTGGTTTCAGTTCTAGCTGAAGTGGCCAAGTTCACAGATTTCTGCCCCAAGGTCTGAATGCTCACTGGGCCTGTTGCTGAAACCACAGGTAAGCAATGAGGCACGTCAGGAGATGATTTCACTTTCTGCTGCCTTCCTGTGGTATTCATTCCCTAGCTCACATCTGCAGCAATAGGCTATCATTAGAAGAATAATGGAGAGAATGTGACTCTCAGTCACTTTTTGAATCCCTGCATCGTGAGTTGGCTTGGCATTCGTCCTGACTCTTAGCATAAATTACAGCAGCCTGAGGCTTGGTTTAAATTTGTACCGAAGATGGCCAGGGCCTGACTCCAGGACTTAAACCAGACTCCTACTCACAAACCAGGTGTGAGGCCACAAGTGTTACAGAAACTTTTCCTATTCTAACAGAGAAGTCTGTCCAGCCCGCCTGGGTAAGAATTATTGTCCCTCAAACCAAGCCTGGCCTCACTGGGTGTCAAAGTACAGGGTGCTGAGTTTGTCTTGGAAAGGTTATCTCAGTGTTTAAAGGGGCATGAATTGGTCCTCTGATCTTGGCTGGGAAAGGTGGATAATTGAAAATTCTCATCTGTGCTCCTTCAGGAAACTCTGAGGGTTAAATACAACGTGAAGTTAAACATAGCAGAGTCAGGTCTAAATAGAAGTCTGAACTTCAGGTCCTGGCCCAGACAAATTAAAATGAGGATGAGAACAGATCTGCATGGCTTTGATTGATCACTGCCAGAAAAGGAATAACACAGGAATGCCTTTTCTAGTAATTTCAGGAGGCAGAGGATGGATATTCAGCATGCAATGAGCAAAAATATGAAAATTGCTGGTGCAGGGATCCTCTGCAGGACTCTGGACCATGATAGGCCTCTGAGGGGCAGAAAGCTCTAGAAACTTATTGGAGCAGTTGAGCAATCTGAGCAGTGGGAGCACTGGCAGCACAGCAGCAAGACCCATGTCAGGGTGAGAGACAAGTTATTCCTGGAATCAGGAGCCATGGAAGGGTTGGGTTTGTACCATGTTGTTGTAACTTCTAACGTGCCCTGCAAATAGCAGTGGTTATGATCCAAACCTCCAGCTCTTTCCAACAGTTGCCATAGCTCAGAGACAGCTGTTGGAGAAAGGAAGGATAACCCCACTGAGTTTTTGCGTGCAGTCACGGTGGATTTGTGACTCCCTTATGAATACTTTCCCCATGCACGGTGGTTTCAGATATTCTTTGAAGATTGCTGGCTGTCTGCTAGGCCATGTAGAGTGGGTGACCTTCAAGACACCATCCTTCACTTGCACATGTTAAACAGTGAGCCGTGTTGAGTACAGAGAAAGGCTCCTTCCCCTGGAAAGTTTGGGATCCACTCAGCACTGGCGAAGAGCAGGCACCGAGGAGGACGTGGTTGCCCTCGGTTAAGGATGCAGGTCTGGGAAGGACGATGAGGAACATTGTAGAAACTTAGGGGATGTCTGCTGAGGGTTCACCCGTGCCTGAGCTAGGCAATTGCTCTGAATTTCGGAATTTCTGAGAGTCAGGATACCTCACAACATATCAGTACTGATGGATCAGAAGTAACCTGGAGCCATTCTCAGTGTATTTGGTGGATCCCCATGGACTGTAATGTAATTTTTGATATTAAATACCAAAAATGGGAGAACCTTGCTTATTTATAACCAAAACCTGGAACTGAAAGAGTTGCCAGCCTGGAAGGATGTCACGGTCCATCCTGCATCCAGGAGAGGGCAGAGGTAGGCATGGAAGCTTCCAAGGCTATTTTGGCAGTGGCTGTCACCAGCTCTAAGCTGGTGCCTCTTCTCTGGTGGTTCGTGCAGGCCCATGGCTTCCATCTGGTGGGACTGGGGCTCTCACAGCCTCCTGTGCAGGCTGGGCCTGTGGATATCTCCTTTCAAAATTCTGATTCAAAATTGCAAAGGGAATATGATTCACTGTAGCTTGAAATCCTGAGGGACTTTCCACTGATTTCAGCACCCGAAGCAGGAGGCAGGGCACGCCCTGCTCAACGAGAGCCTGCAGGGCAGAGACAGGGCAGAGACAGGGCAGTGTGGCCACTCACTTCCTTCTCCACCACAAGTCCCTGGAAGCATAATCTCTGACCCTCTGAGAAACCTCTTGAGCAGCTGATTGTACGTGGTGAGAGTTCCTCTCCTGAGTCTACTGCTCTACCCTCTATCTAGGATAGTAAAGATTGGAGGAAGCAATGGGTGTTTTCCCATGTGGTGTTTTTGGAAAGTTTTTGTTATTTCTCCCGCTCTTCCAGTACAGATATGAGTCTGGATCAGAGCCAAACTTACTTTTCTCCCTCTCTTTAACCACCCCCTCCCCATGAATTGCCATAGTCAGGAACCTCTCAGACATCAGTGACTCATCTTATGGGTCCTACTCTGATTACAAATGTTATTTGCAGTTGTTCCTGGATTGCTGTAATGGAAAGATTTGGACATGACCAATGCAGTGCTCTTCATACAAGAGCATGTAATATTTCCAAATAGTAGTTGGTGTCTTTCCATTTAAATGGGAAATACAGAAAGAAGGGGGACAAGGATTGTGGCAACAAGGAGATGCCCAAAGCAAAATGTTTCTGGTAAGTATGACTCACAAGAGTCAAAATACTTCTCCTTAACTGCTGGCCAGCTGAGCAAGAAGAGGGAAAGAAGATAAACAGGACAACACAACAGCATCTCTGCAAAGTTTCCAGTCCTCCTGCCCAGTCTCTGAACACTAGTTTCCAAATGTCTTTCCCTCTTTTACAGCTTATTGGCAAGGACAGCAGGTGCTTCAATAGGATCCTTTCATATTATATTTTCCAAGAAGGTATATTTTATTGGATTCTGTGGGATTAAAGTAAAATCCAAATAAAACTGAGAATAGTAACAGCTTAACTTGACTACAACTCCAGTAATGACATCCTGATTCCCTGTAAGTCTTTAGCAGCATCTGTCCTTCGTTTTTCTCTCCTAAACTACACACATATATGCACCTGAAACTTTTAATAATCAGAGGTTGCAAGTCCAGATTAGGCCAACAGTTCCCGGAGCTGGTTCCTTGTTTACCAGAGTGTGTTGGTGCTCAGGGCATCAGAGAAATGTGTAGAAAGCCCTTTATGAAGCAGTTCTCAAGATATTCTGCTTCAGAAAAATATTTCAGCCTGCACTAGTTAAAGGTCAGCTTCAACCTGAATTATGCATTATAACTTTTCCAAGTGCCTCTGCTTGATTTAGATAACTCTGGATGTAGTTGTCATCCATAATTTCCTCATGTCCCTGCTATGCTGTCAGGGTCATGTTCCTCGGTGGCAGGGACTGGCCGTGCCCTGCAGGGAAAAATGGGCGGTTTCCCCACAGAAATGGGGATTAACTGCTAGAAATGAGTATCTTTTGTGCTTGAGGGAAGCTGGGAACAGTTCACTAATTCGGTGGGGGATGTTCCCAGTGCAGAGATGCCTGCATGGGAAGATGAGGTTTATCCTACCTGTAGCTGTATCAGGGTGCTTTGTGGAAAGCGGGGTAGTGCTATGGTGGAAAAAAATACCATCTCTGCTCCTCCCAACAACAGAGAACAGCATTTTCTTTGAAAAAAAATGCAGCCCAGTGTTTTTCTACCATCAGAAAAAAAAAGATTTTCTGCTTGGTCTCCAGTACTGGCAATATCAGAAACCCTTTTTCTTTTCTTCTTTTTTCTTTCTTTTTTTGTCCTCTGGCATGACTGCGATAGCTCATGACATCTTAGAAATGTGCATGCCAAAAATGTAAAGTTTTCTGAACTGTTCCTTAACACAGGGTGAGTTTCCACTGCATTTTAGCCTGAGTTTGAACCCTGACTTCAGCCTCCCCACACAGCGAAGCCTGGTGAGGGTGTTTTGAGCCAAAGTGAATTCAGCAAGGGGTATAGATAAGAAAAGGATGTTTCACTCGAGTTCAAATCACCCACTCACAAGTACGGCTTGTTCTCCACTTCCTTCCCACACGTGGTTCTCCATAGTTGTGTTACACATTAGGATGATCACCTATACACTGGTGCAAAAGGGGGGGAAATATTTATTTTATTTTTATTTTCCTCTGTGTTGTAGATAATCAAAATGCAAGGATAAGGGATATGGAACAGAAATACTTTTTACTCAAAGTTCAAGTCAAATGGCAAATCATACCAATAGATGTCATCATACTTGTGACATTAACTGATATCTAAAACTCAGTATAGAAATTCAAAATAAAACTGGCTAGAAGTTGGAAAAAAATATGTTTACCTTGATACATTTTTTATTAGGAAACTTGGAAGGTGGTTTTTAAGAAGAAAGAGTTATCTGTAGGGATCTGCATAGCAGGGATCAGATTGCAAGTGACTTTGGAAAGTTCGTATTCCAATATTAATTCCTGCAGCATGGCTGCAAGGAAAAACAATGTAGTGCTTCTGATGGGCCCTGCAGACACATAACCCTGGAGCAGAACTGTAGGCTGTGCTCATCGTGTATATAGCACAGGGGAAAATAATTAATAAATTAATTAATTAGCATAGCCTGAGATTTGCTAAAATCTAAGCTAATAGGGGCCAAAATTCTCCCTAGGAAAGATCCGTGGTGCTCACTCTGGACCTAAGTCAGAGTAAGAATGTGCAAATGTAGGATCATCTGGGTCTGTGTGACTTTGGGCACATTACTCCATTTCTCTGTGCTTCAGCTCCCCATCTAAATTATATTTTGTCTCTATATTTTATTCTCCTCAAGGCAAGATGGTTTTGCCTCTTTATGGTCCCCTCAGCCCATTAACATCAGGTCATGTGGTACTGTGCTAATAAAACTTGTAAATAAACAGTAATTTTTCCTGGAAACGTTTATAACTCTCAGTACATTCAAGGAATCATGGAAGGATACATAAAAATAAACATTTTCTTTGTAGCTAGTGGAACTTTAGCTGAGCTATCAGTGTATTGACATTGATATCTCAACCATAATTTCCTTTTGAAGGAATATTTTCAAGCATCCCGTGGAGTGCAGAGAGTTTCAAACATTTCAATATCTTTGAGGAACTGCAAAGATTAAAAGACACAGTTGTTGCTCTTTGCCTTGTGGCGGTATGAAAGATTTAAAATCATGGCAAAAGCAAAATATCCTAAATTAATCCTAAACACCACAGCCCTGAAAATGTTGAAACCATCCTTTGCTGCAGCCTGTAATGCTGTGGTTTGATCCAGCAGAAAGTGCTTGTTGCAGCCTCAGCAATTTACATTTTATATTTCTCTTTCGCAAGCACAAGACGTTGCCTTGTCTCATTCCTGCCTCAGTTATCTCATTTCTTGCTCTGAACTTGCATTGCTCAAGCTCCAGCCCCATTTGCTTCAGCAATGATAGTTGCACAGATGAAGCAATACGAGGAACAATGCAACTAAAAGCCTAAAAAAAGTCTTAAAAAGAAGGAAAAAAAAAAAAGCAAGGTAAGAGGAAAGAGACTTGGGAGAAGGTTCGGAGCAACTCTGTGACAGTGAAAGTCAGAAAGCAGAAATTATAATGCTCCCCATAGAGACAAGAAAGTTATAAAGAAAAATTTTTTCTGCAGTTGAAGATTAGAGGAGACTACAGCAGTGTCTGTAGGAGATAGCTGGTATCATCAGGAGATTTACAGGAATTAATTGCACTGAAGCAAGTTATTGATGATGGAAGTTACAGGGATCATCAGTCATTTTTGGGAGACTTTCCCACCATCAGTCTTGTATGTGCTTGGTGTGCATTTCTTTGCTGACAATTCAGGAATTACTAGGCTGCACCCAGCCTAGATTAAGCCTCTGCTGCAGAATTGAGCTTTAAAAGGGGCTCACTTCAAGCTGAAGTATTGATATGGCCTCATCACTGCCAGGCTGAGCTCAGAACAGGGCACAAGTCCTGGACAAAAATGGACTCGAGGGCAGATGGGCTTTAAAAAGCAAATCTGCTGTAGCTCAGAATGGTGAGCTGATGTCCTGTGACAAAATGGTATTTTCCAAGTGGTTAGAAGTAGGAGCAGGCACATTATAGTCTCTCTGAGGTTTGTTCTTCCCCTTGAAGCTGGAAATTCAGCCTGACATACGTCTGAGCTCGTGGTCTTTGAGATGACATGAATGAATATGTAGCACCTGCAGGCACAGAGGAATGTTGTGATCAACGATTTAGCTTGGGGAGAAAGCTGAAAGCAGCTGGAACAGTGGTCAGAAAGGTGAGCTCAGTGCAGCTGCCATTTAGGATGTCTCGAGTGTCTCTACTGGGCATCATATGGAAAATCAGAAGTGTTTGTCCCTTAGAATGCGTCAAGCAGCCAAGCTTGTAGAAACGCCTGAAATCCAGGCAGAGAAAGCACCAGGAAACACGGTTGCAAATGTAACCCTGACCAGAGAATGGGATTGTGTAAACCCACACAGCCCTGCTCCGTGTGAGCTGTAAATGCCCAGCTTGGAGACTGGTCACACCAAAACCTTTCCATATATCTCTCTGGAAACCTGACCTCGAAATTAGGATGTGTTAAGTGGTGTTAAAAGATGATAATGGGGCTTGTTTTTAATTTCACCCCATCCTATGCAATAGAGCAGGAAGCAGAGCCTGGCTGCCCAGGAGTTACTCCCAAGGTGTGGAGCAGGCCAGTAATCTGGCTCTTCCCAAGCTGCTTCTGTGTCTCTGGCATTACTTTTTTCCATGCTGAAAAGCCAACACTCTTATCAGAGGTGCTTTTTGCCTATTGTGCAGTCTCCTTCTTGACGTAGAAAGGAGTAACGAGGGCTAGCATCAGGTTTTCTTTCCATGCAGAGCAGAGGGAGGGAGCTGACATCTCACTGCACAGTTAGCAGCAAAACTGGGGTTTGGGCACTTTTTCCCCTGTCAGGGGCTGCGCGTTTGGTGGACAGTGCAGTGTGTCTGATAACATGAAACAGCATGTAACCCCATCTCTAGCTTTGTCCAGAAAAATAAATAATTCGGTGAACTGTGGTACTCTGACTTCATCCCAGCTCTTGCTATTGGTACAAAACACCGATTTGCTGCCCTAAAAAAAGCCTCTCTTGCAAAAAGGAGACACCGAGTGTTTCAGTTGCATCTGAATGATGAAGTGTTACAACTCTTTCCCAAAGCAAGCCTTCAAAGGCTTTAGCTGATCAGATAAACATTCCACAAACATTTCTGCTGGGGCTGCAAAATCTTTTGTCTCCAGTGCGCCTCAACCCCGGAGAAGAAATAAGGACAGCAGATGATGCTGAGGAGATGTCTGCTCCATTTCCTGATTGTGGCAGACGAAACGCACATCAGGATTCCCGTCTTCCTTCTCTTGGGATTAATGTTGATCTGACACAATGCTTTCTCTTTCCTTCCCCCTAATCTGCTATGGCCTCTTGAAATAAAGCTTAAAATCTGAGTAGTCCAAGCTCCTACCCTCCAGCAGATGCCAGCTCCTGCCCAATTTGATGTGGTCCAGACTTACCAAGGGTGCCCTTGATCCCCTTGTCTGGGTTGTCAATAAAGGTATTAAACAGAACTACCCCAATACTGAGCCCTGGTGAGCGGTCACCAACTGGGTGTAACTCTGGGCCTGGCCATCCAGCCAGTTTTTTACTCAGAGAACAGTGAACCCATCCAAGCCATGAGCCTTCCCAAAGGAAAAGAGCCACTGCAAATACGAGCGTTGTTTATAAGCACAGTGGGTCTCCAGAGGCCCCTCCATAGCCCTGTCACGTCTGCAAAGCTGCCTGGGAAACATCAGCAAATTGTGTGAGCAGCAGATCTCCCTGTAAACACACCAAGCCAACTTTGTAGCTCCCAAACTCTGGTTGCTGACCCAGGAAAAACGGGCAACATCCTGCAATTCAGGAATCCCTCCAGTTGCCTGTTCTCTTGATGGGTTTGTCACTATTGCAGCACTGTGACTCTGAGGCTGGGAAGTGCCTGCTAAGATTCCCTCTAATCTAAAGAGATTAGACTCCGGCAGGATTAGACTCTGGCAGGAAGCTGTGTGCATTGGCCATTGCATTGATCTGTGTGCTGAGGTTTAAGCCAACCTGAAAGTCCAGGCTGCTGTTTTCCAAGCTAAAAGCTGAGGTGTCATAGCTTATATTATTTATAAAAAATATTGCTGCACCTTCTCCTAGAGGGGGAGAAGCAGGGTTTATATACTGTGTGCACCTGAGATTCAGAGGTTTGGTTCCTATTCCACATTTGGGCAGAAACAACTCTTTTGGAAGACCTTGTTGCACTCAGGAGCTCGAAGAAAGAACTGGAGAGGGAAGAGCTGGTAGCAGAGAGCTGATCCCCTGCAGAGTGACACACCATGGAGCTCATGAGCAATCAAGACACTTGCATTTGGTGCATCAGCAAGGAGAAGGGAATATGCCAAGTAACGAGTCAAGGAGACAGGTCAGACTTGCTCAAGCAGCAGCAGGTCTGTGCAGGAGTCCTTCTGTTTTCTGTTTTCTCCTTCCTTACACAGCCAGTCCACACAAGCTTTCACCGTGGATGAACTTAGAGCCGGCCAAAGCATTTGCAAATTCTCATCCTGCAGAATGCCAGCATTTTTGCAGGTCTGCATGTTTTCAACTCCCAGCTCTGCTTGCAAAACCTATCCATCCTACGCCAGCCTGCGATTTTAGTTGTGTAGTAGATACTGATTGCTCTGGCTAGTCAAGATGCTCACTTGAGTCAGGCTGTGGGATAAGATGTTGCAAGCATCTTGAAACACAGGCTTTTCCCTTGGGATTTCAGTAATTCCCTAGGACTGACACTCATGAACAAAATGATATCTGGGATCAACGTTGGTGTCTAGATTATGGTCCTGTGTCTGCAAATACTTTCACCAATGTTTATCCCTGAGCACAGGGCTGGGCCCATCCGTCTCAAGCTGTTTAACTTGAAGAGGCAGAGGGAGAGGAGTGGCCAAAGGATGCATTTCCCTCAGCCTCACTGCCTACCAGAATGGCAGGAGGCCGAGCTTCCAGTCTGCATCCAGCGTGTCAGCAGGTGATGGAAAGCCTAAGTTGTGAGGTGGCCAGGCTTTGTCCCAGAACATCTGAGGGCCCTGAGGAGCTGCATTGCACAGAACCTTTCCGTGTCTAACGCTGTGTGCAGCGTGTCCCAAAGTGTGCCCTCTCCTGGAGGTGCTGCCTGGATCCCGCTGTGTTGGCTGCTTCCCTCGAGGAAGGGAACCTCTCAAGGGTATGTAGAACCTCTCAAGATGGACGTAGAACTGATCTTGAGCAGTTTTGTAAGTCACCACTCCCCAGCCAAGGTGCGGATACCGGCAGGGCGTGGTCACAGCCTTCCCACCTGGAAGGGCAAGGAACTGGGCCCAAATCTCCAGGAGTGGGACAGTGCTGCTTCCCCAGCAGACAGTCAGTTGCTGTGGCTCGGCAGACAACACTTGTGACGTGCTGCACTGGCTTGTAAGACCCCAAATCTCATCCCAAAGTCTGCAAGTCTTTCCAGTGCACAATGGTATACAGAAAAGGTGATGGTTTTTAAGCCTCATTTCGCTTCTAGACGGGTGAAAGATGATGCCCATGAGGGATTTCTGCACAGGTGTGTGATGGAGCCTGTAGCCAAGGCACTGGGGCTTTCTAACCACTGATTTCTTTTGGGTTTTACCCACTGGCCTCGCTTCAGTGAAGTAGTGAAGGCAGCAAATACCCTTACTTCACCTGCAGGTTCTCATGACAAACAACAACAGCAATAATAATAATATCTTAGTAAGGAACATTTATGACCAATATAAATAATTGCTGCATGTCTTTTCTCTCTGTGTGTCATTACAATTAGTTATTTCTGTTAAATATATCAGACTATCCCAGATACCTATTTACTTTTAATAGCAGTAAGAGAAAAAGAGGATGGTGCAAACCTCTCCAAAGAAAAGGAATGTTATTTCTCCTCTATTTGTCTATTCTGCATTTTCAGCAGGCAGTACAATGCAAAGGAGCCTGATAGGTTCAGGAGCACATATTACTTGTAAATGCAACTGCTCGCCTCTGAGTCTCAGATGAGGATGCTGGCTGTAAATGTGAAATTGCAGTTTCTGAAACAGGAAACAGATGTGTTCTGTATCACAACCCTCTGTGGTCTGGAGTGGGGAGGTGAGAAGGGTGTGATAACCAAGGTCAGAGACATGCTGCAAAATAAAGGGCTATTAACTTGGAGACTAATAAATAACACTTGTCATTGCCATGCTTTCCTCTGTGGGCCTCAGTGTGCTTTGCAGGCAGCAGCTGATGGGCCATCGACCCATTGATCCCTCTGCCTCCGATTTGTGATAGGGATGTTAAAACTGTGATGTGGTAATTCCGGCTCTCAGGTTCCCAGCACTAGATAAAATATGATGGCAGCATGATGCAAAACAAGGTGATCCCGTGTAAAGTCATTTTTCTATCTCAGAAATGTTCTAAAAATGCAGCTGGGTGAACTCCATGTTGGCAAACGTTACGTTGTGATAGGAATTGTCTGAGTTCTGACGTACATAAAAGCAGGAAGTCAGGCTAAATTCTGCCTTATATACTCTAGGTAATTGTAACAGAAAAGTGATTGTGTTAAATCAACACAAATGCAACAACAAAGATCTGGTTCCAGTTACCATGAAACCAAGGCCTGCAGGACCTGCAAAACAGAGGTGATGATGTGCACTCCCTGCTTCCTGCAACTGGGCTCATAAAAGTAGTTTGCAGGCACCCGAGGACAGCTGCTGAACTGCTCTCGCTTCGAAATTGCTCCTGGGTGGCCTTGGGCTCGGCTTTGTCTGTGTTTTAAGGGTTGGCTGATCTAATTGCTCTGCCTGGCTCTCCCACTGGGGACAAAATTTATCCTGGCAAAGGATCTCCAGCTGGAATACACACTCAGGTGCACTACTGAGTACAGCAGAGCTGCCAGGCTTAGCAGGTACGTGGAGCTGCCCTGCCTTTGCTGCCCACCTCTGTGCTCGAAGCCCGCCCAAATTGCAAAGTGACACAGGTGATGAAATGAAGGCCTTTTGCCTCAGAAGGGGACCTGATTAAAGCTGTACCTGCCTGGCTGTTTGCCTCATCCCTCTGGCAGAGGTCGCCTCTCCAGAGCCACACTGGCAGAAGACAGAATGCGCTTGTGTCCGTTTCTGGGGTGGTGAGGCTGTACTGTCCCTGCTGCCTACCACGAGACCTGCTGCTCTACTGGCAAAGGAGACAAGGAAGTAGACAGGAGAAGTGTGTTTGGATGAAGGCTTCTGGATCCCAGCTTCCTCAGAGTTCAGAGTGCAGCAGGAGCTGCCGTTCTCGTGAGATAATGCCTCCACAGCACCAGGGTCTCCCAGCTCCCTCTGAGGACAGAGCTTAGCAGGCAATCCAGGAGCCTGAGCTCATCTTCAGGGACAAATACCATTGCTGAGAGACAGGAGCACCTAAATCCACCTCCTTTTTGAAAATAGTGGCATAACTCTAGCAACAGCAGGCTCAGAACTGAGGGAAGCTGTGTGCCATCCCAGGCCTTCCCTCCGTGTACACGACTCTGCTTCTCACAGCATGGCCAGTATTTATGCTGTCAACTCTGTTCCCATTTACATCCGAGTTCCATGGGATAGCAGGGACACAAATGGATCTGAACCTTACTTCAGGCTAAATTTCTGGCAGACTGGCACATTTCCTTTCCTAGCAGTTCACTGGACTTTGTTCAAATTCCCTGGTTTGTTTCTGCTGTTATGATGCCTTATAGAGGCTGACCTGGAGCAGAGGCTGGACAGAGTTAAAGGATAAAGGGCAGGGATTTATTGAAAGGCCTTCAGAGGGCACACCTTGGGCAGTGCAGGAGTCTCGCAGAGACTACACCCAGAATGGACGACAGTCACATGGTTTTGGGACAGATATAAGTTTTGTCCATTTGCGTATGAGAGGTTAATTGTCCAATTACAGCTTCAGGCAGTGGAGTCTCATTCTCTCAGTTTGCTCCCCTCCAACTCACTTCTGTTTCCATTTCTCGGGGCCTGAGACAGTGAGGTGTCCTTGATTCTCAGGCCTGGAGAGGAATTGCTGTGTCTGACCAAAATGGGAAAAGCAGTAGCTAACACTGTATATGGAGCTCAGAGTTATACACTAAAGAATTGCAGGATTACAGATATATGAAAATATAAAAGCTCAAATCCTAAGGCATCAGTTAGACTCAAATTTTTGAGTCTGCTCTGAAAAGCAAAGCCACAATCCCAAAGCCATGAGTGAGACGATGGGAAAAGTAAACAGAACTCTGTGGCGAAGAGATTTTACCCAGGCTTTGAATATAAGAACTTGACCCAACTGTGACTTCTCCATGGGCCAGCTCAGACAGCATATGGGGAAAGTGAGGTCAGGCAGAGCTGAGTGGGCAGAGGTGGGCACCACCCGCTGCCACCGGGGCACAGACAGGGAAATTGGCACATCCAGTTGTTTTCTTCCGTGGTGCCAGGCGACAGAAAGTGGGGAATAGGTTGTCGCAACGTAGGAAAGAGGAAACAGATGTGCTCTGTGCCCTGCCATGGCCAGCCGGGGCTGCAATCGGCCACGGCTCGGGAAGGGTGGGAGCTGGGAGATGCCCGAGCACCAGAGCAGGGCAGCTGAGGTCACCAGGGTGGATTTCAGGGCTGGCTCGCGTTGAAATGCGATGTGGTATTGCTGTGAGAATATGAAATACAGCCATACTTGGAGCATTTGTTGGGCTGTTGCTAGGCAAGCATTTCAAAAACAATCATATTTTGCAAACTAATTCCTTCTTTTTTTTCCTTTTTTCTTTTTTTTTTGCCCTGAGGCCCTTAATACATTCTTCATGATTTTTATCATCATATCAATTCTTTGCTGTTGCTGTGACTGAGCACTTATCAATTTCTCAACTTCACAAATCATCCACGAGTTAATTTTCCAGATATTCATCCAGTTATTTGATGCACTGCAATTCAACACATGGCCACACTGGTTCCTGAGGCACAGGAATTGTTTTTTCTGCATGAAAACAGGCTCAAGGAAATCACCTTTCACAGTTGTATTGCTGGTATGAATTTTGCTCTGTGTGGGGATTGGAAACCCTTATTTCTTAGACATTATTAAAGAAAGTGCAGCCTGTTCCTCACAGTGAAAGAAGAGATAAAACATAAGTCCTTTAAATTAAAAACATCGGATCAAAGCTATTTACTTTATAAGATTACTCTAAGTGAATTTGAGCTACTTGTCAAATATCAGGATTATGGCCATGGAATGGTAGAAATAAAGCTGGATTCAGCCTTTCCCATGTGTCTCCCTTTGTCCCGTGGCATCCCACTGCCCGCACTGATTCGCTGTTTGCCAGTCGTGCTCTCATGGATGATCTCTCTGGTGTCCTCCCGAGCCAGGCAGGAACGGGGGGCCAAGGCAGTGAGAGACACTTCCAGCTTAATTTTAGGCATCTACCTGGCACATTTCTCATTGCCCTGAATGACTTCTCCGGGATTACAGCCATGGAACTGTCCCTGGAGCTGTAAACCCTGCATGCTGACGCTCAGATGGTGACGCACAGTGGCGTCCAGAGGCCTCATGGCATGTCACCAGCCCTCCCTGTCCAGTTTGCCCATCCCAGCAAAGATCAGAGGCACCTAAGCCTGGTTTCCCAAGAGCTAGAGGTGAGATCGTCCCTGGCACAAACACCAGAGCGGAGATCACAAAATCACAGAATCACAGAATAGTTTGGGTAGGAAGGGACCTTTAAAGGTCATTCAGTCCCACCCCCTGCAATGAGCAGGGACATTTTACACTGGATCAGGTTGCTCAGAGCTCTGTCCAGCCTGACCTCGGGCACTTCCAGGGATGCGGCAGCCACAGCTTCTCTGGGCATCCTGTGCCAGGGCTTCACCACCCTCATTGTGAAAAACTTCTTCCTTGTATCTAATCTAAACCAACCCTCCTTCAGTTTAGAACCGTCCCCCTTTGTCCTAAAGCAAGGGGCCCTGCTAAAAAGTCCATCTCCATTTCTCTTTGAAAGGCCACAATGAGGTCTCCTTTTCCAGGCTGAATAGTCTCAATTGTCTCAGCCTTTCCTCATAGCAGAGATGCTCCATCCCTCTGATCATTTCTGCTGGGGACCCCAGAAGTGAATGCAGTATCCCTGGCGGATCTCCTGCCTCTACTCAGACCAGGAGAAGGAAAAGGGATGCACATCCCTTCCTGGGCTTCCGAAAATAACATTGGTCCTCACTGCTGGATGGTTGGCCACAAAAATTAGCAGCCAGTTTCTTGGCATTGACTCCTGCTGTGGGTTTGATTGGATCAGTATCAGCAGAGCATTTCAGCCCAGATTTTTATCTGTCAATCCCACTCTGGGTATTCCCACTCCGTGTCTGATTTCTTGTCTTCTCTCCCACCATCTCAAGATGGCAATCAGCTAATCCCCAAAGAGTACATGGGATACACTTAATATACCTGACTTTGCTGCATAAATTGCTTTCTCTGGCCAAGTTCTTGCTCCCAGTTTTCCCAGAGCACTTTGGGTGCATTTTATCTCCGCAAGAGTCACAGAGGAATCCACACTGTCACACACACACAAACACACACACATATACACACACAAAAAAAAGGTGGTCTTGAATGAATTAGTCTTTGTATCTCAGCTGGAAAATTATAATTTGAACCATTCCACTGGAGCAGTGAAATAATATATGCAAAGTGCCTGAGAGGAGCCCAGCTTGGAGGCTTCTAGTGGAAAAAGAAAGTTCAGATAGACAAAAAAAACCTGGCATGAAGGAGAATGTCATGAGATCAGCGCATAGAATATGCTGAGGAAGACAGAAAATGACTGAACAAATCTAAGTAATTTGGGTAGCAGTTTGCATTTATTAAGTTCTGGCTCATCAGAGGTACCAAATTAGGCAAGTGCACAAGTGCTGTGTTTATCATACCCGGCTCCTAACGAGCATCCTCCGACTTAAGGAGCTCCATTTAAACAAACAGAGGCAGCCGGGGGTGGCTGGGCGGTAATGAGGTGTGAGAGGAATGTGTGCTGAATTCAGCCCCTCTCTGGCTGACGATCAAGCCATTAGTCCCACAAGAAATTCCCGGATCAAGCCATTAGTCCCACAAGAAATTCCCGAACATCGTGCAGGAAAGATAGGATACACCGTGTTGTCCAAGCAGCCTCAACCACGTGCTGCCTGCAGAGAGCCCGGACCCGAGCCCAGCTCCCACTTCCATGGAGAAATCCAAGATTCCTGGGGGTGCAGGACACCGGTGATGTGAACCAGGCCTGTCTTTGCCTCCTTCCATGCAGACTTGCTTCCTGCATTAGACTTCTGTTCTTCAAGTGTTTTGTCTGGTCTAATCAGGCTGCTCGACTCGAGGGGAGTGCTCTGATATTTAGCATGGAAATCCCAAGTGGCATTTTTATCAATTCCTTCTCATTGCACGCTCCGACTGCGGCCGACAGCCGTGAGCAGCAAACTCATTTGAAATCATCCCAGGAAAGGAAAATATAAACAAGCCAGGAGTAGCTCTCATATGCAGAGAGAGGCAATTTCTCCTTAAATTCAGCTTTTTCCCGTATCTCCCAAAGAGTAAGCTCACGGATGCGCTCTTAAAACCTAGGGGACAGATAAACAGGCATTTATCCTGGCTAGGGACTCCTTTTGGATACCAGTTTTTGATACGTGTCTCCAGTACCTCAGTGAGTCTGTCTCTGCACTGGGGTAGTTGCCATTTCACAGAAAGATTAGTTGACTTCTCCCACATCTGGGTCTTGTAGTAGGTTCATTACATTCTGAGCTTTTGAACATATTTTTTTATAATATTTTTCTGAACAAATATCTAGTTTCTAGTGAGGGCTTAACAATGTTTTTAAAGTAAAAGGTAATTTTGTCTTCTCTTAAGAGTTTTCTCAATTTATTTCAATGAGCCTTAAAGTTATATGCACATATCCCTTAATCATTCCTATTATTCTTGCCTGACTTTTCTTCTTCTTTTCCATTTAAGTTTGGATTCACCAGTAATATCCCTGTAATCTCACTAGTGATCGCTTTGCCAGAGATGCTCCTTCTCTGATGCACACAGCAACTACATCCAATTTATTATAGCTATCTTGCCTTACTGTTTTATAAATCCACAGCTCAGAGGATGACCTTCACCCCAATTCCTGCTCTCAAATTGTATTTCTTCCACTGAATATCTGCATTTTGGATCACTCTCCCTCCCTGGCATTCTCTGTCCTGAACTGAATCTTGTTTCACTGTTTCCTCCTCGTATTTCTGAGTGCTCAGAGCAAGACGGATGTTGGCTGCGTGTCTCAAAGTCATTTCAGATGTGAATGTACTCACTCCTTTTGATTCTCAGGGAATTAATGATGTTGTTAAATAAAACCAGACACCGACTTTAATCTTTTTACTGCTCCCCTCAGTATCTCTGCTTTTCAGTATGGAACAGCTACTATTTCTTCTTGTCCCATGGATCTTCCATCAGTGTGCTCTCTGGATGAAGGGTTTCCCATCTTCTCCACTCTAAATGTCTCTTGAGACATCGTGCTAAAAGTTTGATTCCTTTCACTGCAACATCACCCTCTAGTTGTCCAGAACTATTTGTCCATGTCCAAACCAGGGCTGTGGTTTACTTTGTGCAATGAATTCTCTTCCTGTGTACGTGTGAATATGCAAAGGAGGCTAAAAATGGCCCTGCAGGCTTAGCACTCCTGCTGTTTCTTGCTCCTAGGACTGTTTGTCTCCTGAACTATAACCTGCCCTCAAGGATACAGCTAATACGAGTTCCTCCTTCCCACATAATCTCCTCTCTGTTTATGGAGACAGCAGGAGACATGGGCTGCCCTGTTGGGTTGTGCTGCACATTCACAGAGAACAGGGCAGGTTGATCTTGGCAATGTTTTGCAGGACTTTGCTCAGACCACCTTGCAATGACTCAGGCTCCAGCTGTTCCCTCAGAGAGCTGATGTTCCACCTAGCAGATTGCACAGCCAGGATTCATTTCTGGCCCCTGGCTCCGTCTTTGTTCATTTCATCCCTTTCATCCGGGTGCCACATCCCATTTCCCTAACTTTCAACTTGACTGATGCCTCCAGCACCTCTGGGATGAGCTGTCTGCATTACAGACTTCACAACTCCTCAGAAAATACCTGTATTTAAAAAGTACTGTGTACCCATCATCTTCCCTCCAGATGAATGAAAGCTGCTGAGTGCCTGGCACACGGGAATCATGGTCTGGTCTAGGGACTTAAACATGGACTTTGAGCCCTGACCTCTAGTTCTGAAAGTTTAGGCTGGGATGTAGGACTGCAAAAGGATTCACTGAAGGAGTTGTCAGTATGCACACATAGAATCAGAGAATCCCAGAATGGTTTGTGTTGGAAAGGACCTTAAAGCTTATCCAGTCTCACCCCCCTCCATGTGCAGGGACACTCAACTTCCACTATCCCAGGTTGCTCCAAGCCCCGTCCAACCTGGCCTGGAACACTTCCAGGGATGGGGCAGCCACAGCTGCTCTGTGCCAGGGCCTCCCCACCCTTACAGGGAACAATTTCTTGCTAATCTCTCTTCTAAACCTCCTCTCTGTCAGTTTGATAATCTGTTAGTCATTTAAATGTTGTACCAAGCTCAGCCCAAAGGAGCATCTTTCTTTATCTCCACTTCTTCTGGCAGGTTGGAACACACAGCTATTGCCACCGTACATTCATTTCCCCCACAGGCACTAAACAGGGAACGCTTTGGAGCCGACATTTGTTCTGCAGTTGATAGAGCCCAGGCACTTTGATATGTGGAGCAATATTGGAGCAGCAGTTTGGAGGTGGCATCTCTGCCCTTGACTCAGTAACTGAGGCAGTGATGACACCACCTGGGTTGTTTGGCTGCCTCAACTGCTGTTTCTGTAAGAAGGACTGTGGTATCTGTGGGCTGTGGCCGTGCAAATATATCCCAGCATACAGTGACTTCTTTTCAATGCAAATGGATATCACCTTATTCTCACAAGGTTTCAAAACGCATCATAATTCTGTTTGAATGGAAGTTCTCCGGGGTCAAAATCCTATTCCCATGAAAGTGAATGGGAATTTTTCTTCTGGCTTTCATGGAATCCAGATCTGGCAAGCCATGAATGCAGATCTGTCGCATTTCTTTCTCTTTCTTCGTTAAGTAACGGTGATTTCTTTTTTTTTTTTTTTCCCTGGGAATCAGATTAGTGAACTCTCATTTGACTGAATACCTCTCCGAGGTACCTCAGCGAGACTGGAACATTTCCTGCGGCTGTCGTATCCGCTTCAATATCCTTCAAAGTGAATGTCACAGCCCTTAACCATTGAAACAGGCTTTTCTTTCACAGCAGCAGAGCAGCAAACCAGCCTGGATAAGATGAGAGGGACACCGTAAATATTACATAGGGGCTGAGGCATTTGCTGTAAATTCTGCAGGAACTATTCCAGCTTCCCACTGGGAGAGATTTCTTGGGAATAGAAAACTCTCTGGAGTTTGTAATAACTTCTGAAGCGATATTGAGATTTTTAACATTCCATATTACACAACAGGAAGCAGAATCTTAATGGAAACACTACACACAGTTGCCTTTAATAGGAAACAGAGTCTATGCAGTGGTGGAGGAATATGTAAAATAATATTCCCCTTTCTTTTAATTTAATTACCAGTGATTTTAGCTATTTATTAATTTACTGATCCCTTTATACTGCTGGATTCAAGAAAAAGCTGTGCAAGGTGAGGCGTGGCTGTCACAAGGACAACCTGTACTCTCCAGGCTACCTGGATCCTCACTCCAGTTCTCTCAGCTCAGGAGAACAGGCTGTCACACCAGTGGCATCAGGCTTCAGCTTTGGGTGTGCAGGGGTTGTTTATAGAGAGGGCTTTGAGCTGAGTCTAGATCCAGGTGTTTTCCAAAGCCAGCAGGACCTGCTAACCTTCAGGCTGCAGCAAGCTGGGTTTCCTCTTGACCCCGTCACAGAATGGGGGGGTTTGAAGCTTCAGACTTCAAGTTGGCAGCATCAGCTTTTGTTCACTTTTGTGAGTGTGGGATGCAACAGCCTGACTGGGAATGGCAAGCACACACGTAAAGGGAATGGGATGTAGCATCTTAGGTCACTGAGGCCTGGCTTAGCCTTGTGCTGCTGCAGAGGAGTGGTGTGGCATAAATGTTTTTCCTGACTTTCAGCTGAGAGAAATTCCTTCCAACTGATGTTGCTTTTTCCTACAAACCACGGGGTACACGATCTTGAGTTGAACCCAACCTTTTCGCTTTAAGGTGATTTGTGGCTGTTTCTTGGGTCTGAGCAAAGAATGGGGCTTGAACTTCTCCTTGCCCACAAGCAAGTGGCTGGTGAGTAACGCTGTGAGTAAGCCTCATCAGATGTCTGTGCAAAGGAACCTTTCCCCCACCCAGTCTGAAACATGTACAAAGTGATCCAAAGGTCCTGTGAAAGCAGGCAGGCAGGAGGGCTCGAGCAAGCCTTGGCACCAGAGCTCACCTCTGACTGCAGGGAAGCTCTGACCGGAATCCGGACGCCTTGCCTCACCCTTGTTTCATTTCCAAATTTAAATGTGGGGTAATGTTTATAGTAAATACAGGTTACCTCCACGTCTGGGAAGGAATTTCATCTGTTCTTTCAAGAGAGTTGAATTTTAATAGCAAGTCTTTTATTTACAAGTGGTTGGAAAAGGGGGGGTGGTGTTTTAATAAATGAGTAATCAATGGGTAGCACCCAGCAGCTTGCTGTTGGTAGTGTATAATTTTCCTGTCTGTAACATGCTCAAGGAGCTCTATTGAGCATTTATGAACTCTGTGCATCACTCAGGAATCAGGCTGTGCTGTGAAGTGCACTCGACTGCTGCAGACACTGCCCCGAGAGGGCAAAGATAAGAGCCCGTGAATTAAAGGAAATCTCATGCCTGGGAATTGTACCAAGTCCTGGCTGGTTTAGGATCACACTGTTGGACCACGGTGAGGAAAGGGAGTCCTGGGGTGTTTCAGCCTCTCCCAGAAAGGGCAGGACAGACAGAAACTTCATCCTGGAAGTTTGCATGGTCATCCCCACAGTCTCATACTTCTTGCTTGTGTTTGTAGAAATTTCCAGGCAGAGCGGTTGTGAATAATAACTAAGCTGACACTGAAATCTGGTTGCAAGCTACTGAAGGAAGCTTTTTTCCCTCTGTGCCAGAGGGTTGTGTGTTGACTTCTGATACAGACAAATCTTTACCAGATCCCTCTGGAACGAGCTTGGAGGGGCAGAGCCGTAGCAGAGGGAAGCCTGTTTCCAGCTGAAACCCTGATTATAAAAGCGATGCTACAGGGGGAAGTTGCTCGGGATGGGACCACGCAGCTCCCTCCGCGCTGTTTTCCCTTCAAAGTGAAGCCGCTCCCTTGCCCGGAGTTGCAGGGATGCTGTGTTCACCTGCTCCCCCTGCACCTGAGCTTCGGAGCAGTGGCCAGCACAGCCGGGCCAAGGGATCCGCAGCTGACAGGGGACACAGCCCCAGCCACGGCCGGCAGGGCTGGGAAGGGCTGGGAAGCTCTCCTGGCGTCTCCTTCGTGCTGCTCTGCCCTGGGGCATGGGCGGGGGAGCCGCTGACAGGCCCGGCCCTTCACCTGGCTCCTGCTCGCGTTCCTTCCTGCCGCCCATGTGGAGCCTCAGCTCCTGCCTTTGTGTGCCCTCGGGAGAGGCAGATTTCCTTTGCAGACCTCTCCTGGCCCACAGCAGTGAGTCGGGGGTAAGTAATGTCAGTAAGTCGTTCCACAGCTGCCTGCCTCAGTTCCCCCACGCAGGGAATTCTGCAGGATCTCTTTAGCGCCTGCCTACTCTCGCCCCTCCCGGAGGGATGCTGAGCCTGAGGTCTATCCATTACCTGTGAAAGAGATCAGAGAAAGGTCCTGGTTACAAAATTAGATTCACAAAATTAGTGGCTTCTGGCCTTTGCCGTTTCTGGGACTGCCATTCATTTCTGTTTGTGATTTTTAGCAAGTCTGGACAATTTTGGCAGGTTTGGTGTCAGGAGTTTCTAATCTGGAGTTGTCTGCAAAAAAAAAGGAGGCTCTGGATGTATTTTTGCCTTTCCATAAGTGAAAGCTGCTGTAAGTCCCAGAAAGGCTTTTCCAATGTCAAATACCATTTTGTGGCTTCTATCCTGAGGCATATTTAAAAGGCTTGGTTTTCCTAAGGTAGATAATAAGGTGAAAATTGTCTCTAATTATAATTTCTCAAGTCTAGCTCTCCTCCCGGTTAGCACCAGAACAGTCCCTGCTGCTCCTGAGCATTAAATTCAACTGCTTAGACTTGTTAAAAACTCCAGGTTTAGTTTCCTGCTTAAACTGTAATTTTAGATCCTCAGTGGGTGTAAATGGACACAAATACACAAAGCAGCTCTGCTGAGTGACATTCCCTGGGAATAAGGCCCAGACATTTAATTCCGGAAGCTCACCTCTGGTGCTTGTCCCGAGCACATACACACACATACACACACTCTTTCTTGTACAGACTGGGACACTGGGAAGGATTTTAGAACTTAACCTCCTGCAAAGCTGTAGTTTTTCTTCTACTGTGGAAATTGATCTGTAGGTTTATTGGTTAAATCTAGATATGAAATAAAATGGCCATAATGGGAACTTCGTGCAGACCTTTGATGTCATTTTACATGACAATTTGCAAGAATACAAAAGTCTACAAATTAATGTGGTGACCCACCAGAAATGCTGGGAGTTTGTCATTCCTTCTCCATGAATTTATGTATATAGTGCTTGGAGGAGGAGGCTTTTTCTCAGTGGGTTGGGGTTTCTTCTGGAGTTTTTATTTGGTTTTGGTTTTTGGTTTTTTTTAAAGAGAAGAATAACTATAACAAGCAAATGCTTTTGGAATAAAAGGGGAAATCATCTCTGATAAGCCTGTCTGGAATGACTCAGCTCAGTGTTGGGGATATGTAGTGCAAAGCCATGGATATAGATGGAGTTTTCAGCCATTTCCCAAGGGATAACTGCTTCCCACATGGCCCTAGGGGTCCTTGCTCACAGCTGGCATCCCTCCACCCTGGACGAGGGCCATGCTCAGCCCCTGGGGATGGGTGGGAGACACTGGAGTCTGTGAACCCATGTGCACACTCACGTGCCAGTGCTCACGGACATACCTGCTTCAGCACAGCAGATCTGTCTCACAGAGCCAGGGAAGGGTGTGGGATGTGGGATCAGCCATCACGGGATCAGCAGGGCACGTTGGCTCCATGTTCATGGGGCACCATCCCGAGAGCTGATTCCCCTGCTCGGCTCCTGCAGAAGCGTTGGGCATTGCTCATCAAACATTCTCATAGAATCCCAGAGTGGTCTGGGTTGGAAGGGACATTAAAGCTCATCTCTGTCATGGGCAGGGACACCTTCCACTATCCCAGGTTGCTCCAAGCCCCATCCAACCTGGCCTGGAGCACTTCTAGGGATCGAGAGGCAGGCACAGCTTCTCCGAGCAACCTGTGCCAGGGCCTCAGCACCCTCATAGGGAAGAATTTCTTCCCAATATCCCATCTATCCCTGCCCTCTGGCAGTTTGAAGCCATTCCCCCTTGTCATGTCACTCCAGGCCCTTGTAAGTTGTCTTTCTCCGTCTTCCTTGTCAGCTCCTTCAGGCACTGGAAGGCTGCAATTAGGTCACCCCAAATCCTTGTTTTCTCCAGGCTGAACAATCCAAATTCTCCCAGTCTTTCCTCAGAGCAGAGCTGCTCCATCCCTCTGATCATCTTCATGGCGCTCCTCTGGACTCACTCCAACACGTCCATGTCCTTCCTGTGCTGGGGACCCCAGGCCTTTGCCTCATGCCCCTTGAGCTCTGTTTTTAGCAGCCTTGTGCAGCACCTGGTCGCTGCAGCCAATACATTCACAAAGCAGCTGGTCAGAAATGTTTGGTCAAGGCTTTGCTTTTCTCCTCCCCCGTGAAAACTGGCTTTTAAACAAACTACTTCCCATGGAGAAATTTCCTTTTGCATGGACATTCCTGGAGGAGGAGGGGATGCCCAAAAAGCTGAATTGTCTGTGGAAGATACAAACATCTGATGGTGCTTAAACAGAGGGAAATGACCCCAAACACATCCATTTTCACTGGATTTGAGTGCCTGAGTGTGTTTTCTCACAGCAGCACTGTATGATTAACCTTAAGTGGTTTCCATGACTGATAAGTCCTTTCCTAGGGGCCTGCTCTGCACTGGCTGCTCAGGGCGTGAATTCCCAGTGTTGTCATCCCTACCCCTTCCCAGCCCTTGAGTCCCTCTTGCAGCACAGTCCGAGGGGATTGTCCACTTCGGGCTGGATTTATAGGAAGCAAGCAAGAAAAGAGGGGGGATATTTTCACATTCCTTTGAAACATACGTTTGGAAAATTTCCCTAGGAAAGAAAAGTGCTTACGCAGCTTTAGTTACTGTACATGTGCTTTGGATTGTGTGAAACCCTATCTGCTTTTCCTCAGCAGAGTCCTGATCCCCACAGGAGAGAGGCAGATCCAGCACTGGTGACTTGCTGCAGAACTCCTTCCAGATTCCATGGGCAAGGTATGCCCCAACCAGCTGCATCTGTTGGCCCAGGCGGGTGGGAGGAAGAGGAGGGGATGTTCCTTCTTGGGCTCAGGCCCAAAGAACTTCTGAAAGCAAAATATCTGAGGTGCAAAGGCTTTGCCAGGAACGATGGATGTGGATTCAAAATGCCTCAGCTATTTTATCGGGAGGTGATTTTGAAGTGTTCTCCTACTCCGTATCTTGATGCCGCTTGTGCAGCTGGATAATCCCTGCTTGGGATGGAAACCCCAGGACAAAGCCCCCTAACAGCTCACCTAAACAGGAGGGCAGAGAAGGACTGATCAAACACTCAAAGCTTGGTGTGGTTAGTCTCAAGTGCTCAGTTCAGATCACACCTCCTGTGCAGAAGTTTCTGGGGCTAAATGCTCGGACAGCTTCCCTTGCCTGTCCTGGAAATGAGGGGATTCCTTCCTCCTCTGTGCCACATGTGTGTCTCCAAAGAATCTGGGGGAAGGAGCGGTTATGGGAATGTGTGTGGGCAGCCACACTGGAGAAACCAGCAAAAATGACACCTTTTTGTCACTCCTGACAGGATCCAGGGGTGAAGGCACACGTGAGAGGACAAAATAACCCTTGGAAAATGGAAATGTGGTGCTGGGGAGAGCAGGAGGCTGCTTCCAGGAGATTACTGGGCTGACACTGGTTTCCACTGCTGCTGCCCATGGAAATGTGTCCCCCCACAGGGGCTCGGCATCTATGTGAGGAGGAGGAGGAGGAGACAGCTCCCTGAGAGGGGGAAAGGCAGGGGGAGCATTGGGAATGTGAACACCACAAAAACAAATCTGTTCATAATTACAGCCCAGCAGTGCTGCTGGCAGTCACTGCTTTTGGGGCTGGACCCTCTAACAGACATCTCAGCTCCCCTAGACTCATTTTGGATGAAAACTGGGCAGGGTCTGCTAGAATAGCAACTTGGGGGCAGCTTCCAGTCTCCTGAATCAGCATTTTGAAAGCCAGACATGCTGAGTTAACCCCCCTTTCCTCCTCCCAAGCCTGTGTGTATATAGACAGCTATAAAACACACATATAGCTCTGTGTTAGTACACACTCCTGCCTCTGGGAAATGTCAGCCAAGATATTATTCAAAGTTTGCTCAGCCTGCTTCAGATGCTGCTAGGCTTCAGAAATTACACCCCACTCCAGGAATGGGCAGGAGCTGACACAAGGCAGCAACAACCAAAAATTTCCCAGCTGTTGTGTCTGGCCTTTTGAAAACAGGAATTTCTTGGTATGCAGCCTGAAACCTTACTCTTTCCATTCAGCATTGCTGGAGGGAGGGCACCAGCACTAAAAGGATGTGTGAGAAAGGATTTTTTGTCAGCAAGGTGCTTGTAACAACAACATTTATTTTTTTAAAGACTTGACTATGGACAGGCATTAGGAGGATGGGAGGTAACCATGGCTCAGTCTGTTTTTCTTCCCAAACCTGTCTGCACAGAGATCCACTTGCAAGGAACACATTGTGCTCCAGAGCCCAAACGCCCTACAACACCGGGGGAGACAGCTCATAGCTCTTGATGGGTACATCAAGTTGGCTGCAGTCAGGGCTAAAGAAACACGATGCAGAACAGGATGATCTCAGGAGAGCCCCAGGGGATAACAAGGTATGATGTTCTGACCGGCCTGGCTTACCTGAGTTTTCTCTGGGGACATCAGTTCTCAAAGGCTGGTGGAACAAACCCTGCAGGGGGATGCAAGAATAGTCTGTGATTCCCTTGGCTGCTGTCAGAGTATGTGTAAATTATTCTTAGAAATTCAGGACTGGGATGGGAAGCAGGATCACCAAGACCAGGATCAAGAGTGGAAGCTGTTCTCTTTTAAGTTCCTGGTGCACAGAACCTGACGCAGGTGGCATTCTCATGAAAGTATCCCTGGCTAGGGCCACAGGAACTGTCTGGAGCAGGGGATTGGAACTAGATGACCTTTAAGGTCTCCTGCAACTGAAACCGACCTCTGATTCTATGAAGGAGCTTTAAAACACTCCACTGAGCCCCAGTCTGCCTTGCACAGGTCTTTGATATGTGACTTGATGAACTGAAGCTTCAAGTGAAACACTCATAAGCCCAAACTGCTCTTGCAGGGGTTGGTTCCATGATATGTCTCACCTTAAGAACATAGAAGCCCACAGTTTTTAAAAACCACTATGTTTCCTCCAGCTTACATCATTACTGCAGCTGTTCCTGGGGCAGTCCTTTGGCCTTTCCAGTCCTTTGGCCTGGGAATTTTCCCTTCGTGGCCTGTGACGTTGTCTCTTGCTCAGAAGGTTTTTGGCTATGTGTCTTCAGGGGCATGAAGGATGCTGCACACATTTACGTAAAGCAAATCCGTGGCAGCTCCAAGCTTCCCTCCTTCCAGCCTCCCCCCAGACCATCCACATCTTCCCTCCATCTGACAGCACAAACTGCTTCAGTGCAGGCTTGTATTGTTCTCAGAGTGCTTTGATGGTAGAAACCAAACTCTGTGCTTGCAGTGCTAATTGGGGACTCTGCAAACTCTGATTTATAGCTATATTCTACATTTTATTATAGTATTAATTCAGATCCTTTCAGTCAGAACTCCATACATAAGGCTGCATTTTGGGATCTGGGCATTATGATGAATTTTTGAATAATCAGAATCTCAAACATTGGAAATGACACTGCCATTTGTTCTACCAACTGTTACTTTTAAAAGTTTCTTTCAGTAAATATATGCACAAAGAAAGATCTGGTGCAAAACACTTAGACTTGGTGAACATTTCAGTATAAGTGTGTAAAGCGGCCTAGACGGAAATTTGGAAAGGCCAAGTCATGATGTCTCATGGCTTTAACAAAGATCAGTTTGATTTTTTAGTAACAAATGCTGCAAACACAAAATCCTGAAAGAGAGAGTTGAGAAGTGCCTGATGCTTGTTTTGGCTGTGAGAAATGTGGGTGTTTTGAGGAGCAGAGCACCTAGAGCTCCTGTTGATCCCAGAAGAAGGACGCTGCTTCCAGGATTTGGACAACGTGCGATGGAAACGGTTAAATGCAAACCATTCATCACATAAGTCAGCACCAAGTAAATGATCTCATATTTATTTATGTCCCCAGCCAAATTTGTACTCATTTCCTCTGTGAAAAGCAATAAATTGCCTCAGCTAGAGGCTTCAGCATCCAGTTTTAAGCAACACGATACCCACAATGTCCACAGTGTTGCTTGTAGCCTAAGGAGGTCATGACTTGTGCAGCAGAGGGGACAGGGAGCGCCGCCATGGTGGCCTCTGCACCCCCCTTTTCAACTCCACCTTTTCCCAAAGGCCAGAGGAGGCTCAGGACCATCAGCCTCTGGCTCCTCGCATGTCTCAGGAGCCCATGTTTGTCTGTGCCAAGTCTCTCAAGTTGTCAGACCCCGTGAGTGTCTCCCTGGCCAGCCCTTCAGCTTTGCTCTTACAGAGGCCAGGGTAATTGCTACATCAGTGAAGTTGACCTGTAAGTGAAGTATAAACATCTGATCCGTAAATAGCACTATAAATGGAATCATTTTGCCCAAACTATTAGCAAATCCATGGAATTAATGCAGTGCCTTTAATCAAGGCTTACAATAAACTCCATGTTACCATGACTTTGTTTCTGCCCGTTAGTAATGCATACCTATAGCATGTGTACAGTGCCCAGTACTGATTTCTTGTTTAGCCATCCAAGAACTGGTCATGGAGCTGGGAAGGAAGATTCACTACTGCATCCAATTCTAAGAGCAGTTGTTTTGTATTTTCAAGTTAATCAGTATTTCCAGCAACTGCTAGGGCTGTGTGAGAGGAGACACAGTTGGTAAAATCATAATTCTATTTCTATTCCACGATGTTTTATTTAAATTAACTCTTGTTCTTTTGCGGTCTAAGTAACATTACTATGTCACTTTTCTGGTGCAGTCCTGTGGTTTCTAAACTGAGGCCCTGCAGGGTGACTGACCCAGAGATGGTCCATGGGATGCACCAGGCTGCAGATTCAAAGAGCCCCCCACGAGCTGATATGTTTTCTGTCCCACTGCCGCAGGGCTTGACGTGTTGGATGTGTCCCCCAGCACGTGACGGGCCCTGTTGCTGCTTAATAGTTCCACACACACCAAAATTAAAGCAGATTTGGCAACAGCTTGCCCAGTGCATTCTTGTCCTCAGAGGGATAGGGCTTTTTCAGTGTTTTGCAAAGAATTAACCCTAAGGCATGGCCCTGGAGAAAGAAGTATTTAATTGGTTCAGAAAGAGCTAAAACCTACTCCCACAGCAATCAAAGGAGGTTTGGCCATTGTTTTATGAAGTTGGAAGAGACTCAGAGCATCCTGTGATGGCTGCTTTGGGTTATGGGACTTATGATTATGGTTTCTCTTGCTGTTTTTGGAGTTGCAGCTTGCTCCAGGTGCATAACATTCAAAATGTTGTGGCTTTGGTGTGTGAAATAGAGACAGACTGGAGAAATGGAGGGGGATGGGATGGGATGGGATGGGATGGGATGGGATGGGATGGGATGGGATGGGGTGGGATGGGATGGGGACTCCAGATGCAATTCCAGCCCAGGAGTTGAAGAGATTTGTCGTACCTCTCATTTCCCTCACTGTAGAGCTAACCTGAAATTCTGAAAAGATCTTTTCTCTATAAAATGACTTGTACTTTCTACAGAAAGACTTTATCGTGGGACCAGTGATGATTTTGTTGGTGCCAACCCAGCTGAGAGCCCTGAGATGAACATCCTCCCCTGTAGAGCTGCAGGTGTGGCAGAAGAGCAGTTCTGTGGTAACAACACTCATTTCTTTTAAGGAAAGAGTTGTCACAGAGTGCTTTCAGGAGCAGACCTGTCTGTGTGTGCACCCATCTGTACAAATCTCTTTTGTACACCTCTTAGACACGTGTCCGTTCATGTGTTTCACTAGAAACACTCAGGTAACACTTTCCAACAGCGTGAGTCCAAAGGATGTGGTAATAAACCACCCTGGCTGGAACTGGCTGGTGTGGGAAGCTGGCACTACGAAATTTGTAAGACTATTCCCATTCCCTATGCAAGTTAGGGTTGTCTGTATATAAAGGGAATATTTATGTGCAAAAAAAAGAGATGAAATTTAAGGAGTCCAGGGGAGAATCATTGTCATTAAACAATTCATGAAATGAAGGACAGCAATTTGCCCCATCCCTGGAAGTGTTCAAGGGTAATTTGGACAGGGCTTGGAGTAATCTGCTCTAGTAGAAGGTGTCCCTGTCCATGGCAGGGCTTGGAATGAGATGAGCTTTGATGTCCCTTCCTACACAAACCATTCTGTGATTCTATGAGGAATGCAAACCAGGAATTCTCCCCAAGTCAGCAGCTCTATCAAAACCTGCTTTCCCTTATGGCAGAGGAAAGGTGTGAGGTTCAGTGTGCAAACAGAAGGAGAAGGTATCTTATCTCCAGATGTGTGGGGAGCTTGCTGAAAGGGCTGAATCTGGGTCTCCCAAGCTCCAGGACCCGACTCAAATCACCAGACAACTCCTGCTCTCTTCCTCTGCTGCCGCTGATCCGGAAAAAGCTGTGGCCATAATCTGTTGCTAAATCTCTTCAGATCAAATAGCTTTGCTCTTAACAAAATAATTCTATAGAATGACTTGGCTCTCAGCTGAGAGCAAGAGGAAGATCTGGGCAGTGTACTCCAGTCAGGGCACGGCACCAGGAAATTAAGCTTTATTATGTGTGCTCTGGCAGCGGAGCGCACATGGAAGTGATGCTTATGGCACGTGCACCGCCATTCCGTCTCTTAATTCTTATTCTTTTGCCCATCACAGGATGGCTGGGGAGTTTTATTAGAGAGAATGAGGGTAATTCTTACTGTTGAACAAAGAAAAAGCTGGCTGTGAAGTTTTCCTCCTTTCCATTTTTAAGCTGCCAGAAGAGCTCCCGGCTCTGCCCTGCCCATCTCCATTCATCTCTGGAGTGAGCGTGGCAGGAGCTAGGGGTATCAAGAGTAGGTTCATCACCAAAAGAGCTCCAACCCCTGGCACGCACTTCCCTCTGCTGCTGCCAGTCATGAGGCCAGGACCAGCACCGTGCCTCCCATTTGGAGCTCAGATCTGTGCACCACCACTGCTGCCCAGACCCCAGAGAAAGGGACAGCAGAGACCCTTGCAGACCAGCTTGTGTTCCACATGTTAATAACACTATGGATTACCCATCTGGCTTTTAAAAACTACATTATTGTATTTTCCCCCCCAGCTTTAGGAACCCGGTAGTGGTAACGTCTGAAGCTGTGTCTTCAGTTCCTTTCTAATTTAAAGATTAGATACCAGACGATAAGTCAAGAGATTGGTGTCTGGCCTTTAGCTGTACTGTAAATCTTTTTCCATTTCCCCTGGCCAAATCTGGAAAAAGAAGCTGGAGTCATGACCCAAAGCAAAATCCCCAACTGCCGTCAAGTTGCTGGAATATTTCTTTACCTCAGGAAAACTCTGTTACATTGGTGAGTTCCCAGGTTTTATTTTGTGGTATCGTAATACTGATAGTCAGAGGACCTGTCTCTAAGGATGTGTTCCCCAGAAATATTTGAGATCTTCAGCTGTTAACAGTAGTGCTTAGGGAACCCTCAGTTACACTGCATCGGTGCCTGTGAAGTATTTTGCTGAGCATGGCCAAAAGAAGGTGCAGAAAGGGCAGACAGGTATTTTACAGGAAAAAAAAATATTCCTGAGAGGCCTTTCAGGAGAAAACGAGGAGATGCTTTGAATATGTGAAGGTCCCATCTAGAGACATCCACATTTCAGACATAGAGCAGGTATCCAATAAAGCAAAATACACCTCTCCTTAACTCTAGAGCTGCAAATGACATATTTTTAATTGGAGCCCCAGGAACAAGGAGCTTGTGGTTCATTCCCACTCATTTAACACTTCTCAGGCTCTGTGTGACCTTGAACTTGCAGTTCATTCAACATATTAATGCTAAACATTGTTGAAGCCACCAGGTTTCACTCCAATGGATTTCCTATCAAAAGTATTTATTTTAAAGGATCTCTGTTCCCAAATGCACAGTTGTTTAAAATTTCCGGAAAAGGTTTCTCTAGGCTTGTTCAGAACTGGACCTTTGCTCACTCTCAAGGTTCATGAACCTTCACAACTCTCTAGGTGAACTTCGCCTGACTTTCCCATGTAAAACCAAATCCCCGTCTGGGTCAGTCTCATTCGGTTTCATGTTTCACTACAGACATTTTTGTACAGCTCAAGTTTTAAAGACCCAAGCGTGGGACAGATGCAGAGCTCCCATAAACACAGGCAACAGCCATGATTCTAGTTGTGCATCCCATTTGTTGTGTCTGATGCTGAAATGTATTTTCCTGTAGTGAAATCCTGGAGTAACTGTGATGTGGGTTAGTAGCAAAGCAGAAAAGAGAAGGGGAGTGTTTATTGCTCATATGTTAAAATAATTCCACCAAAGTTTGATTCACTCCAAACCTCTGTTTGGTCTAAAGCAAGTTTGCAGAGGTACCAAAATGCTGAAGGAGGCAGCTCAGTTTGTTCTGAAATGACCACGAAAGGGCAAAGACATTGTCTAGAAATATACACTATAATGCAGAGTATAGAAAGCCTGCCAAAAAGTCTGAACTAGATAATTCCTTCATGCTGTTTCCTTGTACGAGCCCAAAGAGGCGGTGCTTTCCGTCCAGGAGCAGGAGCCAGCCCTCAGAGGAGGATGCTCAAATGGGAGACAGCTCGAAGCAGGGCTCTGCAGGCTGTGCTGCTGCAGGTCCTGTCCCTTGAAGTGAAAAGCAGAGGAAGGGAGGACAAATGGGGTCGGTAACAAATGATGTGATGGCAGTGTCGGTCACAGTGGAATGTCAGCCTGGCCCCGTGTTACAGCGGGGCCGGGAGCGCTGCTCCGGCAAAGGCTGCGTCAGCACTTGGTTTAGCTTATACACCAATTTAGGCCGATTTTTCCAGGAGTTGACCCGGCAGCAGTTCTTTCAGCTTGTGCATGGTTCAAGAGTTGTTTAACCTCTCACCCCTGCAGCCTCAGTCCCAGCTTATCCTACCACAGCACAATTTCCTCAGAGTGACTGAAGTTGGAAGTCTGAAATCCAGGCCCTGCATCAAAGGCAAGGGTTTGTGCACAGCTCCCCCACCCTTGGAAAACACCTGTGCCCTCCGCCTGTCCTGTCCTGTCCTTGGGCTGAAAGTTCTTTGGTGGCTGGGAGGGCTGGGCGTGTTCATCTGGAGAAGAGAAGGCTCTGGGGACACCTCAGAGCTCCTTCCAGTGCCTGAAGGAGCTGTAGAGGGATTTTTGACAAGTGCCTGGAGGGACAGGACAAGGGGGAACGTCTTCCCACTGCCAGAGGGTAGGGCTAGATGGGATATTGGGAAAGCATTCTTCCCTGTGAGGGCGCTGAGGCCCTGGCACAGGTTGCCCAGAGAAGCTGTGGCTGCCCCATCCCTGGAAGTGTCCAAGGCCAGGCTGGATGGGGCTTGGAGCAACTTGGGATAGTGGTAGGTGTTCCTGCCCATGGCAGGGAGTGGAACAAGATGGGCGTTAAGGTCCCTTCCTACCCAAACTATTCCATGATTCTATGATATTTTGAGGCAGTTTCCAGTTAGTTTGAATATGAACACCACGTGGGCCAAGGGCAGTGATTTACAACTGAAGCAGCAGAATTGTCTTACCAAATTGTTTATTTTCTGTCAGAAAGCTGGAATAAATGTGTTTTCTTCATCCAGTTCTGTTGTGAAGTAAAATTCAATAGCTTAACCCCCCCCATCTTTGGGATGTGACTGCAGTCACCTTGCCTGATGGGCGATGGCTCATTAACCCATGAAACCTTGATCAGACCAAGCCGAGAGAATGAACAGCAATAACTTGCTAGAATGAGTTGCTGCTCTCCCAGAAGCTCTGCTGTTGCTTAGATAGGAAACCACTGCTCCACTTGCTGTGGTGTGAAGCCTCTTGCTTAAATCAGTCTCTGTGCTGGCAGTTTGGAGTGTGGTAAATATGTCACCAGTTCCTAAAACACCTCCTGGGACCCATAGACCAGGAATCCTGATTTGTCTGTCAGACAGGCGGGCAGAAATGTTAGAATTAGTAGGCATTTGATTGAAACTGATAGACTGGGGAGGAGCTAGTCTGGCATTTGTAGGGAGAAATCACACCTCACAAATCTATAACAACTATCTGAAGTGTCAAACAACCCTCAGCTAAGGCTGACAGAGTCAGTAGGCTTTTAACAAGCCCCCTCCCCAGGCAGGAAAGACTTTTCATCAGTTACAAACTTCTAATAATAAGCAAACAAAGGACAGGAGGAAAGACTTAGATTGTACGGAGAAGTATTTTCCAAACAGGAGGATTATTTCGAGCTAAAGCTGACTGCAAAGAGATGTAGAAGGATGTCCTGGTACTGCCAGGGGTATTTGGGAAAATGGCAGATGAGATTGGATTTTGTCAAATGCAAGGTAAAGCACACAGGGGAAAGGGAGCCCAGCCACAAGCACACCCAGTTATCACTGCTCCAGAGAATTTACTGTGGATCAGCCTGTACAAACATCAGCTCAGTGCTCACCAGAGACCAAAAGGCAGGACTTATCACAGACAAATAGTGAACAGCACAGAAAACACTCTTTGTGATTATATAAATCCCTGGGGTTGGGATTCTGTGTGCAGCCCTATTCTTCTTCCTCAAGAAGGATATAGAAAGCTATGGAAGAGGAAAACAAGTAAAGAAATGACTGCCCTGAAGGGATATGAGAGAGGGCTTTCAGTCACACACAGCATGGAGAATATAACACCAAAACTCCTCATCAGAGACTGAAAATGGAAGAGGATTCAGGTTTGGGAAGAGTCATTCATCCATGCTGCTGGCAGTCCCTGACCTGCTGGTGGCTGCAAGAAGTCGGACAGGGAGGGAGGGATCCCTGCAGGCTCCCCTCTTCCTACCTATGGTCAGTGTACCGGCTTTGGTGGACCTTCCATTTGACCTCCAAAGGACCTGTTCCTATGATACCTCCTCCCCTCTGCCTTGTCTTTAGCTGCCATTGGGGTCCATTCAAATCTCTTTTCTAGCTGAAGACCTGACTGGCCTGGCCTGCTGCAGCAGCACCTACTAAAGATGGTCCTCCCTTTTTCCAGCACAAATTGCCCTCGGTTCTTCTTAGTCAAAGCCGTTTGTGTGTTAGTGAAGTCACTTTAAGCCAAAGGGACATTTTGCATGAAAATGCCTTTGGGAATCAGCAAGCAACCTGCGCTAAAAGGCAGGTGGTGAGAAGCTAAGGGCACTGCTGCCTTTTTGTGCACAGCTAGAGGACAGAAGAATCTCCCCAGGAGCAGGTATAGAACCTGGACTGGTTTATAAATCAATCCACATCTTGGTTGGAATCACCTTTTCTGGTAAATGAGTTTTGGATTCGTTTAGATCTGGGCCCAGTCAGTACTTTTGATTTACAAAACAAAAGCTGGGTAAAAGCTGGTACCCTTGTTTTCAGGCCAACGGTTGAAACTCCCATCAGAGATTCTAGTGGGGAACTCTTCCTGAGAATTCCTGAAATCTGGTGATGAGTGAACGTATGCCATGAGCCGAGGATTGTTGGTTGTAGAGCAGTGAGTGAAATGTCTTTTGTGACCAATCTCACTGTGAAAGTATAAGACAAGCAGTAGATCTTGAAAGATCTGGCCACATAGAAGAGTATTTGATGGTGAGGGAGAGGTGTTGGGCTGAAATGGGGTGGCAATACTAATGAAACACAGTACCAGAAGAGAGAACTGTCTTTCTGTGAGGATTCCAGCTATTTTTGTAGTGCGTCACCCGCATCAGTCTTCCCAGCAGCTCAGCTGTGTCCTTACACACCTCCAAAATCTGCCACATAGACCCTGTTTTACAGAGATTTTTCTAGTCCTTTTAAAAGAGCAGTTAACCTTTTCCAAAGAAAAACTCAGACAAAATTTCACCACGAATATCCAAAGCCCTGAAATCCAAAGTTAAATGACCAGGAGGCCTCATTTCCAGCGAGCAGGTGCTTCAAGGCTGCAGAGGAAAGACTCCCAAACGATGAGCTAAGCTGGAGCACTGAAGCTGCACGGAGGAAGGTATCCAGTGATTGCTGGAGAACAACTTGTCTTGGTCACTGCCCAGCATGATTGCATGTTAAAGTTATTGCTCCTCCCAGATATCCAGCACGCACGGTGAGTCTGTGGCCAAAATCAATTAGGGGCCATCACATCACATCACATCACACCACGGAAGGCACACACACACTGTCAGCCTTCACTGAGGAGCAGAACTGCTGGTTAGCTCATGGAGGGTTTAACGGGGAGAGCAGCGGGTGAAGAGTTCATGACAGATTATTTATGCATCGGATTTCCTCCCGTTCGCTCTGTTTGCAAATTGACCTTGACTTTCCCCAATATTTTCATAACTCATGACTACTTGGTGACTGATTTTGGTGGCACAGCTCGTTTGGGAAGGCTCCATTTCTGAGCTCTTTTTTTAATGACTCTCAACTCCCTCCACCCAAAGGTTTCAAGGGGTCCTGTACCACGATGGAGATGTTTTAAGGAAGCAGAATGGTGAAATACAGAGGGACCCAACAGTCAAGTGGCAAGAGCAGAACCTCTCCAATGCTTTCTTTTGAGCCCAGTGCTTTCACCCCTGAGCTGGGCACCCACAGCCCAATAACATCCCCAAACTTCCTTCCCACTGACCCCTATAGGTTTTGGGTCAAGGCTGGACCTCCTCACTCCTCCCTGTGATACCACAACCTGCTTTCATACAAATGGGTGCTGAAGTCACACGTTCAGGCCCCCAGGTCTGAAAGCACTGGGGTCAAAACCTGTTTCAGTCTGGAGAAAGAGAGCAGAAAATTCTTTGGCCCCACGCGGAGACGAGGGAGAGGAGAGGATGAGCTGGGCAGGAGCCCACATGTTCTTGAACAGAAAGCTCTGATGTTTCACAGACGTGGGGAGGAATCCTCCAAGAGGTGCAAGGCACAGCCTGGGCTGGGTGAGCTGCTCCAGCTCCTGCTTCAGAATAAAAGTGTGCCCGAGAAATCCATGTGTTCATGCAGAAGGGACAGGAAAACAAGCCCTATTTCCTAAAGCCTGCCTGGGTTATCACTCATGATAATGTCACCAAATCCTCTGATATCAGGGTAAATAAAACCTTCCAACACTGTCTTTTTGGTGTTAGTGAGTCAGGCATTACTTTATTCTTGGCCAAGGTTTGCGTGTGCGGCCAACAAAATTCTGGCCTCCACACAAGCACTGATACAAAACTTTTCCACTTATTTATACATTTTTGGCAAACAAAGAAATTGATGTTCATTGGTTCAAAATTACATCATTCATTAATTAGTATTCTGTCCTCTATTGGTTATTGATTTTTCACTGTTCATGCTAATTAGTCCATATTTTTAGTATGTTTTTTGTCCAGCAGGGACTTTTCAGCACACATATAGTGAATACTTATTAGTCTTTTCTTTATCTTCTGGTTTCTGCAAAATGTCCTTGTGGTCTATAATTCTGGACTCCTTGTATCCAATTTCAACAATACACCTCTCTTCTCCCAGGCTTTGTTCATATCAGAGTTAGTTTATCAAAAGTTAAAGTTTCAGTAGTTTTTCCCAAGCTCCAAAAGTAGCTCATGATAACTTTGCTAAATGCTGCCTAGGAATAATTTAAGACTAACAGACTATTTTTAACTAATATAGGCTAGTTAATATTAATTAAAACAATTAATTTAAAACTTCATTAAAGCCATTAACTAAAATAAATTAAAAGTTCTATTGTTTCCAACAATAATGCTCTTCTTGGCAACACTGAGAGGTGACACCTGGGACAAAGCAGCTCCAAGGCTCCTGGCAGGAGTAGCGTGGCAGCTTCTCTTGGTGCTCCAGGGAAATTATGGACTATACACGGCCACCTTTGAACTTTCTAGAGTGTCACAGCTGGGGGTCATTTTGATGAAAGCCTGGTTGCATCTGAAGAGCTCTAATTATCCCTGTGATGTGAAGGAGCAGCAGACTGTCTGCAGCATGGAGAGAGTTCGGGCCACCCTGACCCCAGCCCTGACTGCCCAAAAAGTGTCCATGTCCATGGCCAATACGTCTGTGATTGCCCTGGCCCAGCCCTGAAGGCAAGGAGGGGCTGCAGACAGTCCTGAGGAGGCAAATGGCCAAACACAACCCATCTGAGATGCTTTCTGAGGTGGTCTGGAGGAGCAGGAATGTGGTTGAGGACACCTGCCCTGGCTGCTAACTGGGGAGTCAATTCAGCTGTGTTAGAACCAGCATTCCCCGACACTTCTGCTCCACCACACACTCAGGCAGCTCAGAAGACGAGAGCTACACTCTAATCCTTGGATCCTGCCTGTTCCCAGGAGCAGAGAGAGGAAATAACTGTTCCCAGTGGCACAGCCATGAGCAACAGCAAGGGGATTGCTGAGATGTTCTAGGAGCTGCATTTCATAGCAGGTATTCATCATTTTATAGTGTTGGTTTTCCTTGTGTCGATATTCAGGTGTTATGCCTTTCCTGCCCTCCTTCTTGCAGGGGTCTGCCAGTCTTTAATCTGACACTGAGTTGTTGGTAACCACGGGGCTAATGTCCTTTTTGGACATTTGGGTGGTACAATGAGGCTGCTCAGGATGAAGGACTAAAAATTATAATTTTACTGTGAGAAGAAAAAATAAAAAGCCATTTTAGTAGGTTTTGTGAGATCTCAGAGGTGTTTGCTGGACTAAGGGGTCTTGGAGCTCCTGGACCTGACCCCCCAGAGGGTTTGAGTGGTGAGAGTGAGGTTTGCCCACCACTTTTGGGGCTCTGAGCATGCCTCTTTCAGCCTCCCAGTGAGGCAGAGCTGCTGCGTGGCTGGGGATGGTGCAGCTTTCCCGGCTCCTCCGTAGGCATGGAGTGGTGTGTGAGTGCCAAGGAAGTGGAGTAAACACGAGTAGAAGGGGCTGGCTGCTGTGGGAGATGGTAACGATAGCCAGCCACTGGGAGACGGGAATGTTTTCCAAAAGGGAAAGTTTTCAGCAGGATTTAAGAGCAAATAAAAGGAGCCCTTGAGGACTCCCCAATCCTACAGAGCTGCAAGGTCAGGCAGAGAGAAAAGCAAGTTCTTGTATATTGTGGTGACAAATCAGATATAAGGAGGTGGAAGAAGTTGCTCATTCTGGCAAGCCCTTCAAGGGCAAAGATTGCCCAAGCTCTCCTTAAAAAATAAATAAGTTGTGGGGGGTTTTTGTGGATTTTTTTTTTTTTAAAGCATCCCAGCTGTTTTTGCAGGGAGTTCCTCTGTCAGGAAGTAATGAGATCTTGCTGCCTGATTTATAAAACACACACAGTAAAGAGGTTTCATCTGTTGTGGTCTTCAGGGCATCACTGTGCTCTGCAATATATATATTTAAAAAATTACTCTGCTGACTCATGCTCTGCTCTCTGGAAACTGCAGCCCTCTTGGCAATCCCCTTCTCCTCCACCCCTGGCATTATTTCCCTTGACAGCCATTTCCCAATTTTAAATTTCTTTTTAAAACCAAACTACATCCAAAAGAGTATAGCTTGTTGAAGGCAGTGTTCTGTCTCCTCTAATCCTATTGGGAACAGATGCAAGACTACAGAAAATTGTGCCTGGAAAAAACCCTCCAATATCTGTAGCTGCCCGTGTTCGGTTGTATTGCACACACATCTAACCATGTGCAAGGCAGACCTGAATGTTATTTTCCCTAATTACTCTTGTAAAGGGACTTGAAAAGGGTTTGGGTGAGAATTGTGAACGTTTCAAAGCTACTTCTGTTTCAAAGCTTTCTGGAAAACAATACAACTTAAAACATTCAACTGCTGTTTTTCCTAAACAATACTATTTTGGAGTGGTTTTTTTCCTATTGAACTGATGTTTTTACTTGGGATTTGTTTGCAAGATGAAGGCTAATCGGTTCTAAGAGTTGCTAAATCAAGGCCTCTGATATTTTTTCCCTTTGGAAGATTCTTTTTTCTCTTTTTTCTGTCTCCTCAGTGTGAGCTAATGTGGAAAGTGCTCTGAGCATCTTTGGAACGTGGTTTGCTCAGAGGAGAAAAGATTTTCAGAACCAAGTTATGTTTCCAGTGTCTTCACATCCATCATATCTTTTCAGCCCGGTCTTCCATGTCTGTTCTAGTCATTGACTGCTGTTTCCAAAACAACAAACCCCTCGGTGGTCAGGAATTCCTGGTCTGACTTGGTGGCCTCAGGCATCTCTGCTGGGAAGAAGCAGGGTGGATAAGCGGTGGGAAGGGACAGAGAACTCTTAATCCCCCCAAACATTAATAATGTTAGAGGAGGTTTTTTTTAAACATCTAAAAAACATAAGAAAAAACACAATAATACTTAGCCTACCATTTTAAAAAGTGTGAGCAGCAGGATGAGGGAGAGGATTCTGCCCCTCTGCCCTGCTCAGGTGAGACCCCAACTGCAGAGCTGCCTTCAGCCCTGGGGTCCAACATCAGAAGAATGTAGAGCTGCCAGAGGAGGCCACAAAGATCCTCCAAGGGCTGGAACCCCTCTGCTCTGGAGCCAGGCTGAGGGAGCTGAGGGTGTTCACCTGGAGAAAGCTCCAGGGAGAACTTAGAGCCCCTTCCAGTGCCTAAAGAGGCTCCAGGAGAGCTGAGGAAGGGCTGTGAACAAGGGCCTGGAGTCACAGGACAAGGGGGAATGGCTGCCCACTGCCAGAGGGCAGGGTTAGATGGGATATTGGGAAGGAATTGTTCCCTGTGAGGGTGCTGAGGCCCTGGCACAGCGTGCCAACAGAAGTTGTGGGTGCCCCTGGATCCCTGGAAGTGCTCCAGGCCAGGTTGGATGGGGTTTGGAGCAACTTGGGATAGTGGAAGGTGTTCCTGCCCATGGCAGGGAGTGGAATGACCTTTAAGATCCCTTTCAACCCAAACCATTCTATGACTCCATGATTTTACTGTGACCATTTTGCCCTGTTTGAGGTTTTCCTAATACATCATCTTGAGAATTAGAGGAGGAGGATGATATAGTCCTATGTTTTTCCCAGGAGTAGCAGGTCAAATGTGAATCAGTGTTGGCCTCTCTCCTGCTGTTACTGAGGTTTTTCTGTATCTGTTGTGTACCAGGCCATACTTTGATGTTTCCTCTTCCCTTTGCTAGCTAGCTCAGAGTCATGGAACTCCTTGAGATGCTGAGGGGCTTTTCTCTTCTTTTAACAGAAAAGCTCTGTCCTCAGTGATGCAGAGAAATTAATGAAAAATACAAATGCAAATTAGTCATACTCAGTTGTGTTATAAGGCTGAATAATCAATGTATTCCCTAATGTATTTTCTTCTAATAATGACTGGAGACTGTTGCTTGCCACAACTTGGCTGTTGTGGGCTTGTTCTCTTTGAATTGTGATGTGTCCATGAATTCAGCTGGAAAGAGGAAAGTGATGCTCTCCACAGCATTTTGGGGAGTCAAGTACTAGCATATCTACAGGCAAGTGTTGCAAGTGTTTACACGTTCTCTCTGGGGCTAGAATTCCATTTCCTGGAATTGTCCCTTAGTTAGGACCTGGAAATCATAGGATATTGAGGTAGGAGTTGTATTTCTTGTAGGATGCTCAATTTGTCTCTTAGTGCAACTGAAGTAATGAGGGTGGGGTGCGTTTAGAGGGGTTTGGTGAAGGCTTGTCAGGAGGTTTTTTTGTGGTTTTTTTCTTTCCTGTGGTAGTTGAGATTTGTGATGTTATGTAGACCTATTTGGCTCTTGTCCCCATCTGGTTGTGCTTAGCTTGGTGACAAAATTCACATCCTGACAGAAAGGAGGAGGACTGGCAACAAGATTGACTGAAGCTGCATCTCCTGCCTTGTCTCAGAAAGGCTTCTTGTGAGAAATTGGGAAGAAAACCAAAGTGGGCCAGAACTTCAGTTTACAACCTGAGCATCTGTAAACTGATCAGCAGAGTTTTTCCAGCTCACACAGGTTTGGATAGCTGGGAATTCTGGCCCCACGCCTCCCTTCTGCAGCAGCAGCAAGCAGCCCCCCTTAGCATTCTCTTGCCTGGGAAATGACACACTCATTTAGTTTGAGGCATTGCTTCTTCTCCAGCCAAGGAGCAGCCGTGAACTTGGGCTCCCTCTGCACCAAACACGTGGCTCCTTTTCAAGGGAAGGCAATTTATGGGACACTGAGAGACAACTGAAACACTTGTAAACCTTTTTAGGTCTGTACTGAAGACAGAAGCGCAACAGGTCTGCAAGATCTCCCTCCATTTCTCCAAACCTTGGGTGCACCGAGCCCATGTGTAGGACTGTGTGATACCATCGCAGCCTCCTGGGAAAGTCACTATTTTTCCATGACCTGGAGTACTTTTCATCTCTCTGCTTGCTGGGCTGTGAGTGTTCCAGGGCAGGCACCATATTGTTTTGTTCTATTTCTTACAATACTTGGCAAAGAGAAGGCCGTCTTGGCTCTTTACCAGGTCTCCAAAGTGCTAAAATATTACTAACCTTGTAATAAATCTCAAATTTTTATTATTGTCTCACATTCCGCAGCTTATTTTGGCTCTGGGAATCTGTGAATTTGGACCAAAAAAAAAAAGTAAAAACTTGTCAAAGTGGAGCAAATGAGAGCACCCAGCTTCAGTCTCTTTAGCAAGACACAACTGTGAATCACTGCTCCTTGGGGAGAAGAACACAGGATTTCCTGGAACCAAATTCAGGACTTGACAGAGCTGTTTGATCTTCAACTGATGTTTTGTTTTTGTTTTCTAAGCAGCAATAACATCATTTTAAGCTATAAACAGACCATTTTCCCTTGTCCTTGAAGTGAGTCATTAATTAGTTAATAACATGAATTAATTACTGCCTATGCATAATTAAATGGGCCATATTGGTTTTATCTACTATGTTCTTTCTAGTGGTGCATTTTTATTAAGAGTCTCTCAATATCCAGTTTTCCTTGGTCCCCTCAGGATCAAAAATTCTCCTTAAAGTCTGGTATAACACCTGTGCCTGAGATGTAATGAAATGCAACCCTCAAGCTCACCCAGGATGAGATACGCGAAATAATTACTCTTGGATGACAAAGAGAAGCCCTGAGGGCTGCGTTGACAAAAGGATGCCTTGTTTCTCTGGAAGGTTGGATCCCTGCCTGTCCTGCTCACCAGGAGCCACGCTGTTATCCTGGGCTGGGAATTGCAGTGCTGAGTGCATGGCCTGAAACTTTTGACAATTGCTTGGTCAGATTTGGTGGCTAAATAAACAGTTTGTCTAATTAATTACTGGGATCTTGCTGATGGGGCCGTGCACGGTTCATGGTGAAAAGTTTATGTGCATGTTTCAAACTGCTAAAAGAGGACACTTCAGATGTCCTCAGATAAAAAAGAACTTCTTCGTTGATGGAGATTGTCCTCGTAGACAAGCAGGGAAGAAACAAAAGCCAAGCCTGCCTGAGAGTGCCTGTCCTCCCTCTGGGAAGACAATTTAATGCTTGGCTCTTGCCTCTTCCCTCAGTGCCCCGTGTCCTCTCCACACATGGCCCCAGTCAGGTGCCACGGTTTGTCCTTGGAATTAAGTTTCTCTTACCTGGGGGTAGCAGTGAGTGAGAGGTGCTGCACAGCCAAGCAAACTTGCAGGAATATATCCTTCTGCCACATCCCTTCGCCAAACTTGGGATAGAGAAGACCAGCGCTGAGAGAATATAAAAACCTATTCCACGTATCACAGCATCTCTTAGTACCTAATCATTATTCCTTTATCACAGCACAGTAAAAATGCTTCCCCCCACCCAAATGGAATAGAAACCTGACAAATCCAAATGGGAAAATTAATCTGTTGGTTTCCCTTAGTGAGGGGGTAAAACTGCCTTGGTGATTCCAGATTGCTCTGGGTATTTTAGGGACTGATCCTTGGCCAATGTGGGCCGTTCTTGGGCATTTGTCCTGTGTGCAGTCTGACCAGGTAGCTGGGCAGCCTAGGAAAGTTCAGACATTTGTTTTAAAAAATGCGACTTTATCAGATTTTCATCAGGTCTTTCACTATGTCCTTGCCCTTTCTGTGTGTGGCTGGGATCTCAGGAGTGCCTGACTGCAGGTCATGTTCTGCAGCAAAAGGATTTCTGGTATTCAAGGGTCATGTCTTGGGGTTTGTTTGTGGTTTTCTTTGTTTCAGCCTTTGTCAACTTGTTCATATAACACAAGGAGAACTATTTACCTTAAGTCCAGGCTGAAAAATATATATTAAAATTTGTCTTTCCATTCTCTGTGTTAACCTCTCCTCTTTCTTTCTCCTGCTGTCTCTGAAGTGGAACTAGTTGGAGTTCTTTCCTGGCCTTAGCCTCTAGTTTTAGGAAATGGCAAAACGTTTAGTTTTGTGATGTATGTGTGGGAAGTGTGCTTTATTTTGGTTTTTTTTCCTTTCTCTGACCAAGTGTGACCTGATTGTAACGCTGTGAGTGATGGGCTAAACCAGAGCTCCCTTCTCCCTTGCTGCCAGTCTCTGAAGGATTTGTTATGCCCAAGTGCCAGACAAATCCATCCACTGCGAACAGGAAAAACTCCTTCCTTTCCATTTCTAGTGTGTCTCCCCTGGCCCTTTGTAATCAGAGTTCTTTGGATGTTTTGTTAAATGTAAATGTCAAATACACCCCACCCCAGCAGCCAGCCGAGACAAACATCTGGACAGAGCTTGCACAGATGTCCACTGGGCCTTTTTTGCTGAAGGTTTTTTTGGAGTAGTTTTTTTTTTTTCATATACACTCTAAGAATTGTCAGGCTGGAAGAAGTGAAACGTGGCTGACTGTCACCGTGTGTGATTTGTGTGGGCCTCGGTGGGACTGCAGGGAGCTCAAGGAGCGAGGTCCTGTGCTAGGGAGGAAAGATCCAGCCCCTGCTCCAGGGCGTGCAGCCCTCCGGAGGTGTTTGAGTGGGACTGGGGAGGGGGCTGCCCCTGGGAGACTAGCAGGGGACGGGGGAGGGGGCTGCCCCTGGGAGACTGGCAGGAGCTTGGGGAGGGGGCTGTCCCTGGGAGACTAGCAGGGGACGGGGGAGGGGGCTGCCCCTGGGAGACTGGCAGGAGCTTGGGGAGGGGGCTGTCCCTGGGAGACTAGCAGGGGACGGGGGAGGGGGCTGCCCCTGGGAGACTGGCAGGAGCTTGGGGAGGGGGCTGTCCCTGGGAGACTAGCAGGGGACGGGGGAGGGGGCTGCCCCTGGGAGACTGGCAGGAGCTTGGGGAGGGGGCTGTCCCTGGGAGACTAGCAGGGGACGGGGGAGGGGGCTGCCCCTGGGAGACTAGCAGGGGA
>VWPU01016502.1:16817-36728 GCA_013398955.1 Callaeas wilsoni | reverse complement strand
TGCCCCTGGGAGACTGGCAGGGGATTGGGGAGGGGGCTGCCCCTGGGAGAGTGCCAGGGGATTTGGGGAGGGGGCTGCCCCCGGGAGAGTGCCAGGGGATTGGGGAGGGGGCTGCCCCCGGGAGAGTGCCTGGCAGGGCTGTACCAGGGAGTGCAGAGAGGTTGCTCCAGAGGAAGTCTGGGATAGTGAGGAGGCAGTGGAGCAGCAATCCAAGCAGATTTGAGACTCTGCCAGCTACTAGCAATGGAAATCTTGCTGATAGGTGCCTATCAGCCCATCCTGCCCGGGTCAGCTTCCCGCAGGAGTGAGTCCTCCTTCCTGCTCCTGGCCCCAAGCGTGCTCTGCTCCCAAGAGAGTTGATTGCAGCTTGGCCCTTGAGGCGAGGAGATTACTCCAGCATCAGCTGGTGTCATGAGCTCATTCCCAAATACTTTTCCACAAACTTGAGATGCGTTTAGCAGGTAAGGGAGAGCTGGCAACTGTCACGGTTTACAAAACAAAGAGACTCCTCTGCTCTGTTTAGCTCCTTCCAGTTTGTCTGACTTGGAGCTCAAGCCATATCAGCATCTCTTCGTCTTCACCCTGGCTTTAAACGCACCCTATGAAATGCTAATGCTGGCTTTGCTGCCTGAGTGTGGGATCATGAAAGCCAGAGGGGTCAGTGCAATTGAAAGCGTTCTGGAGAGCTTCCACAGCCCCAGAGGTCCAAAGGCCACTGACTCACCTCTGTGTGTGGGATGTGGGACCGACTGAAGAGCTGTCTGTTCGGGCTGGTTTTTCTGCTGCTGTCTCACTGGGCTCTTGGAAGACGTACTGAGCCACTCGAGCAGAGGTTGTGACCTCGCTGTCCTCTCTCAGAGGTGTCTGTGCTGCCACGAGTCAATGTGGACTTGACCTCTGGCTGTGAGCCTTGAATGCACAAGTCCTGGGAGCTGCACAGCAGGTACCAATACCTGTTCTCAGCTGCAGCTTCTTCCTCCTCCCCCTCACACCCTCTTTGCTCTGGAGAAATCGCCTGAGGCCAGTGAATATTAACAACCGCAGCCGCTGTGTGTTCGCAGCTGTGCCCCAGGCCCTGGTGACAGTCCTTTGGTCCCTGCAGTGCTTTGGATCAGGTGAAACACTGCTCACTGCTGTGCTTGCTGCTCCGCGGTTTGCTCTGGTGAGAGCAGATCCGTATTCCCCAACCAGGAGGGTGTAGAAATCACACCCTCCCCATCCCCTTGTGTCTAATGAAAGCTTCCCAGTAGCTCGTGTGCGACGTGAGGAGTTTCACGGGGGGTCCCAGGTGACGGTCAGTGCCTGACACTGTCCCAGGTGGGCAGCACTGACCCAGCCAGCCGTGACCCACGGCTGCGTGGGGGTGCTGGGGGATTGCTCCAGCCTCTGCCTGGGAAGAACCTCTCCCATTTAGCACTGTGGAAAATACGTGTTTTTCTTCCTGAAAGCAACACTTTGCGGCTCTCTGGGGAAAGCGGAGCGCGAAGGGCTGTTGACAAGTGCAAGTGGTGATATTAGTGCCTTCCTCCTCCTGTGGAGGGACGTGGCTGTGGGCAGGGCTGAGTCTGGACACAGGGAATGAGGACGGGCCTTCTCCTCGTGTTCTCTGAACTGGCCCACTGAGTGGCTGGGGAGGAGACGTGGCTGCTCTCCCTTTATCCAACCCAGTCGTCAGACGTTACTACCTCAGCCCAACTTCCAGAGAAATGCATCGTTCCCATGGGGCTCCACGGAGCACCTTGGCCTCAGCTGAGCACCGCTGAAAGCACGTGAGCATCTGCTGGGCTGAGGGTGCATCTGCTCTAACAATGCTGTCTTAGAGAGCCCCCTTCCAAGAGGCTCTGGGATCCTGTGTTTCCTCACGGGCTACTGCAAGCACAAATGAAGAAATAACTTATGAAATCCTTCTTAAAATCTTGTTTTAATGTGAACCTGGCCTCATGCGGTACTTGTCGGCTTTACCCGTGGCTTAGAAATAGCACAAACTGGGGACGTTGCCCTGAGTTTTTCTTCTTTGTCACAGATTTCCTGAGTAAACCTGCTCCATTTTGCTTCCCCTATAAAATATGAGGAAGGAGAAATGCTTTCTATTCCTATAGAGACTGTAAAGGCCCACACCAGTAGGTGCTACTGGCAGTGGGAGGCTGTGACAATCAGCTGTATGTGCTGACAGGTCCCTAATCAAAGCGGCTTGTCCCACCCTGGACCAAGTGGAAGCAGAAATGACACTAACCTGGGAAGCAGGACATGACTGGCTGCCATGCATGCGGGGCCTCTGGACTTGGTGCGAGGTGTATCTGACAGAATTCACACAAGGACTGCGCTTGACAGTGCCTACAAAGCTCTTTAAATGAGGAGGTGAAATGGAAAAACTGGGTGAGGGAGGTTAGATTGAAAACCATCACTTATTTCTGTCACTGGTTCGATGTGGATCCGACACAGGGTGGTTCTTACATCCTCTAAAGCCAAGGTGCTTCCTATTCCCCACCTTTGATACCTAGTTCTGAAAAGGGAGTCACCAAGAACTCCAGTGTGAATCAATAAGCTGTTAGTATCCATTGGATCGTGACTTGTTGGGCTTCGGTGGGATTTGACATGCAAATAAAAGTTCCCTGAGGATCACAAGACCTGGAGCTAAAAGTGCTCTATATCACAGAACAGCGTTTCTATTGTGAGTGCAACCACAAAACAACAAGAAACTCATCTCCTGTTGATGAGCTGTGTGGGTGTTCTTGTTTTTAAACACAGATTTCCATATGCAAGAGATGTGGGCAGTTCCCACTTCATTTATCTTTGCTACGGAGCTCATGTGCAAACAACCCAGATTCCAGATATGTTATTTCACGGTGATAACGTGAATGGGATCCCAAAGTACAGAGCTCCTTAAAGCAGGGTTAAGTGACCCTAAAACTTTGAGGGGCACATTCTGAACTGAAGCAAACTGAAATTAATGGGACTTTTCCTGACTCTGGCTATCTGTTGATTTAACCAAGCAACTATAGTCAGAATTTTCAGTGCCCTTTGCAAAACTAAGGGATTTTGTGGGAGAGAAACAATCAAAGGTCTCCTTTTGCACCATGCTTTTCAAACAATAGGGTAAGACATCTGAAAAGTGAAGACTTTTATCATAAACTATTGTTCTTGGCTGATTCTCATATTCTCCTTCCAGCACGTCGCTCTTGCTTGGTGTTTTTTTTACTCCTGTATCTGTGCTATGCAGATGACATTATTGTGATTAAACGAGAGAATACAAGGAAAAACTGAGTTGGCTGAGTAGGAAATTGTGTGTCTGCCCCTCAGTGCCAGGCAGGTCTTAGTGAGCTTTTGGAACAAGTTATCCCATGGTCCTCCAAGGCTGAAGCTTCCAACAATACCCACTCCTGCTGTTATTGCAATGATGAGTAACTCTAGGGACGGATGTAGTGGGGAAAATTGGCTGAAAATCTGCTCAGGAACATCTCGCGTGTTCACGTTGTGGGTACAGGACTCACCAGCGTGTCCCAAACACAAAAAGCATCTCTCCAGTTGTGTATTCTCTCACTTGGCAGCTTTCTCTGAAGCAAGAGAAACCTGGATTAGATCTCTGATTTAAGGAGTCTTTTCCAAAGCTTGGTGGAAAGGCAGAGGGTTATGTAGGGGAGGAAAGGAAGGTTCTGGGTATGCTGAACCTGAAGGTGGAACCCAAAGTTTCAGGGTGCCAAATTTAATGTCATGAAAGGCTGCTTCTTCCAGAGGAATTTCCCCAGCTGTCAATGAATCTGAAGGCTGCTTCTCTGCCCTCTAATTTCTTCTACCAACTTCTCCAGCCCACGTGATTTTATAATCAGCCCTCTGCATGTCCAGCCCTGTCTCTGACAACTCCCCTGCTTGTGGCACTCCTGGGAAGGATTAATCCTTATTGTCTCCCTTCTGTTCACACTAGTGGTGCCCAAGAAAGGACAGTTTCAAAAGGGCTAAAAGGGAGAAGAGCTTGTCACAATTCAGGTGTGCAACTGCCTTTCCAGGCAGTTCAACTGAAGAGTGGAAAGGGTCACAAGGGCATCAAGGAAATCTGTGGAGCAGTTCCCTGGCACTTTAAAGACAGACATAATACAGAGTGAAAGGCCTGGCTCTCAAGCCTTTTGGAGGAATAAGGAAGACCTCTACCAGCAGTGGATCAGCTTTCCATGTGTTCAGGCAACAGCCATAAGTTCATAGGCAGAAGAGATCTTCCCTCTGTAGCAAAGGCTTAAGAAAAACAAAATGCAAGAGTGAGAAACTAAAGGCTTTTCAAACTTAAGGCTTTTCCCCTACTTTCAAAACTAAAACTAAGCCAAGTGATGCATTTTTTCCGCTGTATTTTTAAATGGATCTCTTTCTCATAGCTCCGTTTCCTGAAGTGATTCCATTTCTCGGGGTCATCCTGAGGCTGCGGATCCTTGTGTTGCTCTTCCAGCAGCCTCCCTGGCCCAGCGGGCCTGCATCTGAAATCTGGGAGGGCAGCTCAGGAGCAGTGCTAGCTTGTCCCTGTGCCAAGTTGTGCTTTTCTTATTATTGCCAGTATCTGCAGCTATCCCCTCCTGTGCTCTGGGGTTTGCAGACTAGCGCGTCACTTCCGATTCTCAATTGAAAATGGAAATTTGACCTCATGGTTCAAGGTTCAGAAGTTAATCCTGAGGCACCACGACTGTATTTGCTGTCTCAGGGTCTGTGGATCACCTGGCAGGATGGCATTCAGTCCTTGATTGGGTAACTTTAGCCACTGAGTAGTTTCTCTAGCTCATTTAGGAGGCTGGAGTTGCCCTTTACAAGTGCCGAGCTCCACTCAGAGCACCAGAAATTGGTGTGACAGCCTTAAAGAGCCATGGGCTAAATTAGTCCCTCACTGCAGAGAGGGGCTGAATGATTCCTTTGTACTCAGATGACTGGTTAACTCTAAACACTTTTATTCTTTACTGACCCTCTTCTCCCCATTATTCTCCCTTGTTCTCCAAATGAGTCTGAAACAAAGACTCAAACCAGGAACCGCAGCAGGGGTGAAAGCTGAGAGCCTGGGTCTGGCTGTCATGGGGGAAATCAATTGGCCTTTGTACTCTGGAGATAAATAGCACAGGGGGATAAGGCTTTGTGGCTGAAGATTGTAAGTTCACAAACGTTATCTGCTTTGAGAAAAGCAAATATTTGATCAATCACACTGGATGGAAACTCAGGGGGGTATGTACACAATCTTGAATTTGGGCTGTCATTGTTAGATGTGGTCAGGGCTGTCTCTTTGGCTTGAACTGGTGTGTGAACGGTTGAGTCAGCAGGATGTGAACTGCCTCTGATAGAGGAGGGTAAGAAATTCAGCATTAAAAAAAGGCCAACAACCCCAAAATTCCCCAAAGGAAAGCTTTTAGCTTCCACTTCCTCAGAGATCTTCTGGAGGCAGATAATCAGTGGTAGGTCTATCAAAGAGAGGAGGTAGGAAGAAAGGGAAGGTCATGGGGTAAATCGTGCTTGTCACAGCACTTCCATGGGCTGGGAAGCACTGGTGGTCAACCCTCAGGACTGCTTGCAGTGGGAGAAACATTTTGAAAGATGCAGAGAGTTGAAAAGCAAGAGAATTTTCTTGTGCTTTGTTCCATGTTTTGCTGCCGGAAAACAAGACGAGGCTGCTCCTTGTGGTTTATTTCCTAAGGCTATTTCTGTAATGGTTACTTTATTAGAAGGGAAACAGGAAAACTTATAGGAAAGAAATAAAAACGCAGCGTAATCGTCCTTGTTTACCAAATGTAGGGACACCTCTAAGTGGTCCAGAGCAAGGGTTCATTCTGCCCAGCACTCTTCCTCTTCAAGTGACCAGTGTTAGGTGCAGAGGGGAAGCACCCAAGGCCTCACCAACCAACATTCCCCAGTCCAGCCTGGGAGCTTCCAAAGGCTGTGTCTACATCTTTGGCTCAGCTTAGTCTCTTCTGAGATGGCTACAAGAAACCAAATTTTAGTATGTTCCTTTTCTTCTTAACAGCATTTTACATTCCAGGAATTCTTTCAATAGCTTCCTTTTATGAGGCTAAATATATATAAAGACATTAATGACACTGAAATAAATTCATTGTCAATGTATTTTCTCCGCAAAGCAAGAAACACCCACTTTTATTATTGCAATAGATCTTAGAGACCAGATCACTCATGGTCTTAAATCAGGGTGTTTCCATTCAGAATAAGTTGTTCCCTGCTTTTGTCAGCAAACCAGCTGAGAACTGGCTCATGCACCAAACCAACAAACCCACACGTGTGGGTGTAAACCCAGACAGGGTAAAAATAGCCTTTGGTACCTCTTGGTGTGTGATTTCCCTGCCTTCCTTTTGCCCCTGCTGAGAACCAAAATTTGACCAAATACCGCTGTCCCCAGGAGAGCTTGATGTACCAGGCAACTGCTCATGAAGAATGGCAGGCAAGGCTCCTTCTCCACTTGCAATAAGTCTGATTTCAAAGCTGTTTTCCTGCCAAGTGTGAGCTCTCTCCTACTGAAAAGCAGTGCCAGATCAAACCTCTTCAGTCTGAGGTCTAAGCCAAAAAAAGGCTCTTTGTCTTTTAGCTCACACATCAGAAGGATGTATAATATTCCATAGTGCCTGCTATGGGACACCAAAGAGTTAAGCTGTTGCTTTGGCTAAAACCTATCCAGGAAAAATGCAATAAATTTAATTCTGCAGTCTCTGGATTCTGTGATAGGTCTAATGGCAGGAGGTGTAGAGCTGTTTATCCAGACTGGTGGCTGCTCTACATTCTGAATTATTGGTAGTGAGCACAAACACATGCAGCGCCTTTCTGTACATCTTATTCTAGCATTTGTGTGATTTTTGTTAATAGACTTGCCTCCTTCACCACCTTCATCTTGCTTTCAGCACCTGGTGTGTCTCACACCTTCAGAGTGTGGTCAGCTCCTGAGACAGGCTGTCAGCCTGGGACCAGGGTGAGCTGCTCTGAAAAGGGAAAGGATTCATGGAAGTGATTGAGTGGCTGAGGAGAGACTCCCTCTTTAACACTGGACTAGTGGATTTATGTGAATTGAACCACCAAGATTGTCAGTTAAGGTACTTCTTCATCTGTTTCCATCCTCCCTCCAAAATCTTATGGTGGTGAATAAAAGACAGAGGGACACAGACCTGCTCTGGGACCGAGGGAGGATTGGAGAAGAGTTTATTGTGAGGGTGCTGAGGCCCTGGCACAGGTTGCCCAGAGAAGCTGTGGCTGCCCCATCCCTGGCAGTGTCCAAGGCCAGGCTGGATGGGGCTTGGAGCAACCTGGGATAGTGGAAGGTGTCCCTGCCCATGGCAGGAGGTGAAATAAGATGGGCTTTACGGTCCTTCCAACCCAAATCCATCTGTGATTCTGTGATCCAGACAAGCAGTGCCAGTATCCATGAGTGGATAAGGACAGGGGCTGCTGCTTGGCTTTGTTTTATCTTTTTTTCTTTTTAAATTCAGATAAACATTGTAGTCCCATTCTTTGAACGGTTGAAGGACATGGGAGCCTCTTTTTCCCAGACACTTTTTCTGGGAATCTGTGCTCCCTCCCCAGAGCGCAGGATAAACAAACTAGAAATTTTGGGTTTTCAAATCAAGATAAATAACTATTGTTCTGCCCTCCCCCTTGCCTCCTTCCCTTCCCACCATCTCCCCAGCTGCCTTCCCTCCATGCGAGCATCCCTTGGGAACTCCTCTGTCCCAGATGAGGACAGAGACTCCTCTGTCCCTGTGCAATCCTCAGATAGCTCATCTCCTGCTGAGGCACAAGGGCAGCACTCATTATGTCTTTCCCTCTGTGTCCAGGGCTCCAGAAACCAGCCCCGAATCAGAAAAATGTTTGTTTGTGGCTTCCAGGGCCTCTGCAGCCCACAAGTAACCAGTGCCATGGCCCGAGGTGGGCAGCAGCCCGGGTTAGATCTGGGTGCCGCTGGGGAGTAGTGGATGATGAACTCCTTTGTTTTACACTTAAATAGGATCCCATGAGCTTACCCTGCAAAAGCTTTATCTTTTCGGGGTTTCCCATCAGGAGCTGGTTTTATATAGTCTCTGCTATAACAGATCTCTTCCCAGGCCTCAGGAACTTGGACAGGATTTGTATTCATCAGCTGTTGTGACCTGTGGTTGAAACGGGAGGAGCAGGAAATGAGGGTGTCTGGTGTGGCAGGGGGTGGAAAATCTCTCTGCCAAAAGAAAAAGCTATCCCAAACCACTGGACCTTCCCTACTGGGAGAGGAAGAAGAGGTGGCAAGGTCCTCAGAGTCCCAGGAAATGCTAGTATGGCACATGGAGTGTAGATGTGATCATAAATTGAAATATAAGGTGATGATGGCTGTTCACCAGACAGAAAAAAATCCACTAGAGCCCTTGGCTAACTGTAATCACTCAGGCAATTTTGGGGCTGCAAGACCAGCAAGTGAGGCTCTGCATTCCTACACAGTTCTGGGAATTACGAGGAAGGAGCATGAGTAAAGGGGACGGTACTCCCTGCCTCATCTCGGAAAGACTGAGCTACTGCCAGCAACTGTTGGTAGTTTGGCTTCTCTTGGAAGTGTAAATAGCTGTAAGAGCCTTCAAGGGCGATGAAGGCAGATGATCTGAAAACAGAGAAAGTTGAAAAATGCTGTGCTGGAAAAGCACCACTGCTCAGATCCTCCCTGGAGCTCTGCAGGAACTCAGGGAGATGTTGATGTTCCTGTAGTACAAGGAATGGTGCTTGAGCCCTTATCCCAGCTGTGGCTTTGTGCTCTCTCTTTGAGAGAGGCACCACAGCACCTCCCCTGAGGCATCTGGGAATTGGGAGCATTTTCTTCTTATAAAAGACTCTGTTTTGCCCCAAGATAATAACGGGCTCTGATCCCCAAACCCCTTCCCACATGGGGACTCTTTCCACAACAAGAACCAGATTGGTGGGGGTTGCACTGGTGCTATGAAAAAAAAAAAGGGGGGGGAAAGGGGGCGAGACTTAGGCCCTACGAGGTGGAAATGAACCAACTAATGAATCCCATTCTCAGAAATCCAGGGAGGAAGACTCCACAGGTAAGTCTGGAGAGCAAGCGTAGGAGTATTGCTTAATATATAACCAAAGTCATCCTTGATGCAACTTAAGCCTCTTACTACTTCTACTATCCAGAGGAAAGGATGAATCCATTCCTCTGTCCTGAGTGAATCTGAAGGTCATGATCATCCATCTTCTAGACTAAACAATCCTCATTCTTTCACTCCTTCCACATAAATCGTGTCTTCTTACTCTTCTGGCTGATCCCTGCTGGACTCTCTCCAGTTAATTCCCACTCTGGTCCCTGGGAGCAGTCACCATGTTCCCGGCTTCCTCTTTGATGTGAAATCACAGCCTGTGGAACTGCTGGGTGCAAGGGAAGGGCTGGGGTTACCCGGGGCGGGCATGGGGACGGTGGGATGGAAATTTGCCTCTTGGAAAATGACAGTATCCGACAGGACGTGCGAGCAGTTGCTCACCCGTTATTCCTGCGCTGACCGGCGCTGGGTCTGGGCATGCCGGTGGCTGCCGTGGGGAGCAGAGCTCCCAGCAGGGAGGGGATGCCTGAGTGCCAGCCCAGGAGAAGCTGTCCCATAGCGATACAAACTGCGTGCTGACATTCCACTCCCATTTCTGCTTCCCAACAGCTTGCACCCAACGTGTATTCTTCTGAGATCAGAGCTGCTTTATTGCTGAACCCTGGGGGCACGACTAATAAAATGCATTTTTTCTCAGCTCCTAGTTCTTAAGGCAAGTTCCTTCTTCCTCCCCCCACCTCATCTGTCCATTTTTATCTACGAGATAAGTATGCTTTAAAGAGAGACTGGTTTGATGTTTCACTGTGAGGTTCATGGTTCTAAGTCCTTGAACAGACACTTGAACATGAGTTTAATTGCTGCACTTGCAAATAGAGACCAGACCTGCTCGTGCATGAGAAAACAACAGGATACAGAGGTGGTGTGGGGTGCCAGGCACTGAGACATTTGCCTGGTGCTGATCTGCATCTGGATTTACTGTGCCAGGAGCTGGGCAAAGGTGGGAAACTGTCACGGTGACAGCAGTGACGTGTCCAGTCATCCCAGTGTCCTTGCTCTGGGAGCATCCATCCTATGGGGCAGCTCTATAGCACCAACAGCTCTGGCCTCTTGCAGCATAAGGTTTTATCCCAGCTTGACCAGGGCTCAGCTTTTCCTACTGCAGCATCCTCCAGGTGCAGACAAAGCCCAGCTTTTGTGCCCAGAGTGGCCAGGCCCTGTTTATAATTCACTCTCCTTGTCAAAAATCAAGGAAAAGTGTTGATAAGGCTTGTTTGCTCTCTATGGGTATCCCTACCTGGCTGCTATGCAAAGCCCCCAAGAGCAAACAGAAGAGAAATGGGCCATATTTGGGACTGCTGGAATAAAAGCAGCATGGCCACGCTGTGTGTGGAGCCAAATGCTTTGCATAGTTGTGCTGTCAGCAAACACAGGCAGCCAGAGCAGGGAACCAGGCGCTGGCACAGCTTCTTTCTTAGCTCCTATTTGCCTTTGCATTTGTTATCTTGGACATAAAGAGCTCTGCAAGCCAGGGATTTGGGCAGTTAACCTCAAATAAACCCCAAAAGACCTACTTCAGTGAAGTGTAACAGACTCTGTTGAACTTAATGGAGCTGGGCTCGCTCTCACCGAGGGTGATTTGGACTCTCAAGGTTTACTGTTTCCTGGAAGTTAATGGCATTTGGGGGCATTTCTTGCTTTGTGTGCAACTTTGATCACTGCTTTTTCACCTTGGCTTTGTGTCTGGCTCCTCTGCACATCTGAATGTGTGTACACATGTGTGAGGGAGAATAGGCAGCAGTGAAAGAATGCACCATTGCAAAGACAGATATTTGGGCTTGCTGGGAAATATCCTTTCTACTCAGACAGACAGCAAATATTTGACACTGAGCAAGAAAATCAGGTGTGCTCTTTGACATAGAGGGTCTCTGCAAAAAGAGATCTGACCCACAGCAGACCATTTCATAGCTTCGCCCTGTCCCAGTACTTAAAAATGCTGTTTAGGATCAAAGTACCCTGCAGGCAGCTGGTTTTGTTTCTTTAAACAAAACCCAATCACGCTTTATAAGGTCATCAAGCTCCCAAAGAGTGACCTGGGGAATACAGCTGCAGATGGATAGCATTGGGGTGAAATGGAGCTGTTTGGAGAGACCACCAGCAGCTGACGCCATTCACAGGTGGAGCTGGTGCCGGAGTTCTGCTTCCACTCCTGGAGCTGGTGATTCACTGGTGGGTAAAGGGAGCTCGCAGCAATTAGAAGTGCTGGTCTCAGCTCCTGGCAGGCACGGTGACTTGGATCATTTCCTGCTCTAATGTTGATTTCTTGAGGACTTTTGGGTGTTCGGTGCCGGCTGGAAAATAAGCCTTATCACAGACTATTGGAAAGGGAGACAGGAATTGAGGTTAAATATAGGCTTTGACCAAGCAGGAGTTATCCAAATGGGTCTGTTCTCCTGTTCTATGTAATCACCAGCAATTGAGAGATCATTGAAATAAAATACAGATCCAGCCATTTGGAGGCTCTGGAAGATAAAAGCCTGGCTGCATCTGCTGCATCTCCTAAAAGCACCAAGCTGTTCCATACAGCTTCCAGGACTTGTGATGTGGCCTGACTGAGAGCAGCAAACCAGAAACAAGGCATCCCCCACTTGGAGTGGCTTCTGGACAAAGACTGGTCCCACCTCCTGTTGGAAAAGCATGGCCAGAGGCAGGCAGGGACAGAGAGAATTAAACCCCTTTTGAAACCCTCTTCTTAATAAGATCAGATCCAAGTCGCAGTTTGAGAATTCAGAACCCCATATCCCATTCTCTGGTTGTCCTTGTTGTCAAGCAGGATTTCTTACTATTTAATTCCTTTATAAAGATGAAGCAGCCCTGTGTGTTTACAGCTCTCCTGGTGACTTCAGTAAGCCTGACTGACATCTCTGTAGGAGCACAGTGGAACCTGACATACCTCGGCTCTAGTCTCAGGTCTGCACTCTTCAAACACACACAGTCTATCCTGAGCCCCTGCTGCTGGCTTTCTGCTACCCCTGGTTTGTGATTGCTGGGCGCACGGGGCAGGGAGAGGTGCTGATGGTTGTGCTTCTTGGGGAAGTCTGAGAGCTCTGATTTAACCCAGATAGAGCCCCCAAGGCAGAGTGATTTCTCCTCCCCTCCCTGCTGAGGAGAGGGCAGGATGTTTATGTGCTGCTCAGCTAAAGGTACACAAATCCTGGAAATCTTACTCAATTTTTGCCTGGTACTTGGGATTTCTTGTTGGCATATCAGTGGATCCAGCTGAAACCTGCCATCCCTGAACAAACCCTGCCTTCAAAGCCCGACTTGCAACATCCTCCGCAAGGTTTCTGGCTTGGCATCACCCTGCTCCGAGTTTCTTTGAAACACTCCCTTGTTAGCCCGGGAACAGGATGCATCGCTTGGATGGGTGTTCACAGCCCCCATGGCTGCCCAGGGGCCGAGCAGCGAGGGGATTTATGAGACGTGGAGAACAGAGCCCGCAGGAAAATATTGGGTAATCGGAGAAGCGGCCTCGAGGAGCCAGTCGGGCTGTTTATCTCCCCCCCAGCCTCCCCGGGGAAGGCAGCTGGACCATGTCACCTCCGACGCACGAATCCCTGCCCAGCCTCATTCACGAAATCCCACAAGAGCCTATATTTGTGAGGGGAGCCCTGCCCGGGTCAGGCTGGGACTCGGCGCGGGCGGCTTCGCTTATCGGAGAGGCTGTGCCCGGCGTGGAAGCACAGAGAGCTCCTGCATCCCTCCGTGCCCGGGCCGGGGCCGCTCAGCGGAGGAGCCGCTGCCTCCCCGGGCTGCGGGGCTGGGCAGCGGCAGGAGCAGAGCCGCCGCGAGCGCTGCGGGCAGGGGCGAGCGCCGGCGGCTGGGACAGAAATCCCCCGCTGCACACGTCTGGAGGAACGAAGGAGCAAGGAAACGGTGTTGGGAAGCTGCCTGCTCCACATCAGCTCCGAGCTTAATTTTCAGTGTGGCGCTTTTTGAATGCCATCACCCAGGGAGCCGGGGGTCGCTCCTGCCCTGCAGGAGCAGCACGGCTGCGGGTCAGACCCTCAGGCCGTGTAAATCGGGGGGTGGGAGCTCAATTCTGATGGAAAGCATGGTCACCACCTGCCCGCTGCATTACCTGGATTAGCCATTTACAGCCACTTGCTCTTTTATGGATTCAGTGTCTGGTTTTCCAACATAATTCTTCCTTTCCCTGCCTCAGACTCTGTTGAGTCTGGCCCCTCGCTCTCCGTAATTGAAATATAAGCATTGCTGTGCATCAGACAGACGTGGGGTTTCTTTCTGGGTTTCTTCCTTGTTTTTTTTTTTTTTTTTTCTAATTTCTTTCATGGTGGCCTATGGGATTATGGCTGTATCTTTAAATACCTTCCAGCACCACCAGCTGAAATGAGGTTGGGGAATGAGGAGAATTAAAATACGCTTCAAAGGACTACACAGGAGGAATACAAATAGAAACAGATAGCGTGAATTTAATCTTTTATAGGCTATTTCATAGAGAATAATATCAGCTCAGGAGGGGCTAGTGCCTGTTAAGGGTAGAAGGAGACATCTGCCTGCTACCCCCTCCTCTTCCCAAAGTCCTGTATGAGAGGTTTCTGTGCTCCAGAGTGGGCAAATGCAGGGTCACACTTTTTTTTCAGCTTTCCCATCAAACTGTGTTGCCTAAATGCCCACCTCTGCCTGGCAAGGCATCCTTCATTCCTCTCAGTGCAGGTCTGTGGTCCTAAAGAAGACTAAAACTAAATAAAATCCTCAGCTGGAATGGTTGTTCTGGTTGTAGCCACTGAAGGTCTCCAGCTGAGCAAGGTGCCGACCTGTGCAGGACAAAGCAAGCGCAAAACACATCCTGTGAAAACACCACATCTACCTTTCTCTGGGGTGGAAAATCATTCCAAAAAAAGGCTGTAACTAGTGCTGGAAATTCAAACTGAAGAGTTAATAGCAAGGAAAGCGTGTGTTTGCCTCCACCCCATGTTTACCGAAGGCACATCTGAGAGTCAGAGCAGATGCCCCTCGCTCCTCGCTGTCATTTATCTCGTACCAACCTCGGCAACAGGTCACCGGCCCTGGCTCGGGATGGAGCCACTTCTGCATCTTCAAAAGGCACAAATCATTCCAAGACAGTCAGAAGGAATTGTGCAAGCCCAGTGTTTGGGGCCAGGCCCCAGGACACCTGGACTCCACAGAGCTGTGGTGATTTATGTGAAGAGCTCCAGGGCACGGACCCTCTGCTCATGCATCAGCCGGAGAGCTGATGTCACCAGGAGAGCTTCCCCAAGCCACCGAGGGCTGTGTCCTGAGCAATATCCATCTTCACTGCAGGATAGGAAGGAGCTGGATGGGATGGCACCCTGGGAGCCCTGGCACGTGGAGGTTTGGGCATCCTTACACCTGCTGTTGCTCACCCACCTTCGGAGCTGCAGAAACATCTCAGGGATGCACCTGCCATGAGTGATGGTGCTCTGTTGGCCTGGGGGATGGGCTCACGTCCTGCTGAACCAGGGAGGTGTTGGACAAAGGAATCCAAGTGAAAAATAGTGTTTGGTGCACTTAAAGCAAGAAGATAAAGTGCCTCAGTCAGGTGTGTTTACAGCTTAGTCACATCATCCACACTGACCTCTTCCTTACCCACGATTATCCTCCCTGCACGTAAAACCCCTTTTCTGCAAGGCTGTAAGATTAAATGGGTGCATTATGGCCTTTTGTGAATTTGGAGGGATTACCCTGCAGTGCTGGTTCTCCAAGTTTTAACTTAGCAAGGGAAAACCCAATGTCAAAATGCTTGGGACTTCAGGATCATGGCCATCCCTCTCCTTGTTCATCTTCATTTTCCCCCTACCTTTTTATCCAATGCTAGTTCACCAAGTGCTACTGGTCTCTAATCTAAAAGAAATGGAAAAAATGGAGAATAGCATCTCCAAAAGAAGCTGCAAACACGGGAATGAAAAGCTGGGTGGAGTGGGCCACTCACCTCTTCTGCATGATCCCTTTTCAGTGTTAGGAAATGTGTTTATTTTTATCTACAAACTGCACAGTGACTACCAGCCCTCCCAGATTCAAGCCTCGAGCTCTCTCCCCCGAAGTCTGTGGCTGTATTTGCACGAATCATTAAAAAAGGGAAGAGTTTTGCTGTCTCCAGCAAGTTCTCCTGCGATGGGTGGGAGACTCGGTCACAGGCTGGTGCTTACGTCTGTGCCACATATTTCACAGCAGAGCTGTAGGTTTGCTGACTGTCACCTCACATAGTTCCATGGTTACATCTTTTCCTAAATATAGGAAAAGCCTGGTAACCGCTGACATCAGGAGGTCCTGTTCCCAGTCAGCCCCTACCACCTCATCAGCTTTTAAACCGTGCAGATTTACAATATTCTAAACTAGGAAATAGGGGGATGGGGAAGGTAAGGCTCAAAGGTAAAAAACACGTAAAGATAAACATAACGTGAAATAAGAATTATAAAGGTAAGGAAAGAATCTGAAAAAAAGGTGGTGGGTAGTGATATAAACTGTCATTGTTAAGAAAAATTAGGGCTGGGGAGATGGAAAAGAGCCCACTGGTCCTGCAGATGCTCTGCAGTGGTGGGAAGCATGGGCGTTGCTGTGAGACTTCTTGAAACCCTTGATAACACGTAACTCATAGAGAAATTAGTATTAGCAAGGGGTATCTGTGAGCACAGGAGCAAAAACTGCACTGAGCTTACCTTGAGACATCCTGCTTGTCTGCCAGGTCTGTCTAGAGGGGTTTGTGTTGGCTCGCGTCCAGGGGGGCCGGATCCACGAGCCGGGTGTTTGCCTCTGGAAGCGGAGCTTTCTGTGCGCTGCTGCGGTACGAGCAGCACGTGCTGCCGAGGGGAGCTGCATTTGGGCCAGCGTGTGACCTCTGGCGTGTGTCTGGGTCCAGCTGGGCTTAGGGGGGACACCAGGGCTGCCGGGGAGTTGGTCAGCTCTCATCGTCTCCTGCTGGCCCCAGGGACACCCGCCCCATCACAGCTTCACCAGGCACCCTCCTGCTGGCCCCAGGGACACCCGCCCCATCACAGCTTCACCAGGCACCCTCCTGCTGGCCCCAGGGACACCCGCCCCATCACAGCTTCACCAGGCACCCGAAGTGCTCATCAGCGGGGTATCCCCAGCACTTCAGCGTGGGAATGGTGGTGTTTAGCTCCGGTGAACTCCTTGGATCTTCGAGCAAGAGGCAGGTTTCAGTACCAGCGTTCCCAGTGCGTTTGCAGGTACTCCAGGGAAGCTCCTTCTCATCTGCAAAGCAGAACTGGAGCCTAAGCCACTTGGTCCATCTTGTAATTCCCCCCTTTTGCCACACACTGGGGAGAAGTGACATAAACTGCAAACTGCCTGATTACCCAGACTTGGGTGATTCCTGCGCTGCATCTTGTCCAAGGAGGTAGGAAGGAAAACGGAAAATATTCGTGCAGTTGGGCAAGTTGGAGCCAAACAGCACTGTAAGAATGTGTGTGATTAGATCAGGACCAGTTGCTGTGTGTTAGTTCTCTCCCTGTTAGCACATCTGCCAGTTCATAAATGTCCATGGAAGCAAAAGGCTGCATCTGCCTTTAATTGGGACAGATAAACTGCAGGCAAGCCAAATTCCTAGGCATGCCTGCACATGTCTATGCAGAGCTATAGTCTCTCTTGGTGATCTCATTTAAACATAGTCAAAATGATTAAAAGATGCCCTTCCCTTTTGTTTTGAAATGTAATTTTCCCTCGAAAAATAATTGGGATGTTCCTGACAGCTGTGCAGCACACTGTGTTAGTGCATCTCCAAGCAGATCACAAAAAGAATTAAGCGTTGGGCTTAATTAAGCATTGGGTTAGGACTTAAAACTAACTGGTATTCTGTCTGGAAATTCGGATTTATCAGAATTGAAACTATTTGCGTTAATAGGTATTCCCCTGAATTTAGAAAGAACCCAACTGGTTCAGCACTGCTGTGATCTAAATTTGAAACTTTATTTTCTGGATAGAAGCAATGCTTTATTTGGCTTATATTGAAGAGCTGGAGAGCATTATAAAAAAATTTGAAAAAGTCAAAATTGAAGCAAAACATCTTGAAAGTATTATAGCAGAGTCTTTTGGATAATAGCATTGTGAACCTTTTAGATATACAAAGCTTTGCTTGAAGACAGATGCAGAAATATCAAGACCTTGACAATACCTCCAGCACAGGAAGAACATTTTGCCACCAGTTCTAGGAGGCACAACCTCCCCATCCTGCTTTTGGGTGACCTGAGAGGCAGAGGCAGATGGGGCACGTCTGGGAATGGCAGCTGAGTTTCCAAATCCAAGGCCAACTCCCAATCACTGAGATAACACCGATCCCTCCCCTTCCTCCCCAAAAGGCTCACGGGAACTGCTGACCCTGTGGGTGCTGCTGGCTCCCTGCTGCCCAGATCACCCCTCTGGCCATGTCCCAGGCTGGGTGAATCGCCCTGGATGGCTCCAGGCTCTCATCACTCCTCCCTCCAGCTCCCTCACCTAAGGAGGAACGGGAAAATGCACGTTTAAAGCTAACCATGGTCACTTGAATTACAGCAGTGTTTCGTGGAGGGATTAATCCATTCCAAACCTGACCTCCACATGGGTTTCACAGATCTTCTATTTCTCTTAATCCAAATAAAAAAGAAATTTATTCTCTTTGTACCAACCAGCACTACCTTGGAGAGATGAAACACTGTGTATGCCAACGTTTTCCATACAAGTTGCTCATGCCATTTTCAAAAAGGGAGAGAAGATGATTTCAAGCAAGGAGGAAGTTGGCTGAGAGAACCTCCCAAGGTCTTCTCCAACCTGAATTTTCCTTGTGATCCCTTGGCTGTGAGAAATGGTTTGGGCTTTATTTTCATTCTTTAAGGAAGTACAGGTAGATCCTCTCATCACTGTAAAAAGTCTCCTCAGGAACCATATTGGTTATTTTTGTGACTTTGGTGCAGAAGAAGAGTAGATAGGCAGCTGGCAGGAGGTTTGTTTATGACTCCAGTGGTGTCTGGACTTGCTCTGGTGTTTGTGTCTCCAAAGTCTGACTCAAACCCCGTTCAAGCCAGTGGAAAGAATCCCAGCAGCTTAACAGATATAAAGCTGCCACTCTGGGAAGAATAAGCTTTTGGTAACACATCCTTTCATAAATCTCTCTTCTTTCTGACGTGCTGGTGACTCTCCTCGGGCAGGGGTTTTGCTGGTGGTTATTGGGGCATGCACAAACACATTTCACGTTTCATCCTGCTGCTGCTACCCAGATGACACTGCACCATCGCAACGGATTCTGGCACCAGTGCTGTACCCTCCGCACACACCAAATAAATGCTCTGCCCTTCCCTTGGGCAGTGCCTGGGCCTATCTGCCTCCCTTTGCTTTGAGATCACAGAATGGTTTGGGTTGGAAGGGGCCTCCAAGCCCATCTTGTTCCATGGGCAAGGACACCTTCCACTAGCCCAGGTTGCTCCAAGCCCCATCCAGCCATGTGGCTCTATCTCTATCTCTATCCCTATCCCTATCTGTCTATATCTTGGGCTGCCTAAATCTGTTTGTTCTAATGCTGCTGAGCTCCTATGAAGGGCACCCACAGCCTCCATGGTGTCTCCCTTTCCCAATCCAAGTACAACAAAATATTCACTTGAATTTATTATCGCTCTGAAAAACCACTCTTCTCCCCAAGAGTGAGGACAAGGCTTACAGAGAGAGGGGGCACATTTCATTAAGCCAAACAAGACAGGCAAAACAGACAAGCTTTTGCCTCTGCAAGTCTTTCCTTAGGGCCTTTATTAAGAGATTTCTCCATGGTCTCCCCTGTGCAAGGACAGCTTCTCTATGGATGTGTCTGCAAGGTCTGCGATTTGTAAGGCAAAGAAATGGTTTTGATAATCCACAACTTGCTTAACAAGGACTCCCCACACAAAAATGGTTGCTTGTGTTCAAAGGAATGCTTCTGGAGAGCTATTTTGTGGCCAGTCACTCAACGTTACTGATCCTCATTAGACCAGAAAAGTACATGCTTTCCCTCCAGGAAGAGTATGTAAGTGTTGGAATTTCTAACGTTAGAAATGATTGAAACTGAGCAGTTTGAAATGGTAATTTTTCCTACAGCTGAAATTTAAAAGATGACGGTTTTCTTTCCCATGTCCGTTCTCATTATTTATCAGAACTTAGGCTGTGATTTACATCCATAACAAGCAAAATGGATAAGCCAGACTCCTTCCAGGCCACTGCATCCCATTTCCTTCGCCTGCTGCTGCTCCAGCCTTTACCAAACATCTGCACTGCCACCTTCTGCCTGTCTTACATCTCACAGCTGAATTTTCACTCCGATTCTTTCTTTTTTCTTTTCTTTTTTTAGCTCGTCCTGCCAAATTCAGGATGTATGTCCTAGGAAAACCTGGAATACAAAGAAGGAACTACATGTGCATATGCTCAATCAACATGGTCTGTAAACTGACTTTTTTTTCCAGCTGGTCCCTATTAATTGCACTATGCTTACTTCCTAACTTTAGTTTGGAGGAAGGGAACTCTCCAGTGCTGCTCCCCATGACATAAAAAAATTAAAATACTTTGCCCAGATTGCCCAGAGAAGCTGTGGCTGCCTCATGCCTGGAAGTGTCCACGGCCAGGTTGGACGGGGCTTGGAGCAACCTGGGATAGTGGAAGGTGTCCCTGCCCATGGCAGGGGTGGAACATCTTTGCCTTTAAGGTCTCTTCTAAACCAAACCATCCTGTGGTTCTAGGAAAAGACATCCAAGTGAAGCATATCTGTGGCTTATAAATGTAAAAAAAAAAAAGTCTTCCTTCCTTCCTTCCTTCCTTCCTTCCTTCCTTCCTTCCTTCCTTCCTTCCTTCCTTCCTTCCTTCCTTCCTT
>VWPU01016502.1:0-16761 GCA_013398955.1 Callaeas wilsoni | reverse complement strand
CCTTCCTTCCTTCCTTCCTTCCTTCCTTCCTTCCTTCCTTCCTTCCTCTAAATGCAATAAGTGAACCCAGATGTACTTTAAACCCTCTCACATTGCTCATTTTTAAAAATTTTTGGTATTCTTCCTTTCCTGATTGAAGGAAGGGATACCAAAATCACCTTCTAGTTAGAAAAACAAATGTTCCTAGCGAACACGCTAATCCCTGCAGCAGCCATCCTCGGGCCAAGGGTTACTTCCAAGCAGGAGCAGAGGCCCTGGCCCCAGCCCTGAGAGAGAGATGGGCTCGGCACTGTCCCCTGGGAAGCGCCAGCATCATTATTGAACGGCTAAACCCCAGCCTTTAACAGAAAGCCAGTTCTTGCAGGCTTGAGAGACTCGATGCATGCAAGAAAAGGTTGGGAGTATTTCCCCTGCATCGTAAACAGGATTTTTCCCGTGCTGAGGGAACAGTGGCATCTGGTGTTCGCTGGGCTCTCCTACAGCCACCGCTTCCCAGGCGCTGCTGGAACATTCCCTGGACATGGGCAGGGTTTGGCTCCCTGGGTGCCCCAAACATCTCCCCAAAGATCGGGTGGGGGGCTCAAGCGCGTCCGAATGGCAGCTGGAGGCCTGGGTGGTGCATCAAATCCCAAATTGCTTCTAGTGAAGAAGGGAATTGCTCTGCTGGGGCAGGAATTCCAGCACCCAGGACCGCTGTGCATCTCTCCGGTATTTTCTATGTAATTTAGAAAAGGCAAATTACTCTCTGCGTTTTGCTAATAGAAATACGGTTTATTGGTCTCCCATCCCGAGTGCATGAAAGGACATTTCCTACGGAGATGGACAGAATAGCCAACTTGAACTTGGATCTATACGGAAACAATTTCTGCTGGTTGCTATCATTTTTCAAGTTGCAGATTTTCCAAAGCTCTGCATCCTTCTACTTCACCAAAGGCTGTTCTGCAATATTTTCAGGATACCCTACGGCCAGTTTTAGCTGAGTGCCGGGAATGACGGGCTTTTTTCTGTTCCTACTGCGATCGGTCCATGAACCCAAGTTCTGAGCCGGCTTCCTCGTCCCTGAGCGTGGAAAGGAGCGGCTCCGCTCTCACGCGATGCTCCTGCTCCTCCTTGTGGCTGCGCTCAGCCCTTTCCCTGCACGGGGCCTTATTTCAGCAGCTAAACTCACTCCGGGATACCGATTATTGTCCCTTTCGGGCACTCTGCCCTATTAAGTTACAACACAATGCATTTTGGTGACACCAGAACCGGCTTCTGGCACAGCTGTGACACCAAGGGGTGGCTCTGCAAAGGCACTGCTGAATGCCGACCTCCGCGGTCAAAACAAGCAGCACAGCTCAAAGGATCTCCCTTCTCGCCCCGGAGGTTTCCAAATTCAGCAGGTGGTTTTAAATAACAGGTAAACGACAACGTGCCAAGGGCCGACCTTCGGGCAGCGTCACGTACCTTGGCACGGTGCTCCTCAGAGCGTGGCTCTCTCTGTTCTGCAACAATTTGTTCAATGCAAACCCCGGATTTGTCGCACCCCAAAGTTTATTTTCTATAAAAACGCGAGAGGTTTTTCCAACGGCCAGCTTATTTTTTCCTGCTAGAAAAAAATAAATCAGTAGGAAATGGGCATCTAATGCCAAATCCTACTGAAATTAAATTTGATCCCCATCATCTCCTACAAAGACTTTGGTCTTAGGCTCACAAATGACCCAACTCATGTAAGTCAACAGACAATTTAAAGTGTGTGGAGAACGAGCTGCAGAGGCTCTACAAATATCCCAACCCTTTTGCTATCAGCAGTCAACATAAACGTTGCTACCTGAATAGGTTTACAGAAAGAATAAGAAAGGCTGGTTTTGTAATGTTTTCTTTATTAAACTCTGCTTTCACTGCTGTTCTGAGCTGACAAAAATGTTTCCCAGGAAGACTGACAAACAAAAACAATTCATAAATATATTTATTTTTTTCCAAACACTGTAGGTATAAACAAATAAAAGCCCTGGTTTGCTACTTTGGGAGGCCCTGTGTAACCAGCATTTTTCAACTGGCCAATTAGCAGCATGTGTGTTAATCAGTGAAGAACTTCCACTTGTTTTTAAATTATCAAATCCAGTGTTTTAAAAATTATTGCTCATTATCAGAGAAAACCCCAAGATAAAAAGGATGTTCATTATCCCATCCCTGCTGGTAATGAGGATTTTTATATTGACAGTTCATGCAGCTTTCTGGTGAGGGTTTTTTAGGCAATTAAGACCAAAAGTTTTCCAAATAGATTGAGATGCTGGGCAACCAATCTGAGGATGTTCCAGGAGCGAGATTCACAGCAGCTCTGACCTTGGCACCTTCCTCAACTCCACCTTCTTTTAAGATGTCATGCTGAGCACCCCTGGCAAAAACATCCCCCAGCCACTAATGGCTGTAGATGGAGCACCCAACTGTGACACTGCTCCAAGGCTTTGCTGCCTGGAATGAAATCCTGTCCCAGCTATGCGCTGCTCCTGCCTCTTTCCCGGATCCCCTGGGACCTGCCTGGAGGGCCGGGCTGAGGAAGAGGACCAGTGCACAGAGTCACGGAGTTGTAGGCGACGGAGGTGTTTTTTCTCTCTCGCTGCTCCTCCTGGCTGGCAGGCTCGAGGGAGGGGACAGTGGCAGGTACCAGCAGAAGGTGGAAAGGTGGATCTCCTCACAGCCCCTGGAACCAGAGGCACCTGAACCTCTGCAGTTCCTGGCAGCAATGCCCTGTGTGGCAGATCCTCCCCGTCTCTATCGCACACGCTATTTTGCAGCGGTGTCCCACCGGGGCTACTCTGGGGCAGCTCTCGCTCCCTCGTGCCCGGGGGAGCACCTTGGGGCCAGCACCCGCCTTTCCCTGCTGGGGCACAGCTCGCTGGCCTCCCTGCCCTGCTCCGGCCTCCCTGCCCTGCTCCGGCCTCCCTGCCCTGCTCCGGCTTCCCTGCCCTGCTCCGGCCTCCCTGCCCTGCTCCAACCTCCCTGCCCTGCTCCGGCCTCCCTGCCCTGCTCCGGCCTCCCTGCCCTGCTCCGGCTGCCCACTCGCTTCTCCACAGGGAAACAAGGAGGGCACTCTCGGCGCTGACCCCCGGGAAGAGGGGCTGTCCCGGAGCGCTGTCCGTGTCAGGCTGGCGAAGCGCATTCCTCAGGGCACCACGGCCGGCAGGCGCTGCGGGGCCCTCGGGCCCTCGTCCACCCTGTCCCCAGGGGACCGCTTCGGATACACCGCGCTGGCCATCTTGAAGAACTCGTCCGCAGCGTCCAGGGCGATGAGCCGGTCCTGCCAAACAACGGGGGATTACGGTCACTGTGGGATGATGTTCCAGGCACAGCCCCACCCAGGGCGCTCCCTCCACAGGCACTCTCAGTCATTAGGTCTCCTCTTTTCCCACCTCGTGTACAGGATGCAACAGCATCCAGTTGCACGGAACTTGTGGAGGGGTGTGGGATTCATGGTGCTTCAACACTGGCATTTCCAAGGAAACTGAACAGCCAAGCTCCAAGTGCAACATCTGACAGGACCACCCCAGATGCCACCATGTATCTGAGCTCACCTACTTGCTCCCCCTCAGGTGAGCTCCCTGCAGAGTTGGGATGGTGGGGGGAAGGTGTGCTCGGAGTACTCACCACCACAAAGAGGTAGCGCTCGGAAAGCTCCCAGCTGGTCGGGAAGATGTTGGTCTCTTCTGAGAGCTTTAGCAAGATGTCCCGGGCTTTGCTCATGTTCTGAGAGTCGCTGATGATGCTGAGTTTGGTCACTGACAACAGGGAATCTGCTTCCTTCTGGAAACCTGGGAAAAAGATGTTACAGAAACAAGTCAAACATGAGAGCAGGGTCATCCCTGAGCCCTTTAGGCTCTTGCAAGGTTCCTTGTTCGCCCTCCACCCTGGGCAGCTGCATCCCTACTTCCTAAAACAAATCAGCACTCCCTCAGGCAGGCAGTAGGACAGGTATAAACTTGCTGGAGGGGGAAATAAATCACAAAGTATTCACAGTGAGTTCATTGCTGGTTTTCCTGAGAAAAGGTGTGTGAACATGCACAACCCAGGGTGTTGGTTCAGCTCTTCCATGTTCCTGATGCTGACAGAGCTTTCGGGGCTGGTGGGGCTTCCTAAATCAGGTAACAGGGATAAAACCTGTGGCAGTGATGAATACCAGGCTAATTGTTCCTGTAGCAGTCAGCATCGATTATAGGAAGGTATCCAGGAAAGGAAAAGGAGAGGAGAATGAATGCAGGGGTCTCTAAATGCAATGGCTACCATTAACTCTTTGTTCAGCTCCAGGGGGCTGGTGGTGATGCATCTCACATGAAAACAGCTATGTGGTAAGAGTGGTGGGCTTATGATTTAAGCAGAGGCCTAGATAACCAAAGATAGCAGGTTTCACATCTGGTTGCTCATTTAGCTTCACTGAGGCCAAGTGATCTCTGGCGCTGAGCTTCCCCAGCCTCTGCAAAACATCTGTGTATGCCACTGTGGATGTGAGAGGGATGTGGGGAGCCTTCCTGAGCCTGCAGTAAGGGATGGAAGGATGCCAAGTGATCCCTCCCATGCTTGGCGTGCACAGGCTGTGCGAGCACCTGGGTGGAGATGAGGGCTGACACCTCGTTAGGGATTTATGATGTTCCTCCCACCCAGATGCCAGAATAGCAGGTAGGGCAGGAGCGGCTGAGATACCCATCTCTGGCTCCCAGTGAGGGTATCCCGAAATAGATTCGCTCATCCTCCTCTCATCAGCCACCAGCCACCTCCAGAGCATGATGGAAGTCACCCAGCCGATGTGCTGGCACATCCCGAGTGTCACATGCTGTGTGCCAGGCAACTGGGAAAATCCGTCACGCCCACCACCAGCACTTGGAAACAGCAGTGGGAGGGTTTCTGTGGAGCAATTCCACTGGGTGAAGGAATATTTCAAATCCACCTGGGGGCAAACAAGGTGAGTGGCTTAGCTCTGATCAGCTGCCATGGGCTAAGGAAGCGAAATAGATGTATCTGTGTTCCCATCTGAAAGGAATATTCATTCCTTCCTGCTTATCTTGTTTAGAAAAACCCAGGGTGAACTCCCACTCCGAGGTTTCCGCAAGGAAGCTTGAAATAGATGACTGTGCATGTTATTATGGGCTTGGAAGGTGATCGTGGCTCATGGGCTTTTGATGTGCCTGCAGACACGGTGTCCCTGTCCCCTCCCTGCTGTGCCTGAGCCCTAGGGAGCCTCAGATGCCACGTGGGACACCTGAGGGCATCTCTCAGCAACCTCCTTTTACTTCCCTCCTCTCCAGCTTGATTTTGTGGAGCTGTTCCCATCCTCAGCCGTGGTGGGATCTCGCATTCAGTCCCACTGGAATTACATCCTTTTGGCCTCCAGCTTACCTAAATCCTCCAAAATGTGTTTCCACCTGCTCCTCACTTCTTTCCTGGTCTGCCGTAAGGTGTAAATGTCATAGTTGAGCTTCTGCCACTCCTGCAAAGCAAAGGGATGAGAAACACTCAGTCATTGGAATCTGCTGCTTTTCAAGGGATTTCAGCTTTGAGGAAGGGAGCCAGAGGTGCAGAGTTGGTGCTGGCACTGAGCTGAGGTGGTGGGTGGGAAGGTCAATGACCAGGCTGCTCTTGCCCCTGGAAGAAATTACACTGGCCAACACAGAGTATTTAGCTTGACACTTGGTTCAGCATCTCCGTGTCTTCTCTGTTCAAAACAGCTTCCAGTTTCCCTGAAGTTACAGAGTTTAGCTCAGGTGTTGCTGACAACTGCTCCTCAGTCAGACATGGAGCCCTGTTTGGCATGAACTGGAGCAGGCAGCTGTTCGAAAGTACTAGAAAACAAGAAAAATAGACTTTTTTAAAAGATCAGGGTACCCTTTTTTAAAAGGACAGAGGTGCCCATGGATGGATGAGGGCTGAACTGGAGTCATCTGACATGATAACCCTCCGTGGCTGCCAGCTGCTGCAGTTAATGCCTCACTTCCTTGCACAGCTGAAATCCTTGCACTGCACCTCCAGCTCTAGAGCTGGATAATGGGACACGGGGCAAGAAGGAAGGGTTTGGGGTCATTTATTAAAGTCACACCAGCACATTTAAACACGACTGCACAACTTTCATGGTGGGCTTGGCAGTGCTGGGTTAATGGCTGGAATCAATCATCTTAGATGACTTTTCCAACCTAAATGATTCCATGACTCCATAAGCACGCATTCCCATGGAAACGCACGTGTTCTGCAAGAAAGCCAGGAGCGCTTTTCCCGGCTCTTCCACTTTAATCAATGCACACACTGCTAGGGGTGCATTTTTAGAAGCAGCCCAACAGCAGGGTCACAACATCATCTGATAACTTCCTTCCAGTAACAACCTTAATTAATCTCATTTCTCAGCAAGAGATTACCTAGATGGGCTCCTGAAGAATAAACAGGTGTTAATCTGTGCTGTCGCCCTGAGATTTTCCTACAGGCCACGCTGGGTTCAGAGCAGACAAACAACACCCCCAGAGGTCAGCGGTGTGTTAGAAAATCCCACTGTTTTCTGGTACTTGGTCAAAGAGCTGGCTTGATTCCATAAAGATTTGAAGATTCCGTAGTGGTTTTTTTCGTGCAGGGCCACGACTGCAGAGATTTAAAGCCAAGCCCGTTTTCCTGCTGATCGGCACTAGCTGCAGGAAGCCCCGGGAGATTAAACTTTGGAAAAAGCAGCCGGCGGGGTTAAGACAGTGGTGACTTCAGGTCAGGAGAGCAGAGCAACCGGCTCTGCCACAGCTGCTCGCTCCCAGAAAACAAAATCCCCTTCCAGAGGCACATTTCCCTCTCTCCTAAAGGGGCACTTGAGAACAGCTTTGCTGTTTGCACAGGAGGGCACCTGGCTGCCAGCACGAGGCACCAGGACAGCCCTTCAGCAGAGAAATGAGGCAGGGCAAGACTCGCCTCCCCTGTCACGCTGGCTCTGAGCTGGGAACTGAGCTCCTCTGCGCGGAAAAGAAAGGAGGGGAGGTTATTGTGTCAAAGCTTTGTGGGAAGTTTATTGAAAACTTGAGAGTTTTTAGAAAGAGACTGAAAAACTGCATGATGCCTTGGTCCCTGCTGGCAGGGGTTCCTTGGATACGCCTCGGCCCTCTCGTGACCTCCTGGCACAGGCAGAAAGGAGAGGGAGCCAGTCTGGGCACGCTGGTGGGGGAATGGCTGCGTGGCTCTGCCCTCCCACCGAGATAAACAAGGCCTTTGGTGCAGACAATCCATCCAGACAGCCACTGTGATCCCAGGCGTGCTTCGTGCTGTGGAATTAGGGAGCTGGGGCACTGGGAAATACGCTCCTCTCCACAAAATGTGGCCTCCTGGCACCGAGCAGCAGCTCTCAGGGCTGTGGGGATTTACCCTGTGGTACGAGCCAGACTCCTCGCTAAGCACAGCGAGCAGTGCTTAGCATGCAGGGAAGCTGCTCCTGATTTTCTCTGGATTGACAGCAGAGTGTTTTCCCTTGTCTATTTTTGTTTTAAGGGAATCTAGGTTATGGCTTTCCTGTACATCATAGTGTCTGAGTAATGTTATGGAAGTGAATATGGAGAATGTTCAGTCCCAGGGGAGCTCTGACAAGTGTCCTGTTGATGGAGAATTTGGGGAGTGTGCAAAGGAATGATTTTGGTACACAAAATGATGCTTAACTGTGGTGCCTGCATGGGACCTCTTGTTCTGGTGGGATTTCTTTTCCCTGAGCACGGAGCTGAACGCGTCGACATTTCTGCAGAAAGCTAGGAGGAGGATGCTCCCAGCCACGGAAAAGGAACTAGGGAAGCAAAGATTATCAGGATGACATTGGGCTGAACTCTCAAAGGGACTCGTGCCCTGCTCTCCATCAGGCTCAGAAACCACTGGGTTTTCCCAGGCAATTCCTTGCAGCAGAGACATCTGAACTGCCGTGGGCTGTCCTCTGTGTGCCTTTAACGAGGGAATAAACTCAAGAGCATCTTTCCACGCCCAAAAATTATTCTAAAAAGCATCTCCCTTGAGCTACACAGCAGAGGAAGAGCAAAGCTTGCCCTGGCCGTGCACAAGCAAGGGCAACATCAGAGGCTTTGGGGAGGGTGCTCCGGTCGCACATCCCGTGAGTCACCAGGGAGCGTTTGGGGCGGCCAGGCGGCATCACGAGGCTGCTCAGCCCCGCAGGGCAGCGGCTCCACATCAAGCCGCTCTCCCTCGGCCTTCTGGGGAAGTCAGATGGAGCTCCTGCGGTGGCGAGGAGGCTTCTCGCACACGGGACTGGGAAAGCACAGGGGGAGACTGAAACACCAAGTGTGTGGTGTTTCTGGGACATCCCAGCCATGCACTCGAAAGCAATCCTTTAAGAAATAGACTCTTCTGCCAAAATCTGAGTTAACCACAGGAAACCAAAGCAGGTTGCAGTTCCCAGCTCTGTTTTTTGCAGCCAGTTTTGCCCTTTAAACCTACAGAGCAGGGCAACAGATACCAGTAAGGGCTTGAGAAAACCTTGAGTGTGTGAGTCAAGAATATCCCAGGAGCGGTAGGGAAAGCCCACTGCCTCCCTCCTCTACATGCTCAGCCCTTCAAATATTTACCTGAAAAACTTCCCCAGACTCTCCAGTGTGAAACACTAAATCTGCAAATGCCAAATGACATGGAATAAGCCAGGCTGGTACAGAACTCAGAGGTCTAGGGAAAAATGTGCCAAGAGAACAGGCAACACTGTCCAGCTTCTCATCCCTGGTCATATGAAAGTTTCCTAATTACTAGGGAGCTTCCTTCATATTGCCAGAACAATCCTGTACCAAATCCATTGCCTATTTTCTCTTAAAAGCAATTGAGGTCACCGTTATGTTCAGGAGTTATTTTAGAAATGAGGTCAAAACAGAGTTATCAGGGAAAGACTGCAAAACATCAGCCCAGGCAGGTACCAGGATGCTCCTGCTCTGGCTCCACTGGAAGCAGTTGAGCAAATATAAACTACAGACCGACATCTCATCTTAGAATAAGCTTAAATTGGATTCATTTTAAGAGAGGCATGCAGTCATTAAGAGGGTTGGGTCTGGGCTCCCCAGCTGGCATCCCCAGCCCTGGATAAATCCCATCATCTCTCTATGCCCCAGCAACAGCTGGTCACAATACCAACCTTCTCTGTAACCTGTTTAAAAAGGAATAATCCTGTAGGGGAGCAGGAGGAGGAAGAAAAATAGGCCTTGCCGGTTCATTAATGGGCTTTTCAGGGGGATCATGCCAGTGTCGCTCTGCTAGCCAGGCCCCTGCAGGGATCTAGGCTGAGGGATTGCCTTTGCTAGTGGGGTTTATGATCCCACCTCTCCCTAGGGAATAAGCCAAGAGAAGAGAGAAACACTGCATTTACAGCAAGCCATGAGAACAGGGGGTTTTCCTCAGTCATCATGCAAAATGCCAGCTTTAGTTTCTGTTCCCAGAGCTGTGGCACAGCTGTCCTAGCCCTGGCTCCCTCTCTGAGGCCAGGATCCGTGCACAGCTCCCTGCCCATGGCTGGGTAACTCCACACACCCCACCAGAGGCCGTGGAGAAGCCAGGGCCACTCCAGGCTGGACCTCATGGAGGGCACTCTGTGCACCTCACGCACATTAGCCCGGCAACGACCCCAGTGCAGCCCTTGCTGCTCATTTCACCACAGATCTGAGATTTATTTTACTCTGCAACAGGCTCAGTGATGCCGCAGAGCCGGAGTAGGGAAAAACCCTCCCATTTCTCCCATATCTGAAGCATGACCCCAGCCTTCAAAGGCTGTGATGACAGCTCTGATCTTCAAAGGCTGCATCTGCTTGACCAGCCCCTCGAGCCAGCTTTCCTGATTTTCTCTGTGCAAGCTAAGGACACACTGAGTTTGGGCTGGAGCTGCCAAATTTCCCAGAGCAGGGCTGCCAGCAGGGACAGGGGAAAAACACAGCTCCACATGGATCAGGTGTGGGTCCTGCCCCATGGTGGGGGCAAAGAACTGACCCCAAGAGGTGCCACAGAGACAAAGAACATACGATGGAGAGCGACCTGCTCATCGGGATCCTTCCAAAGGCCTGTGCTGGGAAATCCCTGAGATACAGGTGGGGAATGGCAAAGCACACAGCGAGTGCAGTGCACACCAGAATTTCTTTGTTAAATGAAGGAGCAGAAATGCAGGAAGTTCTCCTTTCAGTCAATTTTAACCACAGGAAGAAAAGGACCTATGGTTTTGTAACACTTGTGCGCCGCAGAAGGAAACTGTTCCCCCATCCCCTGTCCTGCAGTACCCACAGGCTCGCCCTGGGGATTTCGGGAACAGAGCAGCCCCAAAGCAGATTATGGCTTTTGCAGCCCACTGTTGTTCTGCAACCAGACTTTTTTCTCTCTCTTGGAGCTGAAGTCTCGTTAGGAGGGGAGGGCACTGCAATCTGGCCTAGTTTTAAAATGCTTGCTGTAGTAAGGAGAGATTTTGGCACCCGGGGCCGAGCGCAGGAATGTTGGCTTTGCCGTCCAAGACCCTCTCTGCCCTGCCACCCAGCAAGAGCTGCAGCTGGAAACTGCAGCAGCCTGCTGGGCTTCCCTGTGGTGCCTCAGTTTCCCAGCTGTAAGAGGGGACAGCAGAGCAGCTGCCAATCCCGGGCTGCAAAGGGCACGGGGCCACATTCAAAGCAAGCGTAAAGTGTGTGGGCTTTCCTCAAAACTTTCCTCACTGCTGTCCCGATGTTGTGCTTCTCAGGCTTTTTATTGATTGCACTGCGTGAAAAAGCAGAGTATGTGATCCTGCCTTTGCTGTGGAGAGGAAGCCCAGTGAGTTTTGGGCTTTCCTTTTCCACTGGCAGACACAGGGACTGCTCAGACCCACTAAAAACCCTGCAGATACACTGAAGGCAGGATTTAGGGCAGGATTTAGGGCAGGCAGGCGCACTGGGTTTAGGGCAGGCAGGGGCAGGAGCACCTTCCTGCTCAGTCTTTACTGATGCTGTCCCCTGCCCCCTGAACAAGGGTGACACACAATGCTCCTGTGCACCAGTGCAGCCCCCTAAATGGAGCTGTCCTTGTTTCCTTCAGCCACGTTGGGATGGATGAAGCTCCCTGGCTTCTCTCAGACAAGCAACTGCAAGGTAGAGAGAGCAGCAGAGGGGAGGGAAGAGATCTCCACTTAGAGCCGTAAAGGTCACATGCCATCATGAAAATGTTACAAAACCATCCATTGTAAACACCACGATTTAATCAAACTCACCAAAAAAAAAAAAAAAGAAAAAGAAAACATTTAATGAGGATTCTGGCCAACTGTATACAAGGATTCCATTACCTCTTTTAGCTTATTACAACTTGTAATTTTGATTTCTCTGGAGTTTAAGGCTTCCTGTAAAACTGAGCTGGCTTTTGGTTTACAGAGACTAACACAGGAGAAACGGTTCCACTGTGCAGACTCTTGGATGAAGTAGGATGATGTTGAAGTCAAACACAAAGCCTCCATGCTTTCCTGAAAACATTCTGGAGTCATGAAAGCAATCAGGGGGAGAATGTGTCACTGTTTGCTACAGCCTGCTCCTAATCAGGCCACGGCGATCTCCTTTGCGCTGAAGTGCCTTAGCAAAGGAAATCAGGGCTGCAGAACAGCCTTTATGTAACAGCCATGATTTTTCCCTTCCCACTAAGAGCTGTGCCAGTTCCCTGCTTCCCGATAATTGCCATGCATCCCACTGGAGAAGGATTTAACTTGACACATCCCCAGAGTGGCAGAGGAGCTCTGGGCGCTGCCAGGGCCGGGCAAACGTCAGCCTGGCCATGGAAAGGACAAGCCAGGGGAATATTGAACCAAAACAGCAGCCTGGGAAGGCAGGAAATGGAGCTGGGCCCCAGTGCCCCCAGCATACGTGTGTGGGTTGTGGTGGCTGCAGGGCATCATCCCCACACATGTTCCAGCTGCCATGAATGCCTGGGAACCTCCCTGGAATCTCCCTGCTTCCTGATACATGAGAAACAAATGCTTCCTATCCACTGTAAAGCATCTTCCTCATGTTCTTCCCATTTCCTGTCACTTTCTTTTCCTTTCTGTCTCTTCTATTCCTCCTCTCAGTTTCCTTCCCTCAGAAGTCCATTTGTCCCTGGTCTCCATCTCAAGCCTACCTTGTGTTTTTTCCCACATCCCTGGATTAGTCAGCCCATTCCTGACCTCCTGACTTCCTTGGTTTTTAAGTGTCAGCTGCTGTGTTCCCTCACTCCTCCATGGAAGGCACATAACCCTCGGTTTGGGCTGACCAAAGATGTACAGAAATAGAGATTTCTGAAAGGGATGGGGAGTGAGGGGAGAAAAGATTCTGGAGGCAATTTATGCTCAATGGGATAATGCCCTGGGAGGGCACTGAAAGTATCCAAGCCAAGGAGAACACAGAGATTCTCACAATAGAGGGAGATGAAACCAAAGGCACCATGGAGATGAGGAAAGCATCACACTTTCAGGGCAGGTCTTCCTGGATCAGGTGCTGGAAATACCCCCGAGCTTCGCAGGAATGAGATGGCCACAGAGGCATCTACACCAGACGTAGGATAAAATCTGGAGGGTGATGGAACAGGTGGGAGGACCTGGTGCCTCCATGAGCCACACTGGGGGACTTTGGAGTCTTCACAGCAGCTTAACTGAAGGAAGGGCATTGACCTGCTGATGCCAGTCCAGAGGAGCCCACCAAGGTGATCAGAGGGATGGAGCAGCTCTGCTGTGAGGAAAGCCTGAGAGAATTGGGATTGTTCAACCTGGAGAAGAGAAGGCTCCAGGGTGACCTAACTGTAGCCTTCCAGTGCCTGAAGGGAACCTATAGGAAACATGGGGCAAGACTATTTACAAAAGCCTGGAGTGACAGGACAACGGGGAATGGCTTCAAACTGACAGAGAGCATGTTTAGATTGGATATTAGGAAAAAAGTCTTCCCCATGAGGGTGGGGAGGCCCTGGCACAGGTGGCCCAGAGAAGCCGCGGCTACCCCATGCCTGCGAGTGTCCACGGCAAGGCTGGACTGGGTTTGGAGCAACCTGGGATAGTGGAAGGTGTCCCTGCCCACGGCAGGGGGTGGAACAAGATGGGCTTTAAGGTCCTTCCAACTCAAAGCGTCTTGTGATTCCATGATTGAGCAGGCGCTGCCAAAGCCGGCGGTGTGACCAAAGCCCCGAGCCCCAGCGCACGGTGGGGCCGAGCGCCGGCGCTGCCTCACCTCCGAGTCTTTGTCCAGCTGGTTCCTGACCACGATCATGTTGTAGAGCACGCGGTCATCGTCGGCCTCGGTGTGGGTCACGTCGTGGGGGGTGCTCCACAGGTTCTGCTCCTCATCCCGCGCCAGGGTTGCTCCGAAGGACGCGTAGGGGTTGTTGTTACTGCAGAGAGAGGGGGCCAGGCAGCGTTAGCACCGGGCTGGCCCCTGCTACCTTGCCAGTGGCCGCTGCTGTGCCCTCCCCTCTCCCACGCCAGTGCTGCTGCCAGAGGGGAGGGAGAGGAGCAGGAGGGAATGGGGAGACACAGGTTTTTACCTTAGCAAACATCCTGACCAGGCAAGCCATGGTTCAAACCAAACCACGCGATGCCCACAGGGGCCCCCAGCCAGCAGCTCCTACCTCAGAGCTGCAGTGATGTGCTGAGCTGTGCAACAACAGACAAGGCATGGAAAGCATATTCAGCCCCATCCTATTTTGGCAATGGAAATGTCCTCAGTCTTCTAATGAACCCCAGGCTTTATTTGCTTAGCAAAGCTGAGCATCATCTTCTGGGAAGGCTGTCCCCACGGAGGTGGGGAGCTTTTCTCTGCACTGGGGCAGTTGTGGGTTTTATGGCTTTCTGTTGCTATTGGGATGTGCAATTTTTTTAACCAGGATAAAACAAGTTCTCTTCTGCCAAGAGAACTTTTAGCAGGGGATTTTCATAAAGTATCTAATCAAGATGTCCAGTCACTTGAGCAGAACAATGCAAGTGGAGAACTATTTTTTGCCTTACCACCCTGTGGTAATCCCTGCTCACTTCTTGTCAGAACAACCCACTGTTCATTTTGTTTGCTACCCAAATCCCATTCCTTTCCCAAGGAACCCATCCAGAGAAACTTCAGATAACACCGTGGGTGCCATGGCACCAAGCCACAGAAAGATGCTAAGAGGAGCTCCAGCACGCAGATGAAATAGAAAAAAACTAATTCCCATCAGCATTCCAGCAGGAAGGTTAATTAGACTTTCAACAAACCGAAAACCTGAGCAACAGGTAATAAGGGGAAAGATAATCTCTTATAATCTCTCATTAAAGACACGCAAACGAAGGTAACTTGGAGGGTGGGGAGGGCACAACCGTTTTTCAGTCGTGGAGCAGACAGGGAGAGAGCACTCGGGAGCCAGCTGTGCCATCAGCAGGAGCTCACTCCCACCCTGCCTTCCACAGCCTTCTTCCCACTCAGGCATTTACCAGCACCCTTAACATTAACTTTAAACACCAGTATTTAGCAATAACACTGCCACGCCTGAGCTTTCCAGAGCCACTCCCTCCCTCACCACTTGCAAGGCACTTCCCAGCACATTCCCATTTCCAAATCACAGCATGGAGCATCCTGTAAGGCATGTGGCAGTGCCCAGGACTCAGCAAATCCACACCAACGCAGAGAGCTCAGCCAACAACTCTTCCAGGCAACATTGCAAAGGAAGAAATGGGAGGGAAGAAAGGAGCACGTGAACAGCAGTGGCTTTGCAGGTTAAGGAATCTCCGTGGGACCAGAAGGGACTCAGAGCATTTCACAGTCTGGATTTTGTCCAGGAAATGCTGAGCACCAGTGCTTCATCAACGGTTTTCTGCTCCAGGGGGCTTTCAGTTCACATTAAATGTTGGGATTTGGAGTCCAAATATTTAGTTTATTTTTATTTTGAGTACACCATCCAAGCCAGACCCCGCCTTCACACATCAAGAGACAACCAAGCAGCCTGGATGCTTTGCAACAGCAGCTCCCAAACCTAAAACTCAGCTAAAAGATCTGACATCTCAAGCGATTCATTCACTTTAAACGCTGCTGCAGTAAAAATAAAAATACAGCCAGCAAGCTATTACAAGATCCCCACTATGAAATAAGACCCCACAGTCCCCCGAGGAGGGGCAAGCCAGCAATTAGGCTGTTAGATTAATTATGCTGCCACGCTTGTACAAGAGCGGTTGCCTTTTGAATTCCCAGAATTTATAGAGGCTTTCCTTCTTAGGGCCAGCATTAATTGGATCGCCGGCGGAAGCCGTGTTACTAAGGCGAGGTGCCAGGTGAGGGGCAGCAGGAAGGAGCCTCTCCGCACGTGTGCTCGGCTCCCGGAGGTTAATGCCAATTTCCTGGGCTGGAGGCCCCATGCTTGGGATTAGCCGGTTATTATTTAGGTAACTGCCTTACCAGAGCGAGATCAGGACGTTTCAAGCCGTGTGTCACCAGCTCTGCTGTTACCTGACACCGATGCAGGACACGCCGGGAGCATCCCACCCCCCTTCCCCGAAGCGCCTCTGTCGCACCGATGGCGCAGGGAGGGCACGGTCCCTGCTCCATCCTGGGGCTGGGATACCCTCTGCGGTGCCAGGACCGCGGAGAAGGAGGCAGAGCCGCCGCAAACCCCTTGCACGGATGTTTTGCCACATGCAAACCTTCTTTAGTACTTCCACAGCTCCTCTCCACGAGTCAGGGAGAATCTGTTCATCCAGCACCGCCAGCCTCACGCTCCGTGCACAAAGCAGATGCGACCGACAGCAGGAGAGCAGGATCTGCTCCCCAGAGATCAGCACACGCAGCTCTCGCACAAAGCCGGCTCCGACTGTGCATCGTCGTCTCCTCTACGGCATCCCTGAACTGAGCCAGGCTGGAGAGCTGGGGGTGTTCACCTGGAAAAGGCAAGGCTCCAGGGAGACCTTAGAGCCCCCTCCAGTGCCTAAAGGGGAGAGTGACTTTCTACCGGGGCAAATAGTGATAGGGCGAGGGAGAACAGTCTTAAACTAAAAGAGGGGAGATTTAGATCAGGTGTTAGGAAGAAATTCTTCCCTGTGAAGGTGGTGAGGCCCTGGCACAGGTTGCCCGGAGAAGCTGTGGCTGCCCCATCCCTGCAAGTGCTCCAGGCCAGGTTGGACGGGGCTTGGAGCAACCTGGGACAGTGGAAGGTGTCCCTGCCCATGGTACGGAATTGAAGCTGGATGGTCTTTAATGCCCCTTCCATCCCAATCCACTCTGGGATTCTGTGACCCCAGCCTGCGAACAGAGCTCTGCACAACCCAGAGCTGCCCGGCAGTGGGGCCTGACCCCTGGTTAGGAATGCAGGGCCCCTCTTTCTGTTCAGTGCCTCAGCTCCTCTATTGAAATCCCGCCGTGGAAAGAAAAGCGCTGGACCGTCCCTACGGACGGGGAGCATGGGGAACACCGAGGGGATGCCGCGGGCAGGGTTCCGGGGCGCATCCCGCCGGCTGTCAGACGGAGCGCAGCCCTTGTGGCAGCCGACCCGGGCGGAAAGAGAACGGGAAACGGCTCGGTCCCGCGGGGGGAAGATCCCTCCGGAGCCTCGAACGCTCTGGCAGGGGATGTCCAGCTCCAGCGGCGGTGACAGCGCGGGGAGCGGGGCTGGGGACAGCGGGGCGAGGAGAGGCTCGTGGCTGGGTGGGCGCATCCCACCCGCGGGGCCCGGGCCGGGTCTCACCTGAGCAGAGGCTCCTTCTCGGGCGCCGCCGCCTCCCCGCCGCAGCAGCCGCAGCAGCCGAGCGATCGCAGCCAGGCCCGCAGCCCCATCGGCGCCGCCGGAGAGCCGGGCCGGGCGGGGCGGGCCGGG
>VWPU01016501.1:0-33647 GCA_013398955.1 Callaeas wilsoni | reverse complement strand
ATATATATATATATATATTTATCGGCTATTTATTCTAAAAGGTAGCGAAAAGGCACAAATGACTCCTTTTAATTTTTATATGAATGAAATGTGCTCTGTTTAGCCTTAGAGCTGCAAATTATGTAAGTAAATTTATCCCTTAGACTAATGTAGATTTTTTAGCGTTCTTTCTCCCATGGAACTTCTTTAGCATTTTTAGATTCTTTGTCAAGTGATACCCAGTTTAAGTTGCAGTTCTTATTGATACTCTAATCATCACATCACCAGTATCCAACTCACAGCTGGATTTTAACATGTATGGTACGTTTTGTATTCAGTGACAAGTTATGATTGTTTCTTGCTGTTCTGTTTCTTAGATATTGAAAATCAGTCCTTGTGATATTAGGATGGCATTGGCTTGCTCAGTATTGCACTTGTGGCAGATGGTGGATACGTGTGGAGAGTTGCCGGGATGAACCACACGTACTCATAGAGTTATTGGTGGAACTCCCTTTATTGATTATTATAGGCCTGGTTATGTACATTAGTCAGCTTGTTCACAAGCCACTTAGCAGCTTATGATTGGATAATAGCTATAATTACACGTATAATAGTTAATACGGATTGGCTATAGCTAAACAATCATGCTTTTTCTCTATTCTTTTCTTGTGCTTACATGCTCCTGTTTTCCCATCCTGTCTTCCCATCTTGTTACTTTCCTACCAGTGACTTTGTTTCTTCCTTCTTGCTTATTAAGGATAATCAAGGTCGCTGAGGCCTGGGTTGTGCACATTGCAGTGAGCAGCTCCTGTGAGAAACTGCTCTCAGTATCCATTTTCCCTGAGAAACTGCTCAACTATTATTGAAACCTGGGTTGTGCACGTAGCTTAGCTCTGTATGTCCTTGCTCAGAGAGCCATTCTTCTACAGATACGGCTCATGAATAAGAGGGCAACACAAAATATAGCCCATTTCAATTCTTTCAGTATGACTTTAAGAATTCTTTTTAGAGCCAACATTTACATAAATATTGTTGAGTGAAGTACATATGAAGGGTAGTGAAGTGAGAATAAGTATACTCTTGCCGTTCTGGTTCTGTATTTATTGACTTATTCAGAGCTTATTAGTGTTTTTCTCTGAGAGATTACAGTGTGACAGCTGCCTGGAAGCCAACGAACAAGTTTTAGGACCATTCAGCTGCTCTTCTGGTTGTTGGAAGATCTAGAATTCTGGTTATGAACAAAGTCCTATTAGATGGGAGTTAGGATTACACATTTTCATTTTAAGACAAAATTTCTCTCTTCATCTGTTAGCAATTTCTTTTACTTGACATGAACCCTGACATAGTTCATGAATTACTATATCTGTTCCCAGAGAAGAGTTTGTTTCCTCTCTGGGATTCAAATTAATCTTTATCATAGGGCATAGCTGCCAAAAGTAGTTTTAACATATTTTTGTGTAGTATATAAAACAACCACTCAATTTTGCAAGAATATAGTGTAAAACTCCTTTTCCACTATTGCATGAGATATAGGTTGTAGTTAATCCTAGAGGGGAGATCATCATATTTACAATATAGTCACTTTAACTTGGCACTAACACAAAAATCAAACTCTTTACTTAAAGCTACTCACTGTTATTTCCCAAGAAACGTTAATACATCTGGTAACCATGACAAGCAGAAAACATCCATTTACAGCACTACCTTTCAGAATACACGTGGACCAAGGTCACTCCCATGTTCCAGAGGCAGAATATTATAGATGCTATGAAAATGTCACAGCTAAGAACTCTGTCTTCTTATGAGTAGGCAATTTCTTGAGGTAAAAACCTGAATTCTGCAGGTATGTAGTGCAAACCTGAAGTCTGTGCTTCAGTCTAATATGAGTTATAAAAAGCTGGGCACATTTTCCAATAGCTTCTCAGTTGCCCATACCAGCTACTTGGTCCAGTTTATCCCCATTACAGTTTACAATTTCTTCTGGTACCTACAGCGTGCATTTGTAGTCGGAGGTCCTGTACCACCAGCCAACTCAGTGCAGAAATCCTCATTTAAAGTATACCCAAGTTCTGCTTTTAGTCCTAAGGCTAACAAGAGTAGCAATAAACTCTCTTCCTCCCTTTTACTATCCTTTTGCTGCCTTTGGAGTATTTTCTTCTAACAGGTACTCCTAGAAAACTTGTAGAATGCCAGCAGGTGTTGTGCTGATACTGGCAGTTCTTGCACTTCCTGTCGGACTACAGCTCCAGCTGCTTCTGTTGAAGTTCCACACCTCTGGAGAGAGAGAAGTTCAGAAGGACAAAAATGACCCCTATTTCATGATTTGTTTACAAAGTTATTTTGAACTACTTACTGAGACAACAAGCATTAGTGACAGCTACCCTTCTTTATCCTAGAAGATTGCTGTTAAAGCATTTCTTAGAGGGTCTGTAACCTCCTCTGTCACTGCAAAACATAAAGGAATTAATTAGTTTTAGAATATGAAGGATATAATAAAGGAATTTAAGGCATTACCTCTCAGAGAACAAACTTAAGGCATTACCTTACAGAGAACAAATCTAATTTAGATGCTGCCAGGTGCACATTTAAGGGTCTGACGTACATGAAGAAATGCTAATGCATTACAATTGAAAGCCATAAAATTTGTCACTGTATTCTCTCAAAGCAAGCAGATCTTCCTGGGGAGATGTAGCAGGGTTGGAAATACAGAAGACAGTACAGTTATATCGTATTAGTACAATACTGATAAGGGAAACTCCCAGGCAACTGAATTCAGTCCTGTCTATTATTAAATTATTAGGAAAAACACTGCCATTATTTATTTATTTGGTTTTTTGTTTGTTTATTGGGGGTCTGTGTCAATTAGGGCTTTCTCTCGTCTTTCAGTGCATGCTTTAGAAGTTAGTGTGGGGTAGGACAACAAGTCTGGTGCACAGCTGGGACAGCTTTTTAAAGACAGTTTAACAGTGCAGACAGAGGTTGCTCTGTGACAACTGGCCTCAGTAATGGTCATCTGTAACTAGTTAACTACTGTAGCAAGTGAGTTTCCAGCATATCCTTAAATATCTAGGAGCAGAACACTAATGGGAATCTTACTGTTATTTGCCACCCTTTTTTAGCAGAGTACAATGGTGCAAAATTTCCTCCCCCACAGAGAATTGTCCCTGGAATTACAGAAACATCTATAATCACAGAAAGTAAACCATACTGCTTTTTTCCAATTAATTGAACCAAATATTCAGTTCTTGAGAATTGGTATGAGACTAGAGGCCTAGCCAGATTTGTTTAAAGATTTTTTTGTTGATAAGAGGAAGACGGACATTTTGAGTTAGTCTGTTTCAGCTAAGGACAGACCAATGAGGAGGCTGTTGAAAGTAGAGTCAAGAAAGGATAAATATTTATTTTTAATTATAAATATCATAATTTTATAAAATAGGTAAGTTACCAGAAGAAATGATTGCTCACTTTTCCTCCCAGGAGAATCAATTAGTTCATTGTAGCATTTTGTTTTGAGAACCTGACAATCTTCCTAGCAGGTTTGGGCTATCGCACAGGGAAACTGAGGCAGGGTGGATGAATTGTCACAGTTCCCAGAGACACTGAAGCAGCTACAATATAATTGCTTCAATTGCAGGTGACTTTTGTTACTACCCTTTTAACTGAAAATAAATAACCAGTGCTGTATTTAGCACTCCTGACAGTCCTTGCTTGAAAATGCATGCTAAACCTTGTGCTTTGCCTTTTTAGACGTGGTTAATTCACTGGTTTCATAGATGCAATTTTACGCAGGGTCTTTTCGAGGAAGTTTTTTCTGAATATGTTCCCCAGCTGCCGTTCCTAAAAATGGAACAGCATGCTGTGTTGTGATGTGGAATAAAATTACTTTACCTTCTTTTCTGATCTTAAAGTTTAATTCAGGAATATGGACGTGTATCATTCTTCATGTGTACCAGTAAATCTAAGGTGTAAAACCAAAAAATCTTTTTTTCGAACTCATTTATGCACGCTTCACAAATATTACATTACCCCCCCATTCATGCACCAGCCAATCTGTGGCATATTTAACACAGTTATGCATCATTGCAGTGTTTTTCCATTTGTTGCTGCTTCTGTGAAGCTGATGTTCTCAAGGATGTTTGATATTGTGATCAGTGACGGGCAAATAAACAGTCTTTGGAGGATCTGGGCATAACTGACTTCTGCAGAAGACTGTGACACAGCAAGGAAACAAGCATTCCAAGATTCTGCCCAAAACCCAAATTTGTAAGTTTGCAGTTAGCCTTCTTAAACCAGTAGTGTTAAATAACTAGATAATTTCTTTATGTTTATGAAGAAGTAATGGTGAGAAGAAACCTGATTGGTTTTTATTTACATTTCTGGTCTCTAGTGATTTAATCCTAGCAAAAGCACTTCATTTAGCTGCTTAAATCTTCCAAGAATTAAGTCTGAGCCTTAGCTGTTTTCTAAGTGGTGGTCTCTTCAGTTAGTAGTATTGTGTTACCTAGGCAATATACACGTGCTGATTGGTCAATGGGCTTAAAACTAGAAAAGAAATAATGAAAGAATATAAGCGGCTAAGCACATCTCACTCTCCATGCATATATAGTTTTAATGCAAACAGAAAATCTTGCCCATGTGAAATAAAAATCTGCTTCTAATCATCATAATGAAAAATGAAAAGAAAAAAAAAATTAAAATCTCTTCAGAGGGAAATTTGATAAAGAGGATGTTAGCTTGGAAAACTGTAGGTAAGAATAGCTTTCCACTTCCAAAGAATTATTCAGATATAAAGAGTAGTTGCTCAATGAATTGGATTTTAAACATAAAATATTGACATCCTCCACTGCTCTCTAATAGTACTATCAGCAATTTGATGGTTAAGATACGCATTTAAGATATTAAAACTTAGGGTAAAATACCATTTAAAAAAAAAAAGGAAAAATGTATGTCCTCATCCTGGGACAATTTTTCACTAAAAATTATCTTGGTAAGTTCTCTATTAATCAACAGGAATTTTATTAGACAACTTAAATATATTCACTACTCTATAAACTAAGCAAGCACTAGACTAAGGGAAATTTCTAGGAAAAGTTTGTAGCTATCTCTTCAACTGAGAGATAAGTAAAAGATCTTACAGCCACATGGCAATGCTGATACTCTTTCAATACCAGATTTATTTCCTTGCACCTATAGAGTAGCAGAGTTACTAGGAAAAGCCTGAGAATTAAAGCCTTGGAGAACTCTTAAATAAACATTTTTAATTTATCATTATCTGATAGATTCTATACAAAGAGTAATTTTTGGAAAATAAACAATCGGAGAAATTAAAAGATAAGTCAGACTTTCTGCTTTGTCTGAAAAAAAAATTAAGAACACCTGAGCATGAGAAGATGTATTGGAGTCAAAATAAATTAGGTACATCTATGTAGCTCTACAAGGACTAAAATATAATTTACTACCATTTAGATAATACTGGAAAAATTTTAATAAGGAAGAAATTCTTGGATGTTGTTTGTTCTGGTTTCAAGTGGGATAGAGTAAATTTTCTTCCCAGTAGCTGGTGAGGTGCTGTTCTTTGGATTCAGTGGATGTTGATAATGAACTTGAACTGATGTACTGGCTCTTGCTAAGCAGGGCTTACCCTGAGTTAAGGACTTGCCAGTGTCTCGTGCTCTGCCAGTGAGGAGCTGCACAAGAAGCTGGGAAGGAGCATGGCCAGATCAGGTAACCTGAAAGGGTCATTGGAAAGCGATATTCCAACACCATGGAACATCAAGCCCAGCACATAAACTAGGGGCAGTTGGCTGAGAGAGGCCGAGCACTGTCCAGGGTTGGGCTGGGCATAGTTCAGTGTGTGTTGAGCACCTGTATTGTGCATCATTTCTTTCTCTTGGGTTTATTCCTCCCTCTCTCTCTTTTCTTGCCATTATGATTGTTGTTGCTATCATTGCTGTTGTTATTAATTTTATCTCTTTTATTAACATGCTTTCATCTCAACCCACAAATTCTACTTCCCTTCCAACTCCCCTCCTCACTGAGGGCAAGCAGATCAATGGCTGTGTGGAACTTGATTGCTGACTGGGGTTAAACCACAACACCATTTTAAATGCAGCCTGAAAATATGAACTGGAGTTGAACCTTTTTATAAAAGGAAAAAAAGCTGAGCAAAAGTTAATATAATTGATAAATGAGTGTGATACTTACCTTTGTTTTTCATTTGTCATTCAGTGTGCATTTAGTTCACTAGAAATTTTTACTTGGTGGAAACCATGAACTGGATGGAATGAAGTGTGAATCTTCAATATAAAATAACATAAAGTCTGCCTGTTAGTCTTTTTTTAAATTAAGTTTGGATCTTGAAAAAACATTCGAAGAGCACTTTGCCTACCTTGTGGAACTGCAGTATTACCAAGCTTGATAACCAAATATTTTAACGTAGAACTTTGGGTTCAATTTAAATGTATTAAGGTCTTCCATAAGAAGAACTTCAGAAGCACTGTTCTATAACCAAAGATCATTCACTTCTGTGGTCTTTATTTCCAGACTGAGCGGCAGAAATTCTCTTATTTACAACTTATTGACAACTGAGCATCTAAATCTCCCTAATACTTACCACTTTTAAGTCTGGTGCATTCCATAGACTTCAGTGAGACAAAACTTGTTCAGGGTCAGAAGTGGAGCTAAAATGAACCGAGTGTTTCATATATAAGAAACCTAATCATCACTATGTGAAATGTTCAGTCGAAGTCATCAACAATACAGCCAGATCCAGGAAAATTTGCAGAAGTGGAACTTTTAGGCAGAGTGAAGTCATCAAAGTAAAATCTTGTGTGTGCCCTAGACAATGCTTAGCTTCTGTGGGGCTTTTGGGCACATCCTCTTGACTTTGGTATAAAAATTTCTGTGTGATGACAGTTTCAGATATTTTTTCAGAGTAACACTGTCAGAGCATTGTTGCAAAAGCCAGGATTTTCCTTTTCATCTCCTCAAGAGGAGGAGGAAACTCAATCCAGATCTCACTGTCAGGGTGAGGGCTTTAAACAGGAAATGTTGTGTGAAAGCTGGTACTTCACTACCAAAGTCAGAACACAACAGCACTACATAAAATTACAATTCTCTCTCTGTTCTATGAAAGAATGGCTGGAGATACATTTATAGTATATGAATCACAATTCTGATTAATATGTTGGTGACCTTTCTGAGGTGGCTCTTGTGTGACTTCCATTATTGAAACTGATCTACTACAAATAAATTCAGCCATTGTTGGATGAGGTTGTCTTCAAGCAAAGCTCAGTTTTCCCAGCCCAGAGGCTCTCAGAGCATCCATGGAAGGAGGCAAAGCCTGCCCAAGAATGATCTAGAGACCAGGCTCAGAATCATCATTTTTTAAAGAGTTGTTTACGTGAACACTTTGCCTGTAATTACACCTCCTTTAGATGCTTCTCAGGAAGGATTACACCAGAAGAGGATGCTCAGTGGAAAAATGTTTCTGCCTGCTAGACCTATAGATTTCAGTTAACAACTGGTCAGCAGAGGACAAATACCAAAAGTAAATCTGACTATTTCTGAAATGTCACATTATGCATTAAAGACACTTTTCAATAGACTACTGACATAGTTTACATTATGCTATGCAACAATACCTACAAAATGCTGATGAAAACAATGTTTTCCCTCAAGGAATCTGCTCCATGACAATTCTCTGAATTAATCTCTATTTAAATTAAAAACTTTCCAAGCAGACAGATTCCAAAACTCTTCTTATAACCTTTACAGTTAACTTGAAATGCATTGTAATCGTATTTGGGTTTTGGTTTCAACTTATTTTTAAGTTGTTTTTCTATTAACATTACATTGACAGCTTACATCAAAATAGCTGGCATAGTTCTGAAAGACAAGTTTAGTGGTCATGCATTTAAACTAAGATGGACATAATAGCCTACTTAAATTAATGTATTACCATATAGCCATTATAACAGTGCATGTATTTTATATACATCATAACGTCATTGCCCTCTTGAAGTGGCCTATGATTCAGCAGCTGAATGTTGTTGAAACTGGCCTAAATCTACTTTGAAAATAAACAGAGAGTTATACCATCACACTTTAACAAATTCATCACTGTAAAGCATTGCTTGATATTTAGAGGAACAATATAGTCCAATGTTTTAATTTGCTTAGGCCTCAGATATGGAAGGAATGGCTGATTTAGTAAGAGAGCATTTACTATGTTTTACCTTGAAGTAATTTTACGAAAAATTCATTATTAAAAGCCTTTTTGAATTAAATCTTGTTACTTTGCAAGACTTTTTTTCCAAACAGGATCTATTTTAATTTAAGATGAATTGTTACTTTCTTTTTCCTCTTGTTACTTTTAAATAGCTTTAACTTAATATTTTTAACTACCTTTAACTAAATTGGTCAGTAAATCCTTGTATTTAAATAAATTGATTTTTTTTTCAGCTCTGAGTAAGGCTTAACTTCTTCAGATTTCTTTGGCCGAATAGGTATAGATTTATATATAAGGCTTGAGTTATGTTACTTACACATGCTCATGTCTCAAAACAAATAAAAGAATCAAGCATTTTTATTGGAACTAAGTACTCAGTAAATTGGGTAATCTGATTGACCATTGTGGAGTGCAGATGTTGATCAAATGCCTTTTCTCAAACTGGCATGTCTCTACTGAAATTAGTGTTTATTTGTGGTGTGCTTGCTTATTAAAGAAACACAAAATTGTTAAAAGAATATTAATAGGATTTCAGAGTCAATTACTTGAAAGTTAGAAATCACAGAATAAGTATTTACTATGGAAACTTAGTTCATCTGACTGAGTGCACACAGTGCATTTTCCATGAATCTCCCATTTCATTCAGTGTTAGTAGCAGATACTGTTCAATTAAATGTTCCACCATTCAAACTATGCTCTGTGGACAATGTTAATAACCTACTTTCAGAATTGCTGTGATATTTATCCTTAGGATTACAATATTAATTAATTATTTTCACAGCATAGCTTTGAGGTGAGGGAGAGACACTAATCCGAACTGCAGAGATATCAGAATAGGCCAAAAAATTTGGCTACCTACATTGAAGTGCTAGGGTCAGAGACTTCCCTTTTTACTGTGCACAAAGTACACCTCTGGTGACATCAGTAGAGATTTCCAGAAGTGTTTGCTACTGCAAATCAGAGTCTGTATTTATTTGGTTTGCAATCCTAGTTCAAGACCCCTCCAATCCCCTTCCTCTTCTTCTCCTCTTTCAAAGACACCCAGGGTAGCCCCGGTGCCCATCCCCAGCACTGTCTGTGAATGATATCCAACAGACAAATCTCAGTCATCCCATGCCAAACTCGACAAGGTTTAAGAGAAATCTTTTAATGCATGACAACTCTGGAGCCTTATGCTATAGCCCTGAGAATCGGGATATGTTTTGCACCAGCATAGCCACAGGATCTCTGCTGTATTTCCTAGTAAATAAGGTGGTGCTTACTGGAAGGGACCCTAGGGCCAAGTGAAGAGGGATCTAACTTTCCAGGGCAGTGTTCACGGACCTTCTCTTGCCCCATTCTCACACAAAATACTCTACATCGTTCATTCCAGTCCTCTCTGAGACCGGAACACACTTAATGAAGTAGAAGGAAGAGTAAGAGAATAACTAACGTGTCTTCCCTAGGAAGTATGGGAACTAAAATAAGGTGTGACCAGCTTGATAGTCGAATTTCCTAGTTCTAGAGTGCTTGCCAGTTACACTATCTCACTAATGATAACACTATTTCAATATTTTGCTGTGATGATACAAATTGCATTCTGTGATAACCATGAGCTGAAAAAGACAATGAAATAGCTGCTGAAAGCTGTTTCTCTGCCTGATGATGTTCTGACCCCAACTTAACTGCTGGTTAACTGTACTGTGTCATCAGCGTTGGTAGCTTGATCATTCAATTACTTTTCCTTCATTTGTAGGAGTGTAGCTATATTCTCATGGATTTATGCAAAAAAACCCATGATTTTTATATTGTAATAGGCTAAGGCAAAGCAACATAAAAGCACACCCACACACCCACCAATCCCTAAAAAAACCCCCAACCAATTAAAACAAACAAAAACCCATACCAAACAAACACACACACACCCCTAACCAAACAAACAAAAAACCACCTTCACAAAATACCCAACCCAGGCAGCTACATAAAAAGCCTTCCAGAAGACATTTTACATTATTTTGGAGAAGTGCAACTTACATGTACATACATAAAATAAAGTATGAAGGCAATGAAATTACATTTTTTAATGTCATGTCAAATATCATAAAATATAATAAATCATCACTCTTTTCAAATTTCTCACTAGTAAACTGAAATTCTTGAAGGAGCTTTTATTAAAAAATATTTGCCTGGTAACAGAACATTATGGACTTGGATTTCTATATTGAAAAATCATTTCAGAGGGATTTGGGTTGAATGGAAAATAAATTAAATTAAATGTCTCTAAAAAAATATTTTTAATCTCTTTTCATATTCATAGTACATCACCACTGCAGGGGCTCACTCGCATAGTGTCTGTATCTGGTTTTTTTCTTGTCCTTACCTCAAGGGAAGTCCTTGCATTCCGTAAGCATTGGAATCACTGCTTTAAATTTTAACTTGTGAAGATATTAAAATCAGCAAGGAAGTAATAAAATAGAAAACGGTTAAATTGTACTCCTTGTAGGAAAGGAATGGAATCAAGTTTGAGCATAGCCTGAGAGACTGTAATCAGCTTTACAAAAAATTAAAACATTAAAAGTGGGTAGTATTGGTGTGAAAATTATGTCAGCTTTTTTAACCAGGGGGGAATGTTTAAATTTACCTTAAACAATTCCTACACATATCATAATTCTGCAAGTAATGATGGTCTGCCCTGCCTTGTTTTTGGAATCTGAAAGCTTGCTGACAGCTTCAAAAGTAAGTTTCCTTAGTATGAGGCAACTCGAAGCTAGCTGAGTTTAAGATAATCACCCAAAGCTTTTATTGAGAGAAGTATTTTTTCCCTCTCAATTTATGTGTGAAATTAGCATGCCTAAATTCAAACAGGAAGAAGAAAACATTTGTCCAAAATTGCAGAGAGCTTTCTGATCCACAAAAAGATAGCCACCTCTCTTCCCTTTAACTGACTATGTGGAGTCATGAGGTATCTATTTTCATTTTGGATCCAGTACTTTTTTGGGGGGAAAAAAAATGAAGAAGCAATGTATATCTATACACATATAAATGTATGTGTCATTTTGTATATACACATTCACATATACACATAGTCATATAGCTTTCAAGCTTCAGAGCTGGTCGGGAAATAGAAATAAATCCTGTGTGGTGCTGCATTGAAAGTGCAGAAAACAGGCAGGGCATGGAAAGTTATGACACTCCCCTATCTTGCATATATACTTAGAATCAGACCAGATGTGACCTTAAATATGGACAAGAGATTTGGCTATGTTTAAAGAAGTTTTTTTGAAGCACTAGTGTTACAAATATTATTTTATGACTATCTTAAATGTTAACACTATAAATATTTTTCTCTGAGGTAAAATCCTCGCAAATAAGGATAATCCTTCATTTAATGTCACGAGCATTCTTATGTTCTTACATTTTCCATTCTTATAGTTTTTAACAGAGTCCACAGCAGAAATGATGATTTTTTATTTTTGGTTCTAGCTGGAATACCCTTAGCATCATGCATTTGTTTTTAACATAGCTCTTGTACATAAATAATCTGCTGTTCAGGTAAAATTAAGCTATTAATAGATACTAAGATCTTTGAAAAGTACATACATTGTGCATATATTGCGCACACTAAGAGCAGATGCTCTCTCTCTTCTCTTTAGATGGCAAAGGATCTTGATCTGAATGTAGCAAATGACACTTCAGTACTTCTCTGTAAGCCTGCCTTGTGAATTGAATATAAAGAGCAGGTTTATTCATGCCAGATTGTTTTAGTTGCCCCTTTCTCATTTAAATTCCTTGGGTTTAGCTGTCTTACCAACTCCACATGCTTAGAGAAGCCTGGGCTGGCTGTAAGACTGCTCCACTTCTTTTTGACAGATATATAGTATGTCTGGGAATGGTCCTTACCACTCTCTTTGGGCCTGTCTGAGTTGATTCAGGCAGATTTGATAAATTAGGGAGCAAGTTTAAGTCCACTTTAAAATAAAAGGTGTACTCCAACACTGACTCAATAATTTGAGCTCAGCCCATAGGATCCTTTTACTTTAGGCTTACCTGTTATCTTTGCGTAGTGTATCATCTGTCGACTCTAGCAAGCTCTGTGCTTATCAGTTTTTAAAGACAACGTATCACTAGTATTTCATTGTTCTTCCACGGAGGAAGGGTAGGAATTTTCATTTCTGTCCTTCAAAGAATGCAGGAGGCATTTCTTTTCTTGAAAGCTAAAAAAATGTGTAAATCTGGAATGCAGAACATGTTCCCCCAGGTTTACAGTGAAAAAAAGAACTGACTGATCACATAACTCAGGATGGGCTGTGACCTGCAAAGTGTTCTGACAGACATTTTTGCATTCTTGGATATTCCAGGCTACATGGTCTGACTTAGTGTTTCTCCACACTGGCATTATGCTGCATTAGAGAAGGGATTGCTAAATGGAGAATACATGCTGGCATCAGAACGAAGGCATAAGGTATTTAAAATCTCTCCTGTATTTGAATCATCTAGAGAGCTGCCTCACAAGTTCTCACCTTGGAACCATTTTTTCTGAGGAAAGAATCTAACACATTACCCTAAAAAGAACATCTAATCAGTGCCATCATCAAATGACTGAAATTAATTAAATCAATCTAATCACTGTAGAGTAAATGCACAGTAGAAAATCGTCAGCATCCAAAGTGGAAAAGTCAAAAGTAAGAAAGAAATTCAAACGTGGAACTGCAAAATTATTAGCCATAATTTCTAGTTCCATGAAGCCTCAGATCAGAACAGAAAAAAACTATATTCACCAATCTTAAAAGGGGCTTTAGAAATATAGTAGAGAATTGTTGACTCTGGTTTACTTACTAGGGAAATTGTTTGAAATGATAACAATAAAAGAGAAATCGTTGCAATAAAGCAAGAGCGAAAAATGTACTATTCCCATATTAAAGCAAATTTTAACATATCCATCACTAAAGACTGTTAAGAAAAACTTACCTTTCTTAGGATAAAAAGACAATCTTCCTATGTATTAACAACAGATGAGGAGCAATAATAAAGCTGAAAATTTAATTTTTCACAACAGAGTGTTTCCTGGCTGCTGTCTGACCTCTCTCCGGTGTTTCAATCCTCTCTCTAAAGTAAGATCTTTTAGGGAAACAAAAACAAAACCGAAACACATATGGACAAAAACAGCTCCCCCACACTCCCAGGCTCACTTTCACTCCAGACTGCTCTCCTGATCCCTAATAGCATCACAGGTTACACATTTTCCCTTCGGTGAGGCTGTTGAGTGGCATAGTGTGTTTGGGGTCAGGATTTTCTTCACTGCTGCTCCTTATTTTTGCAGTTTTTTCCATGCTGTTGTGGAAGCTGTCTGGAAGCTGCAGTCCCTTTGGCAAAGCACCTCCTCGTTCTCTGACCACAGTGCTCCCACCATTGTTTCTCACTCCTGCTCTGTTTCCTCTTGTTTCTTTCCCTTCTTCAAATATTTTTCCACAAAGGCATGACCACTCTGGCTGAAGGACTCAGACATGCCCTAAAAGGGGTTCCACTGATGCCAGCTGAAACTGTACGGAGCAGCCTCGCTCCCTCCTTTCAGAGGTGCCTCTGAAGCCACTCGCTGCCAGGACTTGGGCACCTGCACCCAGTACAGGGACTAAGGTGGCTGCTGCTTCAGAATTTTCCAAAGACAAAACTAAGATCCCTGCAAATGGTTGCAGAAACCGGCTGGCTAGGAGAGAGCCTGACAGAGCACATGCAGAACTGAAAAATGCACAGCGATGAACAAAAGGAAAAGCACCCTGGCCTCTGGTTTGTCAATTGAGAACTACTCATTATAGCACAATTTTGCCAGGAATGGTGGGCAGCTCAGTTCAAAAATCTAGGAAATGTTAGGGAAGAATAGACCAGAAAATATCACTATTGTACTGTCACATCTTGAACACTATGTGCTTGTAACCCTTTTTCAAAATACTGAAGCACAAAAATGCAGAGAAGAGTAACAATTATGGCTGAAGTTATAGCACAATTTTTAGGGGAAAAGGAACTGTAAAACCTGAAAAATGAAGGATCAGAGCAATAGATTATACATTCCTGCAAAATCAAGTATAGTACAGAGAAGGTAAGTACGGACTATTCATTACTCTTTTTAGCACAAAAAAACCTGGCAGGCACCCACTGAAATGAGCAGGCAGCATTTTCCTGGGTTTTCTTGAAGGGGAAATGCTTTTACACAGTGTGCTTAACCTTAAACTGTGAAATTAATTTCCATAGGAGATTATTACCACCAAAAGTGCAAATGAATCTGCAAAAAATGATTAGGCGAATTAGCGGAACAAAAGTCCATGGGGACTCATGAATGTGATCACCTGACTCAGGATGTCATAAAACTACTGATTCCTGGGACGGAATCAGCGGATGCTTTACTTTATAACAAGCCTTGGAGAGCAGACTTTGCAGGACACTACTGAAGGCACATTTTTGGTCAATGGTCTGAACCAACACAACAGTCTTTAAACACAAAAGGTGGGGAGCAGCCTTACTTAGCCTAATTCCATTGAAATACATATGTACTAAAGAAAATAGTCTTTTGATTTGACCTCCTTTTTTCTCTTTTTCTCCTGTCGATAAGTTGCAGGCCTGAGTCATGCATTCTATTCTCATTACCTTTTTTCCTCCCAGAAAATGTGCGAGAGGGCAGTAGGAAAATAAAATTGCAGTACCATCTGTATAGTTACCTGTTACTGTCAAATAAAACCCTAATATGGAAGAAGGCTCACAAGGGATGGCAAAGGCAATGTACCCACAAATGTACCACGATGCATCATGGAATAATGTATGGAATGACCGACTAACCTACATTTTATTGCATTTTCAGCACATTTTGTTTCATCGTTTCATCACTTTGTTTCATTTGATTTATCTAGTAAAACAGAAATCCCATGTAACATCATCTTCAATTAAGTAAATTTTACATTAAATATAGCCTTCCCTCTGTGGAATATCTAAAAGGACCCAGTCAGAGAGTATTGGACTGTGGTACTACTATAAATCAGCTCATTTTCTTTTGAAATAACACCGTTATTAAAGCTGTGCTGTGTGAGGACCGAGGCACGGACTCAGACCAGCAGGGATACCGAGACGTTTATTGAGAGAAATGAGCTCTGTGCTGCCGCGGCGTTCTGCAGGCGCGTCCCACAGCCTGTAACTCAATTCCATCCCATCTCTCTCCACAATGCTGAGGAGCCCCAGCCCCAGCTGAAAAATATGTCAAATCTTCTGTTTGCTTCCCTGCAAAGGATCTGTCATGGAACATTTTAGTTCCAGTTTGGGTGTTTTTGTAGATACAGTATTGACTGCAACAGCAAGTTTCAGCTTATTTTTCAGCTTACAGTCTGATGAATAAATATGATAACTAAAAGAAATTACAGTCTTTTCTGCATATTTATTTTATCATTTATTACAAAAACAGAGCTCATCTCAACCTATTTACTTTGGACTTCTCTTTGTTGATTTAATAGGTTTTATCTCTGTAAATATTACTCAGCATAAGTTTTTCAGTGCCCTCCATTCACATAGCTTCACCCCAAACAATCACACCTTATTCTTAATAAATCCCAAATATATCCACCCAGTTATCAAACTGTTTTGATGTCAGCCCAGGAGGGTTTTTATGCTATTTTTTAAAATTCTCATCCCCATCCCACCAAAGGAGCAGGGTAAGTGGGTGAGTGGGTGAGTGAGTGAGTGAGTGAGTGAGCAAGTGACTTCTTGGTACTTAGATCCTGGCTGGGGATAAATCTCAATACACATTTATTAAGGAAGACAGAATATGGTATTACATAGAAGACACTGTCTAAGTCAGCAAATTTTGACTAAGTGGGACAACAATGCAGTGTTCAGTGACAAATACAGATTCTCATCAGAAAATAACAGCAACATTTGAAAACACTTACTAAAAATTACTGAAAATACTGTTTTTTCTCCACAAAAGAAAAAAGAAATTGAGGAAATTACATAGAACACAACTTTGCCCTAAAATATATATTCATTAGCTCCAGCACTTAGCACTCATCTGGTTCTCAGCTCCAGACATTAATATCTTTAAAGTTCAATATTCATACCATGCTCCTATAGTAGTAACTTTTAATAAAAATGTAAGGAGAACATTAAATGGAACTATGAACTTTATAACACATTTTTATTTGAAAGTAAAGCAATTAAATTGTGTCATGAATGCATTCCCTCAAATTGCAACTCTCAAACAGATGCTCTACTGCACTTACTCCCCTTATACTTCCTTGACATGGAAGTAAATGCAGCTTTTAAAATGGGAGTTGTATAGCATAAATAAAAAGGATTATGATGAAGTTTAAAATACCACTTTACAGACAGTTATCTTAGTAAGAAATAATAATGAATTTTTCTAGTGTGTTCATTTATCACATCATTCTTACCCAAAAATGGATTTCCCAGTAACTGGAAAAAAATCAAGAATCTAGTAACTATCTGCTTTATTTCAAAAGGAGCTAGTTACATGCAGTAAAATACCAAAGGGGGAGAGGGGGGTGGGTTTGGTTTTGGTTTTTCATATACTTCAGTGCTAAAGGCTTTTGTGTGGTAACTGGGTTTTCATTTTATGGGTGCTTTTGGCTAGCCTAAGCAGCACTGGAGGCAAAGGAGTGAGATCCCTGCTGCAACTGTGAAAAGGAAATACTAGAGGTTATTTTGCATAAATTGGATTTATTTTGATCGCCTGGGCTTGGTATTTAAAGATTTGGTTTCACCTTCTATTCAGTGTAGGCCACTTAGAGAAAAATTTTATAGTAGTAAAAATGGTAATGCACAAGGAAAAATAGGCTCTAGAGGCTGAGTCTATCTAACCATAAGTTTGTCCAATTTACAATATATGTTTTCTTTTGATCCTGAGAGAGCATGTGTAAAATTGTCAAGTTTCTATAAATAAATACAGAAAAGCTGGAATTATTTTCACATAAATGAAAGGCAAAATACAGTTCAGAAATCTTATTTCATCTTTAGCAGGTCAGCCCCCTGAGAATTTATTACTGTAACAGTTAGGACTAACTGAAGCCCTGACAAATTTGAAAATCATCTGCCTGTTTTACTCATGTTCCTGAAAAAATGGTAGTCTTTTAACTCTACTGAAAAAAAAAACTTACTTTGTTTTGTTTTCATGGAAAAAAGACTTTGTGAAGTGCTGATTTAATTTCTGATTCTCAGTTAAGGTTTAAAACAACCTTCCGTTTGATTTGTCAGAGTTGTACATACAGATGTGGTTTTGAATTTAACTGAAGAGAAAAAGCAATTTGCAGCACTTATAGCAGAGAAAAGAAGGAAAGCTGTACAGGTCATATGGCATTACAGATAAATTATAAAAAAACCCTAGAAATTGCCCATAATTTGGAATTTACGTAGAAGTTTATTAGTGAACTTGAGGATATACATTGCTTGGTTTTTTTCTTTCTTGTCTGTTTTCTACTTGAACATCAAAAATTAAATACTGTCTGGATGATATGACCTACCAGAAGTCTAATCAGTCCACTGAATCTGTGATTGAAAAACAAGATGGAATTTCTTTGTTGCAGTTATTAGACAGCTGAAGCTGACAAATGGGGAAACCTTTCTCTATTCCACGTTATGCTACTTCAAAGAGCAAGACTGTCTGCAGACATACATAATCTTTTTGTGTATTAATATAAGGCTGCAATTTACTCACATGGCAATTACTCACTATGAGTCTAAGAATTAATAATATACGTATGGACGATATTTTGAAAACAGAAAGAGATAGTATAAAAGAATTCGGCAGTTCAAGAAATACATTTTTTACATTTACATTTTTTACATGGGGTTTTTTTTAGTCCTTACTGAAAAAAGCATTCCTGTTCAGAAAATTGTCATGATGTGAATGATTCTCTGCATTAGATCTACATGGGAAAAAAGCAAAACAATAGTGCAAGTAATTCTTCCGCATCAAAAATAAAACACAATATAAAATTTAGCAAGAAGCTAAAACGCTTTAGCAATAGATTGAAAAAAATGTATGTGGCAAATATATAAGACGACTTAGTTGAGGAGGTTGGGATTGGGCAGAAGAGTTCAAACACTTAAACGTTAAAACATTATGTTTAGATTCTACTTAAACATGGAGTTAGCTGTACATTTTAAATTTCACCCATCTATATGTTTTTTTAATTATTATTGACACTTTATGTATATTTAAAACTGCCAGGGTTGTAGTTCATCTTGATTTTTAGGATCTGACATAAGAGATATTCTCTGAGTATGCTTTTTTGGAAACTGTTCAAATAAAATACAGTATTACATTTGAAAAGAATCCTATTGCAGTACTATCAACATCCCAGTCTACTTTTGTATTTTTGCATTTTTAGTCTATACTTAGATGGTGGGATTAACACAAATATTTCCTCATAAGCAGGAATTAATTAAGAAGCAAGTACTTTAGCTTTAGACTATTATTCATCCTTCAGTCTTTAATCCAGGCCCCAGAGCAGAAAGCATGTCTGCAGTCAATTGACCAGGACTGATGAGTAGATCCTTAGGATGGCACAAAGGTAAAACCCAAGTGAGATGTGACTTGATTCTGCCATTTTCAGCTCATGTGGTAAGAACGTGTGTGGACTGAGATAGCTTCTGTAATGTTGGCTGGGCTCTGATGCTGCTCTGCTTCAGAGGTTTGATTCTTGATTGATTGATTCAACAGCTTGTTAAATTTTTCCATATAAGTAATGTAAAATGTTGACTAAATATCTGCACTCTGAGAGTCCTTCCAAAGTGCTGCTGTTAAAAATAATGTGATAGCTATAGTCTCCTGCTTGTTCCAATGTATGCATTAGGTGAGGTTTTCTTGAAACACAGGAATTTAATATGGATTTTAATGCATAAAACTCCTTCTAAATTTCGCATATCTCCTTAATCTGTATTTATTTCTATAAATATTGGGCCACATATGCACTCTGTTAGTAATTTTAGATTGTGACTAGAACTATGCCATTTTAAAAGTATCTCCATCTGTTCTTAAACGCACTCAAAAAAAACCCCAAAATTGTAAAAAACAAAACCGAAAAAACCCTGAGAATGAATATGAAGAAAATATTATCTGTAAGGACTAAACAATAACAAAAAAACCCCCTCTATCCAAAAGAAAAAAATAAAACATTATTATGAATGTAATTTTATACTGTCATAATGTATGCAGATTGCAGTGCAATGCTTGAGTTTGTCCTCCTTCATGTGCTTGCTATTTTGTAAGCATAGGACCTAAGAACACTGAAGATTAAACGTGTCTGATTTTCTCTGCTGCCTGTAAAGCGTGGAAGAATCTACCTGTCACACCGCTTTGAGTTCTAAGAGAACACAGCAGCTGTTGTTCATAGGCCAGCTATAAACAGCAGTAAAGAACACTCTTGATATTGACTCATGAATTGCTTCATATAACGCACTTACAGGCCCTGGCCAGTATACAAAATCCAACTGTAGTGTTTGATACATGTGCACATGTCCATAAATATGCTGTTAATGTAATGCTTAGAGATACATAAGAGTATCCACAAAGACTGTCATCAGGAAATTAGTTCTAAAAAAACCTCTTTAATAGCCATTGCATGTATGCAGGGGAGCAGTGTTATACATTTTCCCCATGTTGTTTATTTAAGTGAATGTAATTGATTTCAGGCTGAACTGAAAATTCTAAAATGCACATGGAAAAAAATGGAGGTGATCAGGGTGATATTTCAACCACATCAGCTTTTAGAGATTCAATTACTGCTCAAATAAAAATGTTACAACAAAAGGAAATCTGTGCTTGAATATATATAAAAATCTTACTTAACAAGATAACAGATTTATTTTTCTTAAATGAGACAAAGTTAACCTCTACACATTAAAGATAACTTAGTATAGAGCCTAAGTTCTCTTCAAATGGTGCATTGTCCTCAATCTTTCTTGTGATAACATGATTTAGGTCTACCAAGAGTAAAAATTATTGGAATGGACTCTGTTCTAGCAGACTATTGTTTTGCCTAAAATTTTAAAACATTTTGAAGCCCTGGGTGATAAAATAGCTCATCTTACCATGAAAAAGCAAAATGCATCCAGAACAAAGAGAACTTGAAGGTTTCACAGAATCATAAAATATTCTAAGTTGGAAAGAACCCATCACAATAATCAAGTCCAACTCCTGTGCCTGCACAGGACACCCCAAGAATCACACCATGGGCCTGAGAGCATTGTCCAAACACTTCTTGAATCTGTCAGGCTTGGTGATGTGACCACTTCCCTGGAGAGTCTGTTCCAGTGCTCAATCACTCTGTGGGTCAAAAACTTTTTCCTAATACCCAACCTAAACCTCCCCTGACTCAACTTCATGCCATTTACTCGAGTCCTGTCACTGGGCACCACAGAGCAGAGATCAGTGTCTGCCCCTCCTCTTCACCTCACAAGGAAGCTGTAGATTGCAATGAGGTCTCCCCTCTGTCTCGTCTTCTCCAGGCTGAACAGACCAAGTGACCTGAGCCACTCCTCGTATGGCTTCCCCTCCAGACTTAATATGGAAAGGGAATATATCAGTTTTCAAATGAAAATTAAAAATTACTAAAATAACAAAGGAGTAAGTCTTGCAGTCTTAATTGATTAAAACAAATCCCTCTTGAGAGCGATGATAGTAGTTGGAATAAAGAGCTGCCCACTAAAAAAAGAGAAATAGCTAAAACTTGCTAAAACTTGCTAAAACTCACTGAACCAAGAAGAAACTTGGAGATAAGAATTTTGATACAACAACTGTGAGTTCAAATTGGCGGAAAAAACAAAATTCCGATCTTGAAATGTAAATATCAGTATCAAGGAGATGAAGAGATACAGGCTGTGAGAGCCAGGAAGCCAGGGTACTACATAACACACGGAAACACAGGTGCGAGCCATGTGTCAGAGTTTGTGTGGGCTGGTCAGTACTACCGAGCATGCACAGGGTGAGTAGAGAAAAGGGCCTGCAGAGCATGCTGAAATGCAGTATTTTCAATTCTACTTTCATCTCTCTGGTGGAATATAAGAATGGCCTGTGCTTAAATACAGGACTCTACTGTTAAGAAATATTATTCAGCGTGGTTATACAGTTTCACCTTACGAAAATGCTACTTTCACTTGATTGGTAAAGGATCAAATTAGTTTTGCCAGAGTTTGTGTATATTTTCCAGCCTTTAGGAAGCAACCACTAAACCAAATCTAAAGATGAAACTGGGCAAATGATACACAATTCAGTTAGTTAAAAAACTTTCTATGTTGTACACGAGACAGGGCAAGGCAATAAGCAATGCAGTGGATAATTGACTAGATACAGGGAGTCTCGACAAAGGAAAAAACATTATGTTCACAAACCCAAAGAACTGGCAGCCTGCCAGAAAATATGTATCTATTGAGGATTAAAAAAAAGGAGCATTTGTATGGTGTAGGATCTGTCAGTGGAGAAAGAGGTCTGTGACATATCAATGTCAATGTCAATGAAACATATCAATGTTTCATCTGGAGAGAGCCCGTGTCATCAAATTGCTTTCTGGGTTGCCCTGTAGAAAGAATTTCACAGGGGAAGAGCACAGAATGGCATAGTTGTGATTAAAGTTAACCCAGCAAAGAACAAGGACTTTTTTTGTAGCAAGCCTGAGCTCATTCATCAGCAACTTGCTAGCTTCCCGGACTGAAAATGTACTAAGTTCTCTCCAAATAAGCAAGTTTTTCTTCCAAAAACATCAGCCTAGATTCTAAAACCATTTCCCTAACAATGCTGCTTTGCAGGATGCACAGCTCAAATCTTGATAATCTGAGATCCTGACAGAAATACTAGGAGTTCTGGACGTGAGACATGTCCAGCATCAATTTGTCCAGCCCAAGATTCAGGGAAAGGTGCTGCTAAATCCCATTTGCAGTGGTGTGGTTCAAGTAGGCTAAGTGTCACAGGTGCTTGTGAAAGCTGCATGTCAATGCACCTGTACTAAGAGGTACTCCTATAATATACTATAAAATCTGAAAGCCATTGATTTGGGGGAAGCAAATGTCACCTAGAACTCTTCATAAATATTATACTGCTATGAAAAAAAAGGGCTTCCTAAGCTCTTACTCTGAGAGCACAGAATGTTTTTCTGCTCTGTGCCAGAGCTTGGGCTGGTAGGACTTATCTCATTACAAAGCAATTTCCAGTCACTGCCAAAGAGAATTGTCATTGTACACCACACTTCTCTTCCGTCTCTTCTTCCCTCTGCTTGGCACTCTTTTATTTGAGAAAAGGACATGGAGATGAGAACAGACTAGATGTGGCACATCTGTGTTTTGCATTGTGGAAATTCTCCAATGAGAGCAAACAACAAGACTACAGCACTTCGTGGCAGCTGAGAAAAATAATTTCAAAGTACCTGTTTCTGGGCACAAGCCTAGATTGATTGTATCTTTCTTTAGCCTAAGACCAACACACATTTTCCCAACCTCCAGTCAGAAAAAACAGGTATGTGGAAATAAGTTCCCAAAATTCTGCCCAGCTAAGTGGTGATTTCCTGTTCAAGCACTTCAGACTCAGACTTATCTCTTCCTCTGTAATTCTGTAATTAAAGAATATTCACATCTTGTGACTTATAGCACTTTACAACTGTTTGTCTATATATTTTTTTTTTCCCTTCACGTATTACTTTATTTCATTTAGGGCTAAACCAATGATGTCAAAACCAAGTATTTCTTATGTTCTAATGTTAAAGTTCACAGTCTTTGATACGCTTGGTAAACCAAATTTACTTTCCATAGTATTTCTCTGAACTATAAAAATAGTGATATTCTATTTTTCTAACAAAAATAGCTATTTTTGATTTTGTGATAAAATTTTCTTTAAAGAGCACTAAAAAAATAAAGTTGTCTAAGCAAAACTAAAAAGTCTTCTGCCTTTTATTTAATGCAAATCATATTTATAAAAGTTGAAAGAGTAAGTCTCTGAAATTGATACAATGCTTACATTTCCTCAGAAGAAAATGTCTCAGCATTGAAAAGCTTCTAAAGGACTTCTATAACTGTGACTAGTTAAGAATTTGTATGTTTTTCCTGAATCATCAAAATACAGAAAAAATTATTGCCCTCAATACTGTCTTTGAGGAGACTACAAGTAATAGGATTAGATTATTACTTCATTTTTTCTGTGATAAAGTTGCATTATTTGTATTTTTTAAACTTTTTGGTCTAAGAGATTTAATGAAATACACTAGATTAAGAAATATCTTTCTTGATACGTCTTTTTAAAATTCAGTGGCTGCCTGTCTTGAGTATATGACTAGAAGTTAGGTGAGCTGAAGGGATAACCTAACAGTGCAGAAGTCAAACAAAATTTAGCACGAACATCAGCAGATCAGCAACACAATCTTAGATCTGCTTCATATGTCTTCTGATTGACCTGGGTGACATCTGGGAAATGTAATTTCCTTGCAGATTTTTCTTGCCCAGGTTGGTGCCAGTGTCTTCTCTGTGGACTGGAAATTTCTGATGCAGGCTTTCCCATGGGAATTTAAATACCTCGGACCCTGGTCATCTGTGAGTGGAACACCAAATCCTAGTTTGCAAAGAAATAAAACACAGGGGGGGGAAAATAGACATCCTTGCATTTAAGAGAATGACTGGACCTCAAGAGGATACTACTTACTTGCTCTTGGAATGGAGTAGATGAAGCAGGTGTTCTTGTTTGAAGTTCCAGGTCATGTTGTAAACCACTTTGTCTCACTTATACTGTAAAACTGTCATTGAAAGCAGTCATTAAAAATGAACTTGATCATAGCAATGCAGGCTGAGAATTAGCTTTGCAGTTTACCACAGCAGAGGTTGTAAACTTACAGCATCTGTTACTTACGCAGTAAAAATTTGCACATGTGCCATTTTCTGCAGCAAATATGAGATTATGTTAAGGTATTTTAGCTGTCAACCAAAAGGGCTTGCTTGTTTATCTGTGTGAGGAGCCAATTTATTTGTCTCAGCCCTGGTTGTCAGAGGCATGTGGGGGAGGGGGTGCACATGTGCCGTGTCCAGGAGCAAACCAGGAGAAGATGGAGGAAAGCCTTGTCTCTGAGGAGACTTTGCTGGCAACCCGTTCCTGTCTCACATGGGACAGGCAGGCAGCAGGGGAACACCGAGACCCTGTCCCCTCCGGAGACAGCCTGCGATCAGATGGCAAAGGTCTCTACCCAGGGACTGTGGTGGGACATGGCACTGGGCCAGTGGTCTCCTGCCGGCAGGCGGACTTTGGGAGGAGACAGGGCATAAAAAATAACTGCCACAAGCCTCGGCTGCTGTTCTGTCCTTTGCCTTTCGGACTTGCCTTTTGAGAGTGGGTTTTTAGCTTGGGGCTGTGCTTTTGCTTTTGAGGCTTTGTGATTTGAGAGCTTTCTGAGACTCGCTTTTTTAGACTTGCTTGTCGAAACTTGCTTTTGAGTCGGGGCTTTTGGGTCTCATGCTTTTTGCCTTGGCCCCAGCCTAACTTTTGCCTCTCCTGCACTCGCTGGCTCTTGCTTGCCCTTGCCTCTGTCCTGCCTCCCTGTGTCCCTGACCGACGCCCTGTCTGCTTCGTCTCTGTGTGCCTGCCTGAGCATCCTGCGTCCAGCCCTGCCCGCCTCCAAGCCTGCCCGCCGCGATCCTCGCCACGACCCTGCCCAGGCTTCTGGACCCCCTGCCCGAGCACCCCTCACCCCGTGTCCTGATGTCCTGGCAGGTGCTGTCCCCAGGCAGGCAGGGCACACAGCCCCCACCTCATGGGCGCTGACAGCACTCCCTGACCTCCGGTGCTATCACCCTCTTTTTCCTCTCCTGCCTCCCCTCTCTCTCTCTCTCTCTCCCTCCTCTTTTTCTTCCTCTTGCTGTCTTCTCTAGCCCTCTTTAGTAGGGTAACTCCTTTTTGTTTTGTTTTTTCATTCCAAATAAACGGTTCTCAGATATCATGTTTGCCTTGTTTGGCTTCATTTTGTTCCTGACCATCCGTTTTTAAAAGAACTCCTCGCAGTTCCCCACAGCGGAACCCGACAATCTTGCCATAAAGGTCTATAAGGTCTATAAATTGCTGACGAAGACAGACAAAAGTCCCTTTTTTTGGCAGGAATTTGAGTCCAAATCCTTTGTATGCCAGGTGAGTGCAGAACACGCTAAATTACTGTTAGGTCTGACACGTCCCATTGACCAGAAATTCAGTTTTGGATATGGAAAAGATTTCTTTTTTGTTGAAACTTATAAGGATGCCATAACAGTGTTGTTGAACAACACTTTCCCATTTAGGAAAATGACAGGGAAAACCAAAAAAAATCTCAACAAGATGTCAAAGTCAGCAAATGCCTTAAAGTGTTACTGTCAAAGAAATATTTAAGAAAATATAATTGAAGGCATAGGAAACTCTTTTGTATTACTTCATCTAGCACAAAGCAATAAAAGCCAGAGAATTTTGTACTGTTTAACTATATAATTTAACCAGCCTTAAATTAAGCAAAATTTAAAATAGCAGTAATAAAAGCGGGAATTAGTTCCCAAAGACTGAATAGCCATTGCTGTGGTTTGAATTCAGAAAAAACGTTCTTTCCCCATCTTCAAATCTATATAGCCTAGGTGAGTATCTGGCCAGAAACTTTTATTAAAATTATGATTCTCACTGGGAGGCCATTCCCTATTATTAAAATATAGCAGAACCTCACAAATCCACCATTTAGCTTCTCAGAAAATCTCTTTCCCATTCTCAGTCATGGAAAATTCATGAAGTAATCTCTCATAATTTCACAAAAATGTTTTTAGGAAATATATTTTCTCTTGATGCAGTAATATGCTACAAAGTGTTATAAATAAGTGAAACTAAAACATAGCCTTCCAAATAAAGGAAAAAGTCATCTAATGCTACAGCATTAGAAGCATATCTTTGCTTTTACAACCATGGTTACTCACTCTGAAAAAGAAATCAACATGCAAACTCTACACTAATAGATGTAAAGCAAGTATTATTTTATGACTTTGAGAAAATTCCTTAAACTTCATTTTTGCAGTAACAAGTGAAGAGCAGACCGGTAGCAGGTTTGTTGACAACGTCTTAACTACAACTAATCAAACTGTTGTACAAGGGTTTGGGATTGTGTGGAAACCCAAGTTCACCTTGCTGTGATTCCAGGCCTTTCAGCCCTAGAAGCTTGCGTAAATCATAGACAAACGAAACCAACCTGGACGTTTTGTGCCATGTTAAAAGACTTTGCAAAAACAGAGATGATCTGACTACATCTGATCTCACTTCTTAGCTCAGGAGGGGCATTGGAAACACCACAGAACCAATACAGGGTGTTATGGTTAAACTCCAGCCAGCAGCCCAGCCCCTCAGTCACTGCCCCACCAGTAGAATTGGGAAGAGAATCGGAAGGGTAAAAACCAGAGAACTCAGGGGTTGAGATGAAGACAGTTTAATAAGGAAAACAAAAGCCACCCACACAAACAAACAAAACAAGGAATTAATTCACTGCTTCCTGTGGGCAGGTAGATGTTCAGCTGTATCCAGGAGAGCAGGGCCCCATAAAGCGGAAGGGTGACTTGGGAAGACAAACGTCAAACACCATCACTCCAAACATCCCCTTTACCTCTTCTTCATCCCACTTTGTATACTGAGCATGGTGTCACATAGTATGGAATATCCCTTTGGTCAGTGGCGGTCACCTATCCTGGCTATGTCTCCTCTGATCTTCCCACATAACTCCAACCTTCTTGTCAGTGTGTCAGTATGGAAAACAGAAAAGGCCTTTACTATGCAGTAACAAAAAACGTCTTTGTATGATCAACCCCCTATTCAGCACAAATGCAAAACACATCTGTTTATCAGACACTATGAAGAAAATTGTACCAGTCAAAACCAGCACACAGAGCAAACAGTTTTGGATCTTCCTGATGTCCCATGGAGTAAGGGACTCTGCTGGATTTACTGATCTGAGGCCACTTAAAACCAGAATAGACTCAATGCAGCTGAGTTAAACCTCATCTAAAACATAACCCTTAACCCCAGCCCTGACCTGTTACCTCTAGGCCCTAATACCTAATCCTGCCAGCCTAACCATAACCCTAAACTGCAATGACCATAACCCTAATTCTAGGCACCCTAACTCTAACCCCAAACCCAACCCTCACATCTGACCCAACTCTCATCCCAAACCTAAACTCTAACCTTAACACCTAAGAGGAAACTCTGGACAAGATATCGCTGCAGGCATGACCAAGCACAAACAAATTAGGATTAACTCAGTGATAACATATAACTGTTATCTTTCTTCTTCTGTTCTTCAGCAATACGTCCAGTTCAACTAATATCATAAGGAGGTGTACAGAGTCCTTTGAAACTCTCAGGAACACCCCATAACTCATAAGGAATGTCTTAGTGGGGCTGGACAGTAGTGCAGGTTTTCTTGATTAATTCCCAAAGTCTTACCTGGAACTACTTTAAACCATTTTTGCTAGTTTCAAAGTCTGAAGGAAAAGCTGCCCTGTTGCCCTAATGAAGAGAGGAGTTGGAGGTTTGATGTAATTAGAAAGCCGATTGCTTTCTGGAGTTGAAAATGTTTATCCAGTTGTTTTAGATGTGTTTGCCATTTACAAGTTAAACTGCAAGCATGGAAACATGGTCAGAAATTTACTTCACTTTCTTTCATTTGACCTAAAAGAAACATCTAAGTAAAACGCAGCCTCTTGGCTAAGTCATGTTATATGTTCTAGAAAGAGAAATTCTTCATTCAGACTCCAAAACAGAATTTTATCTGATTAATGACATGAATTTAGGGCTTGACCACAGGCTCAGGCACATTTAAGTAAGGGAGACAAGGGGCATGTGCTTGCAAGAAGGACAGATTGAGATAAAAACCAGACACAGCTATATGCATTTCTTACCTTGTTGACTCAGTAGACTGGAATTAGTCATACTTCTCCATTTGTACTAGTTTGAAAGCAAACCAATGTGAGATTCCAAGTCAGAACTACAATTTCATAGGAAAATTTAAGTAAAGGCACTAGTACAGAAACACTGGCTTAAACTGACAAGAGTCAGAATACGACCTGACACCCTGTTGGTCAGGGTGGTGGTAGCGGTCCGATTCAATGGTGGCTGCAGTCCTGTTGGAGTGATGGACATGGTTCTGTGGAAGTGGTGATCCTGTAGTAAAATCCTCCTCTGGAGGTCAAGGGGTGGTTATGGAGCTCTTTTCCTTTGGGAATCCAGTGGTAGGTGATGTTCTGGTGTTCTAAGCCTCAGATTATATCCAGGTAGGAATGCCTGATTTCTCCCCCTGGGCGAAGCATCTCACAATGGGATGATGTAATTTTATGAGACATTCTGTGAGACCTTGATGGCCCATTAGCAGAGATGGCACCCTGGAGGGAGTTATCAGGGCTGACTCATGGAGAAGATAAAGAACACTGCCTTACTTGTTTTAAAAACTTATGACGACAGTAACAGAATACATACTTTTGGTTACATCTTACAATGTAACCTAAGGCACCATTTAAGTAGGTTCTTGTACCCTTTCTTGACTCTGAACTTTTCCTCTAATTTCTTTTATTGGACCAGATATAGCTGTTGCCCTCTCTCCCAGTTGCCAACCCCTTAATCCTTTCATCCTCACCCTTCTTCTATATCTACTTCTTCATCTATCTTTCTCTTCTGTTAGTTTCCCAGTGCTCTCTAACCTTTGTCTCTGCTCCCTAATTTGTCTCTTCATCCCAAGTACAAAAAACAGGCTGTCTCGAGCCTCGCTCAAATACAATATGGGAAATACTGCAGGTCATCATTATCATACTTCACATATACATTACCTACACATGTGACAGACATTTTGATTAGAAGTAGTAGGCTTTAGCCTTCCTGAAAGGCATACTAGCTCAGCGACATCTTTAATTAGCGTAGAATTATCATTTTTATAACCAATGTTTGTGGGACTTCTGCAATATCCTATGTCACAAAAGTAAAGACGAGATCATGACAACTGACAATATCTTCTTTCAGAGTGGTCCCTATCTGCATGATCACTCTGCTTGAAATACGAACATGGTTTGTATTTTCCTGCTATATAAAAGTGTGCATTGATCAGCCAAGTATGCAATGTAGTAAATACAACAGTGTATGCCCCTAAATTAAACATCCTTCCTTGCTGTTGCATTGCAACTTTATCTGGGGACCTGTGCACTAGCTAAATACACTACTGCACAAAAGAATGTAAAACAGAGAGTATGGTTTCATTGAGAGTTCATCCTAGCATTTCCTAAGGATTTGCTGCAGAATTTCTTCTAGAGAAAAATATATCACCTTCCTATCACATACACAAAAGAAATGGCTGAGAAATTTGGATAAGTTTATTTTAACTGTCTCTCACTATTGATCCTGTGGTTCTTCTGCAAGGCGATTGCAAACACTAAGTCATCACTGCATGCTAGTCACAAAAGTGAAATGGGAGGTGAATGGGAATATGGATTCTGACCTGATTTTTGTGTCTCTGAACATCAAGAGAAATTTAATATCCACCAAATCAAACCTTGAGTCCTATATGCTGGAGTAACTATGCGAAAATGCAGCTTGGTGCATTATCTTTTATTCTGCTGCCTATGGAAAAGCTGTTGCATTGTAAATCTCAAGTATTTGATGTGCTGCTGTTTGCAATGCCAGTAAGGCGAAAAATGTAATACTGGCCTTCTACTACAACAGGAAGATATAATATTTCAAGAGGTGTACATTTTGATGGAAGTATGTATAGACAATGATAATCAGAAGCATAGAAAATATTCAAATTTAGGCTGTAAGAGCAATTCTGTAAATTCTGGTGTTCTGTGCAAATTAGTGATACGCAACTATGGCGATGTCTGATGCCTTTGCTTGAACCATCAATGAAAATATTGAAGGATATTGAAGTCAGCAGTGACAACAGACTGAAGTAGCAGTAGTACTTATAGTACTTAAAAATTTCACAAAGCATCACTCATTGTTTTATCTGAGTTTTTTTTACAAAAAATTGAATACCTAATACTATTACGTACCTTCCATAGGATTAAATCAGAGTTAATACTGTTAAGTAAATGCAAGAATGCTGCATCAGCCTTGCCTGCTCCTGAAACAAAAACATGTACGAACACGACCTTTCCACAATGTTGAATATTTTGTTAAAAGCTACTATATAGGAATCAGAAAGCTGTATTCACTGTAACTTGATCGATTGACATTAAAATTATATGTTAAAAAAAAATAGTTAGAGGGTACCTGACAAATTTATCTCATTCATCCTTCCACCTTGAGTTAAAAATCCAGATTTGTGTAACTTGGTCCTAAAGACAACTAGTGATTGAAATGCTACAGCTTCCCCAGGAAATCTCTTCTAGTGCTTCTCTATCATCAGTGATAAAACAGACTGAATTAATTCAGAAGAGATTTCTGGGCACCCACATAAAACATGAAATACTCTTAATGAAAAATGGACTTTATACAGTAATATGCATTAACAAACATAAATGTTTCATGTTTCTAGCCACTTTCTTCAGCATGAAATGCAGTCCTTCAAGAACTCTTCGAAGAAACTAATTAGCACTCTGAAATTTGAAATGCTTAAATGCATGATTATTTGTATTATTCACATTTTTGCTCCTCCAGTAGTCTTCATGAAAGAAATTTTACTGTCATCACTAGATGCCATGAAATAGGATTTACTGAACGTTTCTGGTTCACAGAGCTAAACCATTCCTCTAATTCATGTAAAATAAACCATACTATTTGATATAAATACTATTCATTATTTAAATATCATTAGGATGTATGAGAAAGAGGAAATAACTTCAAGGCATAATTTAGATAGCTTGTTAGAGGTATGAAGTGCTGTTGATGACACATTAAAGAAAGATAAAGGAATTGAAGAAATGCTAGATATGAATATTTAAACTCTCTGTACAGTAAACTAATTTTCTGTAAAAATAAATTCTATCATTGTAAATGAAATGTAACACCTGGTCGAATTATATTACATATGTGCTATACACCTATATACTATTTGTGTCTGCCTGTTACTTGAGTATACAGCTAGAGAATAAACTATACCAGGAGGGAAACCTAAGGAAGGGCAGAACAGCTAAGAGAGGGGTCCTCCTCGCTGTAGTCAGAGCTGTAAGCGTATTTCTGAATGAAAGCTCAGGAGCGATTTGGAAGAGGAATGAATAAATTGGGAACTTGCTCTGGATCAACTTTTAAGCAACTTCTGAGACTCTGGGACCCTGTTACATAGATAGCATCAGAGCTTTGAACGGCACGGGCAGAAGGTGAATACAGTGAATCACTGCAGGGGATGAGGTGGTTTAGGTCTCAGGATGCCACAGTCCTTTTCTGACCCAGAAGTGTGTTTTCATGGTAGTAGAACGACAGGCATGGGAACAACCAAAATTTTCAGGAAAAGGCCACAGGCTGTTATGCACACTGTGCTTTTGTTGAGAAGTGGTTTTCTCCGTATTTTACTCAAGTATAAACTGACAGTTTTACATTCTAGTAACAGGAAAAGACTTTTAGAGTCTTCGTGGTTAGGAGCTTGAACTTTTTTGGTCAGTTTCAGTCAGACTGGTTGCAACCAGTCTGATTAGGGAGAGAAAAGTGCACTGCTGGGCACAGCACAAATATCGCTGTTAGTTCTCAAGTGTCTTAGATGCAGGCAGGGATTTCTTGTGTGGGGTGAGGATTAGTTCTTATGAAGCAGCAACATAGCTGGGTTTTAACCTTCAGGGAGGAAGAAGTGCAGCAGAAGGTGGAGGAGAAGAAGAAGGTGGAGGCACACTTTTTTTTGAACGTGCATGTGGCCTGGCATGAAACCAAGGAGCTGCTGTGGCTAACTGTATTGTAAGCTGCCTTCAGTAGTTGTGGATGGAATCAAGTAAAACCACCTCTGAGGATGGGTGAATTCTGGATCCTCTATATTCATTTTCAACACCTATTTTCAATGAGTCCATCTAACTACAAAAATAATCTAATATCCAAAAATTGTATAATTATATAAAAAAAATTATCACAGGTATTCAACAGGGTTAACAACATTGACAGAATCCTGACTGTTAAGCTGAACATGTGATGTAGTTTTACAAAGGTATTAAGTAGGGTTTTGCATTGAATCAACTTTTTTTTCTAGAAAAGAATGTCAGGTATTATACGATGTGAAATTTCAACTTCACTGTCACAGAATGGGTTTTTCTCCTGCTGCTGCTGCTGCCTTTTCTGAGACTAAGTTATCAGAGCCATAGCAGAGAAGAGCACAGAAAATGCAGCTTAATCTGGTGTGTGTGGAAGGAAATTGCAGTTCCCATTCCACTGAGACTGAATTAAAACTTTCTTACTACACACAACTGATTTTTCCAACCTAAGAACTATTAGCAGCCTTAAGATTTTCAACCACTTCTCTAACCTTTCTTCACTTCGAATGCCTGCAAGGGAGTACTCTCCTGGGAAGGAAAAATCTGTACTTACTTCCAAATTTCCTTGCATCCTGCTGTGAAATGTGTGTTACGGATCAGTTCTGGACACACGATATCAGACCAAAGAGACCCAGGGAAGGTTCTGTCATACCATGAGCTCTTTTAACCTAAGCTAGGGAAGAGAAGTCATGCTAGATTTGTCACAAACCCTTCCTGGGTCCCCGTGGGAGACGTGTGATCTTGCTCGTTCTGTAACAGCAAACTTCAGGGCTGTGGGCAGATCCCTGTCACACAGAACAAGCGTATTTCCAGGGCAGCTCACTCACTTTGAAAAAGGCAAAACAATACTGAGAAAAGCGGATATAGCCAATAATTTATTTTTCATGTTGCATTATCCATCTCAAAGGTTTTTGTTTCGTTTCGTTTTGGGGTTTCCTGGTTTGTCCTTTTTTTGGTGCATTTCAGAGAAACTGTCCCAGCAGAAGCCAGGAAAATAACGGCCGTGTTGAGACCGCGTGGATGAAACAAGATCCTGCGGAGCGGGGCATGGGCGGTGGATTCGGCCGGACTCCAGGGCTCCAGGCGGGTGTGTGCGGGGACCACGCCGCTTCCCTTCTGCATTCCCGGCTTCTCCTGCGGCTTTGGGACAGGGAGACAGGGAAAAACCTCCAGTGCCTTGGTCAAGCCACAATCATCCATAGCGGGAGAGAGGGGGAAAAAAATTACCAATGAAAAAAACCCCTCATCCTTCTCTGAAAAGGAAGCGTGTTCCTCTTCAGAGGCACAGCGTTGCCGCCCCAACTGGCGACACGGGCACACACGACGCGAGCCAAGTGAAAAACGCACGCCCTTCCCCAAACCTAAAGAACTACCAGTGAGCCTCCCCCACCTCCTCTCGCCCCGCCGGCGCCGCCCGCGTCCGCCGCCCTCCTCCCGCGCCGAGGCCCCGCCCGCTCTGCCCGCATTGGCCGCGCTCCGCCCAACCCCGCCCCGCCGTGGC
>VWPU01016500.1:0-48448 GCA_013398955.1 Callaeas wilsoni | reverse complement strand
ACAGCCCCAGCACCTACCCTACATCCTCAGCACCTACCTCATAGCACCAGTATGTATCCCACAGCCCCAGTTACCCATCCCACAGCCCCAGTATGTATCCCATAGCCCCAGTACTCACCCCACAGCCCCAGTATGTATCCCATAGCCTCAGTACTCACCCCACAGCCTCAGTACCCACCCCACAGCCCCGATACCTACCCCACAGCCCCACTACTCACCCCACAGCCCCAGCACCTACCACACAGCCCGTGGAGTCCACCTTGCGGTCCGAAACACACTTGAAGTTGCGGGTGCAGCCGCCGTTGTTGCGGGAGCAGTCCCGGACGGGCCCGAAGGAGGAGAGCAAGTCATTGATGGTTTCAAAGTAGGTGGACAGCATCGCTTCTTCCCTTGGAGAGAAAAGGCACCGTTAGGGCCGGCAGGGAGCTGGCAGAGCACGGGCCCAGGCAGGGCGATCCCCAGAGAGCTGCTCTGGCAAAATCCCTGCATCCTGATTAGCGACACTGAGCCAAGGGAAGCTTCCGAAGAAAATGAGGGCTTTGTGATTATGCTGTATGAGAAATTTGCTGCATGACTCTGGCACCCTTCATAGAATCAACCACTCATGGGGTTTCAAAGATACCATCCACCAGTTTTATGCAAAGTAGCAACTAGGAGATGCTTTATTAGTAGCCTGGAGCTGAGTGTGAATCCAACCCTACACCGGCCAACAGCAAATCCAAAGCCATAAAACTCTTCCTGAAGGTTTTACAGCTGGGCCAAGCCTCCCTGAGCATCCACACCCCGTCCATCACCATCAGCCACATCCAGCCCTGCCAAAGCTGGAACGACACATTAAACTTGGCTTTGAGCTTGGTGGGATGTGGATGTGGAGCAGATAATGCAGGGATGGGACGTGGAGCAGATAATGCAGGGATAGGACGTGGAGCAGATAATGCAAGGATGGGACATGGAGCAGATAATGCAGGGATGGGACATGGAACAGATAATGCAAGGATGGGACATGGAGCAGATAATGCAGGGATAGGACGTGGAGCAGATAATGCAAGGATGGGACATGGAGCAGACAATGCAGGGATGGGACATGGAACAGATAATGCAAGGATGGGACATGGAGCAGATAATGCAGGGATAGGACGTGGAGCAGATAACGCAAGGATGGGACATGGAGCAGATAATGCAGGGATGGGACGTGGAGCAGATAATGCAAGGATGGGACGTGGAGCAGATAATGCAAGGATGGGACGTGGAGCAGACAATGCAGGGATGGGACGTGGAGCAGACAATGCAGGGATGGGACGTGGAGCAGATAATGCAGGGATGGGACGTGGAGCAGATAATGCAAGGATGGGACATGGAGCAGACAATGCAGGCATGGGTGCAGGCGCTGCTCTGCTGCTCTGCTCCTTGCAAAGCCCCAGGCACTGCTGGGCTGTGACACCCCTCTCCTATGCAAGAAAGAAGCATGAGCACCTAGGAATGATTCCAAGGCCATGTGAAGCCTCGGGGAGCTCCCAGCCCTGCCTCTCGGAGCTGCACATGCAGCAGATTTCGCCCGTGACAAAGCATTCAGGCACTCTGCCTTCTGCTGGGTTCCTGCAAAAGGAACACAGATGCTTGTCAAGAGCTTTAAGCATCTCCAAGATATTTTTCATCTTCAAAGCACAGTTTAGAGGTTAACCAATACCCACAACCCATCCTGGGCAACAGAACCCGTCACCCTCTTACTGACAGGAGAGAGACAAAGTGATCAGAGAGAGAGAAAGGTCACAGAACAAGTCACTGACAGTGACACACATGACCTCCACAGGCTGTTTATTAGATCTTCACACACAGGAAGCTGCAAATTAACCCTGACCTCTCTGACCTCAATACCTCTGAGGCAATGCTGGGACTCACAGCACGGTTTATTCTCCTTGAGCCTCTCCTCTGCTCGGCCATCAGCACAGTGACCCGACACCCAGCACTAGTGCCCCTTTTTGGGGGAGTTTAATCTGAAAGCAGTCTGCTTGGCAATGAAACAGCAGTACAGGAATATTCATCAGCTCTGGAGGGCCACGGCAGTGCTGCGTGGAAGCAGCCCTGCGTTCTCTATCAGCAGAGGGCCCCTGAGCTCACACGCTGTCACACTCGCGCACACAGCCCTGCCAACACCGAGCGCTCAAGGAAACCATGAGTCAGGCATTAAAAAAGAATATAATGAAACTGGCACCAAAATGATGAGATTTTAAAAATAAATCAATTGCTGTGCTGTTTTGGGGTTTTTTTTATATTTTCCTCCCCTAAATTTGCTTTCTGTTTTCTGAGCCTTTAGGGTATAACTAAGCTTTTCCCTGCAAACTCGAGGGCTAGAAACTCCTCAGAGACCAAACCCAAATAAAGCCTTATGCAGTATTGACATCATGATTCTTTAGATTCTGGATTTCAAGGGAATCACAGGATTCCAGGAGTTGGGACTTTCAACAAGGAAAACACCATTAAAAGCAGCAAGAAACAGTAAATTGGCACATCCCCATGGGCCCAGGTGGATGAGTTATCCCAGCACTGCGGCAGCTCCATGTTCACTGTGGTGCCCCACACAGCAAATTCATGTCTGCGCTGCCCGCTCTCACCCCAATTAATGCTTCCCAATTAACTTTTCACTTGTAGCAATCAAGCTCCTGATATTCTCCCTTTCTTGGCCCACCTCCTAGATTTTCCAGCATATTTGGAGATGAATCTCCCTCTGTCCTTTCTTGGTCAGGTTTCAAATATCTTTAGAGGCCGTTTTCTATTAGCACTCTGTTCCCACCAGGATCTTCAGCTCCTCTGAAATGAGGGAGTGAGAAAGGCAGGATATATTAGATCAGGGCACGTATTTCTGCTGGAGAGATGGGGGGGAGGAAGGGGATATTATTTACTAACTAAAACCACTGTTTATTAATGTAGGGAGAAGTATTTTTAAAAAGCCAAAACCAACAAACCAAGACAGCTCCTCCACCACCCACCCCAAAAGCTCAGCCCCATCTGGTCCTCTCAGGGGGTTTCTCATCGTGGGTGGACAGCAAGGAGAACCGTGCTCCCATCCTCCCTCCTCGCTTTTCCACTGAGCCACCAAACAGCCCACATCCCTGGAGGGAGAAGGTGAGGAGCTACAGCTGCTTTGGGTGGTGGAAAAGAGATCCTGGGGCTGGGTTCTTGCACAGGATTGCTCCAGAGCGACAGAATTCTGTCAGGAGACATCGGCTCATCCCACATGGCACCAGGCTGGGGCTGGCAAGGGCAGCTCGTCGTGCTTTAATTAAAACTTGGAAGCACAAACCGACCTCCTGCCCTCGGGATGGCTGAGGATGGGAACTGGAAACTCGCTCTCCAAAGCCTGGCATAATGGATGACCCCTGCCAAAGCTCAGGCAGGGCTGGCGAGCTGGAATGAGCCATTAAGCGTATTAAAATATTAACCTCGCTGGGAGGTTGGGCAGCAGAGCCGCAGGGAAGCGTTCAAGTGTCACCTGTGAGAGGAGTGGGGTGAGGGCAGACGCTCGGCTGGATCCGTTCCACATTGGCCATTGTTACATTAGAGGAGCTTCACTTCAACACAGAGCCTGGACAGGGGGTGGCAGCTCATGAGAGGCTGGCGTGCTGCTTGGAGAGAGCTGGGAGCAAACCTCACCTTCACCTGGCTCTGGAGGGGCTGGGGGAGCCCGGCTCAGTGCAGGCAGGTGCTGCTGAGCCCCTGGCACTGCCAGCCTCAGTGGCTCCTTTTCACGTTGGGAGTGAAGAGCCGTCATTAATCACCTGCCTTCTACGGGGACACGTGGCACGGAGCAGATGACTTCCCACCCACACAGTTCTGGCAGTGACCCCTGCCTGTCCTTCCCTGCCCACTGCATGGGGCTCCTGCTCTCAGATTCCAGAGCCAGCCCTGGAGAGACAGCAGTGCCGACAAGGCAGGGGACGCTTGAGGAGCCATGGCAGCATCTGGCCACCACTGCAGGGAGCCCACTGGGGACAGCCATCCCCACCATCGCCCGGGTGCCAGATCAGACCAGCCCTGATGGATGAATCACTTTCCCTGCAGTAGCGAGCTGCCTGCAAAAGAACAGCTCTTGTTCTCCATCTCTCCGTGCTGGATTTCAGTGACTAAGCCCCAGATCCATTGTGACAGGGCAGGATGGAGAAGGACAGGCTCCGCACTTGTGCTGTGCCCCGAGCACATCAAAGAGCTCAGGGAAGCTGCTGGTGACTCTGGCCAGACCCAGGTGCCAAAACCCCAGGGAGCAGGCAGGACTCAGCACCTGCTGTACTGGGAGGATGGGGCAATCCATCACTGACCCAAAGCTAGGTCTGTCAAAAAGGACATTTTGGAGAGAGCGACCTAATTTCTGGTGCCAGATCCTCTCCACAAGCACATCAGCATCTATGAACACACACAGAAACACACACACGCTTTCTTTAACTTTCCAGCCCTCCCAAAGACACCTGCAGACACCCAAATGATATAGTTATAAATGAAACACTCCCCTCCCTGCCATGACCCACTGAACACACACCCAGCATCAGTAAAACCCAATTTTCTATCAACATCTCGTGTGCCACAAATGTCCGGCGTGGTGCAGCACAGCAGGGCTCCCCTTCTGACTCTGCTCCCATGGTGCAGACCACGGCACCCATTCTCACACAGCCCCATCCCACCTCCCACCACCTGCACTCGCCTGGATTCCCCCAAAAACTCTTTTCTCCACGCTCCCCCTTTTTTCCAGGTCTCATTAATGAAGCAGATTCACTGACAAATACTGCTGGGGGTTATTTATTCATGAAACACCAACACCAAGCCAATCTCAAAGCCTCCAAAGCACTCATCCCAGAATAAGCTCCAGAGCTTTGCAGTGGCTCCTCTCTCCAGCTCATCCTGAAGGGGATTAGTGGATGTTATCCAACTCTGCTGCCCCTTTTTATTGCCTGCTAATGGTTAAAGACTTCGGTGCCTTACAAAGATCACCACCGCTGAGAAAAAGAAAGAAAAGAAGGCGAGCTGGGGAGTAAGCCAGTGCCATCTGCTCCCTGAGCTGGGTTTGGAGAGGGATCAGGGTGGGAAGTTGAGGTTCAGGAGTTTCTGGAGACAGGGCCCACTAGCAGGACAGGGTGTGACGCTGTGTCATCCGCAGCTTGACCCAGCACCACCCAGCACAGCCCAGCCAGGAGGCCTCACACCCAGCACCTTGTGCTGCTTCCTGCTTCTGTTGAGCAGGCAACTTCCGAGCTGCTGCACTTGCAAACCAGGACACAACAATTTACACCCAGATTCTGAATTTTTCAGCCCAGCTGCTGCTTGCCTGAGCAGTTCTGAGCAGCTCTCCCAGGATGCCCTGCAAAATTCATCACAGAAATGGGCACGAAGGGCGATCGACACACGGATCCCAGCCGAGGGTGTACTGCAAAATGCATAATCCCATTTTTTATAATTGTATATAACCAATAAAACCCCAGGCTGCAGCTGCAAAGCCCCGATTCAGAAGCAAAGAATTGATCTGCACATGGGACTGGGACCTTGGCTGCAAATAGAGCCTTCGGGACGCCTTGGTGCCACCACCTGCAGCCCCAGCACCACACTCAGCACGTGGCATTCCGGCCCTCAGCAAAGGCAGAGCCACCCCTTCCCCAGGGGTGTCCCCTCCCAGGACCCCCCGTGTGTCACAAACATTCATTTTTGCTCCCAGCTTCTGTACACTGGGGGTGATTTTCTTCACACTTAAGACAGGAAGCCAAGGCAACAGGAGAAGAGGATGGAAAGTGCTCACCGCTGCTGGATGGCCAACTGAAGATGTTTTCCAAGTTATTTTTAGTACTTTTAGCACTTCCCACACTCACACTACAATTCCAGCTGGGTCGGCTGCACCACAGGCTCGGCTGTTCTGTACTGAGAGCCATCCAGTTGAACACCCAAATTATAAAGAACATGCAATAAATGATCACCTGAGAAAAGTGGTCTCCAATTTAAATGCAACAGAATATGTTTTTTCTGTGATTTCAGCTCTTGTAATTTTTATTCTGCCTGCAGCAAGAGACCGTTCTCTCTACAGCCCTTTCCTGCATCCCTACAACATTTAATCATGGAATCACAGAATGGTTTGGGTTGGAAGGGACCTTAAATCCCAAATCATTCCAGCCCCTGCCATGGGCAGGGACAACTTCCACTATCCCAGGGTGCTCCAAGCCCTGTCCAACCTGGCCTTGGACACTGCCAGAGATCCAGGGGCAGCCACAGCTTCTCTGGGCACCCTGTGCCAGGGCCTCCCCACCCTCCCAGGGAAGGATTTCTTCCTGATATCCATATCTGTGGAGAATGCAGCAAACGTCTCCTAGAGCACTGAACCATGAGCCAAGCAAGTCCATCCACACCCTGACCAAGCTGGAATGCTCTGGAGAAGTTAACCTCCATCCCCAGCACTGAAGGAGCTCTTGAGGTGGTGGCTGCTTCTTACTTGGGGACTTCACAGCCTGAGACTTTGGCACGCTGAAGCTCCTGTCTTTAGCCAGGTGTCCCAGTGCTGTGCCTGCATCAGATTTATTATTTTATGTAGGAAAAAAGTGATTTTCTGCCCAGTACACCGACAACCACTTTTCAGCCACTGTAATAGTGCTGGAGGGTTTGAAGAAAAACCACTATCCAGGTCCTCAACTGGGAGAAATCATCCTCACTTGAGTGACGCTGGAGAAGGCATTTCAACGGTGCTGGGCTGACATTCCACAGCTGATGAGCTGCTTGCTATAAATTTTCCGGGTAGTCTCGCTTCTTGTGGCAATACTATAATAAACACTTGCAAAAACGCTCTCCCAAAAACCTTGAGGTTGAAAGTGTGAAAAATTCCCCACCAAGCTTCGATAATTTGCTGGAGATTCAATAAAACCACCCCTCTGCCGGAGCATTTTGAAGCTCACTTCTGCAAGCAAAAGGGCCAGGAATTTAATTACAGCAAAGCAAAGCGAAAACAAACACACCGGGATGAAAGCGAGCTGGGAAAGCACATCCCAAGGGATGCTGGGGTTCACAAGGACCCTGCACCTTGCTGCAGCCCCCTCGGAGCCAGCACAGCTCTGCCATATGAAGGACCAGGGTATCCCAGATGAATTAAACAAGATAGTTTTAATTCTGAGTCTTTTTCTGGTTTCAGGGAAGGTTGTGGCTGAGGTTTCAACCCTGCACAAGCCAGAGGAAATGCAGAGGGTTCTGGCTCAGTCTCCCAGGCAACGTCAGTGCTGGAAGGGTTAAGAAAAGGCACATGAGCCTTAAGAGGGATGGCAAAGCACGGTTAGGAAGTGTGCTGGGAATTACAGCTGGTACCTGCTGCGCTGTGGTCTGTAACCCATCCCAAATTCAGCAGGATGCATGCCCAGTGTGCTGGATGCTCCTGTGTGTCAGGAACCTCAGCAGCAAAATGTGGGANAGGGGAGGGGAGGGGGGGGGGGGGGAGGGGGGGGGATGGGATGGGATGGGATGGGATGGGATGGCATGGGATGGGATGGGATGGCATGGGATGGGATGGACAGGGGCTTGCAGCACAGCAGGTTCTCTCAGCGGAACAGAAATCCCACAGCAAGCACCGGGGGACAGCGGCCAGGAGGAAACCCAGCAGTGCCAAGCATCGTGTCCCCCCTGACCACCTGAGCAGATACGATGGGCACTGCCAGGGAGACACCGAGGTCCATCAGGCATCCCAAGAACAGAGCCATGGCCATGCCATGCGGGTACACACCGGCCTGGGCACACAGAAAAAGTGCAATGCATGAAATTACAACAGTTGTGAGGCCACATACTCAAAACTTAAGGAAATTTAGAATTTAAGTTGCCAGGACAACCTTAACACAGTCTCCTGTAATTTTGCCTTTGATGAGGGTGTTGACTCCAAGACCACATACAGGAGGGTTACCCTAAGGACCTATCCTATCTCTTTCCAAATGCCAAAGGTGATGGTGCCAAGCTGCAGCCAGGAGCCCCTGGATGCCTGGAACAGTCCAGAGCTCAGTTTAGGCATCCCAAAACCCACCCCTGGCTACCTACGAACATCCACAGCTTCTCAGCCCCCTGCAAATGACTTCCTCTGCAGCTTCTCAGTATCTTGTTTCCTCTTCCTTGGAGGACACATAGCTCCTACTTTATTGTACTCTATCCAGGCACTGTTCTGCATGCACAATTACTTAGCTCCTTGTGGCTTGCTTATGTTTTACTCAACACCAAGAAGCAGCAGTATTTCACAACAAATAAAGTGATTAAGTTCCCAATCTCCCTGTTATCATCCCCATTTTACAGACGGGGAGCCAAGGCACAGGCACAGTGATGTAAAAAACATCCACTCCGTTATGTGCACCAAATCTGAGACATTTAGATGTGATTTTCAGAGTGCTTAGCATTAAATGACACTTTCCCTGCTCAAAGTACAGCTCTCATTGACTTTGGTTGAAGTTTTTACAGTTTCACATTAATGCAGATCATTCCCAGAGCAGGTTCATCAGCTGTGCTGAGCGAGGCAAAGGTGAAAAACTAGGATATGATCATGCCATTAAAGATGATTCCATAATGCATTCGCACAGAGGGGCTGCCTGAAGGCTGCACAGCAAACCGACCCTGGCACCTCCCAGCTCTGCAGTTCTGCAAACTTGGTAACATTTGCTAAAGAGGAGCCTGTTGGGGGTTTATTCTGGGCAGGGAGGAAGATGTTCAGCCTGGAAAAAGGACATTTTCCAGCAGCAGGTGCAGGATGCAGCATCACTCAGCTCTCCCTGGGGCAAAATCACCTGGGCAGGCTCCTCCCTGACTGCTCCCTGCCCTCTCACTGCTTGTCCCAGTATATCCCATTCCTCTCCCCCGTTCTCCCAGTTCCCCTTCCCCACCAGCCCCAAACTCAGTGGTTTTGGCCAGCTGCTGCCTCTGTTGCTCGGACACAGACGATTGCTGCTGGCTCTCACTGCTAAAACCAAACAAGGCTTCACGCTGTGTGCAGCAATTCAAGTTTTTCAAAAGCACTTTTGAGCTGGACAAATTAAGGCAGTTCTTCGCCTCTAAAAGAGGGACCCTCCACAAAACGCCTGCCTCAATCCTCTGCAACAGTGGTGCCCGGGGGGAGAAACAGAAATCTTAGAAAAACAAGCAATCAAGCAAAAGCAGAGACAGAAGGCCTGAGATCTCTCATCCCTAAATTATGAAAGGCTGGAAATATCCTGAGATGGGGTCGGGCCACCCCAGTACCAGGCAGTGATTGCAGCCCTGCCTAGGCCTGTTCAAGTGCAGCACAGATTCACATGGATTCCACGACATGGCAAAAAAAATGTCATTATTGGCAAAATTGCCATTAAACTGAGTGCTGTGATGAGCTCTGGGCATCTCCTCAGCACCTCACCTATATCCACTCCCAGCGTGGGAGGTCACATGCTGGAGAGAACAGGAGCATCCAGCCACCCTCCCCCCGTCTTTGCCCTTCCAAATCATCAGCAAACCAAGATTTCAGGTCCCAGCTCCTTCAGCATTCCCAAGCCATGAGCTAAAGGATTTTCCCATTTAAACCAGACATATGTTCAAGCCCAAACAAGAGCTTGGCTGTGCCAGTTTCCATCTCTTCACCCTTCTTCTCTGGCCTAGAAATTGGGAATTTGCTTGCTGGTGGGGCCAGAAAGACAAGAGGGGCGGTGAGAACACCCCAGCCCATGTGCAGGCTCCATCCCCTGCTCCTGGGCCCCACGGCTGCACACTCCCCCAGCCCCAACAGAAGCAGAGATGTCCTACACTGCCCCATGGGGCAATTCCAGTACGGGGCTTTGGTCATCCCAAGCATTTTGCAATGGCAAGCTGGAAAATGCCAGGTTGGGACTCAGACTTCAGCCTCTGCTTAGGCACGAACGACTCACTGGGGTTTCCCTTCCCTTTTATACCTTTACAGGGTATTTTGGACAAGTTTTTTTGTCCTAGTGGGCTCTTCTGGGTCTGATTTTGGAGCAATTCATGAGGGTCATGAGGAAAAGCTGGATTTTGCAGGGAAACTGGGAGAGGGAGGGGCCACAGCTCAGACTCAGCCCCTCTCATTGCCCAGCGACTGGGGGGGGGTTCCAATACACAAATAAAGTGCCAAGATGTGGTGCTGATAAGCGCTTCAGAAATGCTGATAGAATTGGATTAGATGAATAGGAAACAGCCAGGGCTGCTGGATCAGATATCCATGTCCTGATTTTTCACAGATGTTCCTATCGATCCGCTGGGAACAGACAGCGCCGAGCTCCTCAAAAACCAGGTGCCAGGGACCAGCCATCTCCAGGCAGGCAGGAATGGCTGTTGGGAATGCAGATCCCTGTGGAATGCTGGCTGCAGGCAGGACAGCCTTGGAGGAGCGAGCTCTGAGCCTCACAGCTCAGCACCCTCGTACAGCTCCAGGAGCAACACCAAGCTCTGCCATAAAGCTGCATCCAGCTGAACCCCCTGAGACCCACACGCCTGGCTGACCTTCACCAAGCCCTCTGCGTCCCAGGGGCCACCAGATCCCGACCTGGGTGGCTTCCAGCCATGGCACGGGGTGAGCAAGCAGCCCACGTCAGAGGACAGCACACGGCTGCACAAAGAGAGAGGTGAGAGCCCATGGGAAGAAAAACTGGAGCTTTTTTTGGGAAACAAACCTGTCAGCTGTATTACAGGAAACATCACACACCTGGGTCAGTTACTAGGGATACATTTGTGCTTATGCATCCGTATATGCATAGCTTAGCTGCTATATATAGCCCCTTCCATCAGCAACACTCTCTGGCTCAAAAAAAGCCAGATGAATGTCCACAGACAGAGGAACTGAGGCACAACCAAATTATTTACAGCTCATTTCCAGAAGTACTCTTTGAAGTTAGAATCCAATTAATTTTATACCTGGGGAGAGATTTGCATTGGGTTTTCCATCCGTCTGGGCAGGTTTTTCAAAAGGGCTTGGCTCTTACCTAGGAGCCTGAAGCAGACTGTGGTTTCCAAGGTGCCCAGCATCCAGGAGCAGCTCCGTGGAGCACAGGTGGATTTGTCACAAGGGCAGCACTCTGCTCTGGAAGCCACTGGTCACTGAGCCCTTCTGAGGACACCACCTCCATGGGTCTGGTCTCCAGAGGTGAGGAGCATCCTGATCTGCTGCTGCCTTTGGTAGGCACCCATATCACCCTTGCCTGGAAATGTTGGCACCTCAAAGCAAAGAATTTCCTACCCTGGAGAAAAAGAGGGGTTTTGTGCTGGTTTAAATCCCTGAGCAAGCTCAGCCCAGGATCAGAGAGACACCACTGCTGCCTCAGGGGAGGTGATGGGGATTGGTGGCTGGGGAAGGTCCGGACCACCCTGTGCAGTAGCCAAATCTCATAAAATCACATTGGTTATTACCTAAAACTGCACCCACACCGCCAGGAGGGTGCTGCTTCTACCTGCCCTGCAAAGCTGTACCCCTCTGGCTGTGGGCACTGCCTGGACAGACCCCAAAGCAGCCACGCACTGATCCTGCCTTGCAAACTTCTTGGGGCAGAGGCTGTGTGCAGCCCTGCACTTGGGGCACCCCTTCAGTCCTCTTCAGCGAGCCTTTCCTGATTCCTAGTGTCATGAGTATCCCATCAGAGGCACATCCCACATCCCACCCCCAGCACGAACAAGGCCCCGGAGCCCACAGCCTGGAAAGCTCTGATCCAGGCAATGGCTGCAAAGCGTCACCTTTGGACTTCTGAGGGAGACAGAGCTCCAAATGCACGTGAAAGCCCCAGAGGCCAACGTTTCCCAGACAAACAGCTCCCACCAGGAGGGCACTGGCAGCCCTGGCTGCAGCATCACCTGCCTGTAATGAGCTGACCCGCGGGCTCCCTCCTGGCTCTGCAGCTCGTGGGGTAATTGCCGCACATTTTTAGCCTTGCCTGCAGCCATATCGTACAGCAAAGGCTGCCAAGCTGTGTCCAGGGCCAGGTGTGTTCAGAAAAAAGGTCACAGCAGCATCTAAAAAAAAATAAGAAAAAAAAAAAGAAAAGGAGAAAAACCTGACGCTAAACTATGTTGCATCCGTTTTTGGTTTTTTCCAGATGAACCAAATTGGCTGCCATCGAAGCAAATGGCAGATGAAGAAAACACTGACTTTCTGCTTGGGTCAATAAACAAGATAAATTGAGTGGGGAGTTGGACGTGGAACAGGGAAGATCATCATGTGCCTGAGGAGGAGAGAGGGTTAAAGGCAGAGAGGCTGAAGCAGGGCATGGCTGTGTCTCATGGAAGGGTGTTTCACCCGGGAGCTCAGCACTGGCAGGCAGGAATTGTGCTGGCTCTGCCAAGGCTTGGGCCTGTGCCATGGGACTGGGTCTGATGTGTTTAGAACAGACGACCCCAGACCCAAATCCTGAGTTGAGATGACAGGGGATTGCATTCCTGCAACAGAGCACCTGCTGGTGCCAGGGGCTTTGTCCGGAACTTGTGCAGGGCTGAGAGCTGACTGCTGCTGCTCCTGGAGTGGCCAGACCAGCCCTGTCCCAGATCTGAGAGGCCAGGCATGGGATTCAGCTCATCCACCCCACAGATACGCACAGGACTGGTTGCTTCGGGCTCCTCCAAACTCACAGGGAGAAACTGGCTCATTTGTGGATGATCCCCCTGCCCTAAGGCAGTGAAAAAGAGCTGATCCACGCCCTGAGCCCCACAGACCACATTTCCAGTGGTTGGAGAAGGCAGCCTTGGGGATTAGCTTAGATACAGACATAGGGGTGCTCTAAGCTACTCCTGGGCAGAGCCCAATCAGTCCCAGCCTACAGCCCCTGGAACTACTTGTAATAGATGCCAGAGCATCTAAAAAAAAATAAGAAAAGTAGGGCCTCCTCCTGAGGAGGAGTAGGGCCTCGAGATCACCCATGGCATTAGACAGGCAAAACACCACTTGGGAGAGACATTAAAGGCCTGTAGTAGAGCTGCACGATGGCAGAGGTTGCAAGGGATGCATCAGAGACCCAGTCCCACCGGCAATGACGGGAGCTACAGGCAGGTGTGCATGTGATGGGAACATTCCTCCCCTCAGGCCAGCCAGATCTCAGCCATCAGGTTTGTTTCAGTTGCCACAGTGTGTCATGGTGAGGGATATTAGGTTTGAACCACAATTCACAGTGGTATAGGACGTGGTCGTCACCATTCCTGCCTGATTAGATCTGTCAGAATCCATCAGCGGGAGCTTTGCCGAGGAACCCTCTCTCCAGCTGCACATTTAGCAACAGGAGATTGATGACAGGAGATTTAAAAAAAGGGTAAAAAAGAAAGACAAGAGCAGCATTTGCACACTGCTGGACCACCCTCCTTCTCATGCTCATCATACTTCACTCACCACCTTTATTTCAGTGTCTGTCTTAATTAAAAAGAGTAAACAGAAAAGCCTCCGTGCTAATACAAAGTCTGCCTCAAGGGGCTAAGGAGGATGTCCAAAATGCAGTTTGCTTCCTTTAAAAGCCATTAGAAACAGCCACGCAGACACATGGACTTCCATTGTCCCACCACGAACCCTGCAAACCACCAGGGAGCAATGGATGAAGATCCGATGGGTGCTGGGAGCATCCCTCAGAGCCTGGGGCAGCCTCCAGTGGAGAGGGGAGCTGTGAGCATCAGGAGGGCTCTCAGAGTGGGCAGGGAGCAGGGAGGGCTGATCCCCCCGGTATCCATGGCAGGATGAACCCCACTCCTCTTTGGGGGGATTGGGATCCATGGCAGGATGAACCCCACTCCTCTTTGGGGGGATTGGGATCCATGGCAGGATGAACCCCACTCNGGGAGCATCCCTCAGAGCCTGGGGCAGCCTCCAGTGGAGAGGGGAGCTGTGAGCATCAGGAGGGCTCTCAGAGTGGGCAGAGAGGGCTGATCTCCCCTGGCGGGATGAACCCCACTCCTCTTTGGGGGGGGATCCCTCAGCCTGACTTGCCCCACACCGCAGCGGCGAGAGGGTGATGCCAGCCCGGTGCTGTGCGTGAGGAGAGGCGAGGATTACCCAAAGCCTCGCCCAAAATACAAGCCAAGACTCCCCTTTGATTGCACACACAAGGGCCAAAACATCGATTTTTCAGCCAATACGCAACAGCAGCAGAAGCAAACCTCTGCAAATGTGACCCTTGGAAAGAGTCAAGGTGGAGGTTTTTGGAGGCAGAGCTCACTAGAGAAGCAATCCTGGGGATTTCTGAGCAGGAAAACAGTCAGTGGTTGTATTTTTACCGTTTTGTCCAAACAGGCTTCTCCAGACATATTAGCAAAAAGTGGGGATTGTAGCAAAGACTGAGCTTTGCATGTTTCTCCAAGTTTTTCTCCTGATGGAAGGAGCACTGCAGAGCTGGAATGCTGCCTGGTCACTGGCCCGAGGGCAAGGAACTTGCTTTCGGCATTTGGACTAATTCATATTAAAAGATTCTCATTTGACTTCAGCGATATTCGCCTCCATCTATCCAAAACCAAACTGGGTGTAAAGAAATGCAAATGACCTCAAAACTCCTGGGGGTCCACCCTGCCACGGGAGAGCATTCCCAGGAATAAAGCTCCGAGGAGGAGCTGGCATTTTGGGATCATCTGCAGACTCGGAGGGTGAAATACTGTCTGACTGTGGGCAGGCTGCAGGATGTGCCAGTGCTCCAGCCTCCTCATCTGTAAAACGGGGACAACAGCAGCTACCTGCCTCCCACTGTGCCACACGGTTAATTAATGTTCCTTTGAGTTGTGAAGATTAAAAGCGGTGTAAAACCACAAAATAGCGGTTTATTATTATTATGAATGAAGCCTCCACTCGTTCCATCAGTGGCCCTTAAAGCAGTGCTGCTGCAGACACTGTGAATTGCTCCCAGCAGTTCTACTACCGCTGGCATTCACTGGGGTTTGACTGTAGACTTCCAAGAGCTTTGAACATGTTGGGGAAGAAGAAAGCGAGAGAACAAACAGAAATTTCCGCCACATTTTGTGCTTCACACTTGGAGATGATGCTCCCGCAATGCTCCCACCCTCCCGAGGGCTGGAACAAAACAAACCACAGACAACAGCATCCTTTCACCTCCTGTTCTCTCCTGTGCTTCACCTTCACAGGCTGTCACCTCCTGGCATGGGGAATGTCAGAACAGGTCGTACTGTGAGGGCACAGAAAAGCCAGACTGGGATGACACAGCTGCTTTAGGAAGAGTTTAAGATATTGTCTCTAACAAGTGGGAGAAGTTTAGCACAAGAAGCAAACCAGGGGCAGAACAACGTGGCCTAATTATGCAGTGGCATGGACAGACCCCTTGTTCCAGCTGTTCCCAGATGTTGGCACCACCTGAATCATGTCCTGTCCTCCCAGGTGCACTGGAGGGAGAGGCCATAGGAGCCCCCTCTCACCCTGGGGGCTCTCTGGCCCCTACAAACCCTCGTTTACCCTTATCCAATGCCATGGAGCAGCTCCTCAGTGCCCATCACAACCCCAGAGCCAATCCTCAGTCCCTGTCCGAGTCCCTGTCCTGCCACAGGTGGTTTTGAGTTGGTAAAACCAGATTAACACACAGGAAAAGGAAGTTCAGATCCTGGCTCAAGTACTTCAGGCAAGTCTCCTTTTCCCACCTACGTTTCCTGCATTATTTAACAGAGGACCAGCATTATTTCCTTGGCTGGCCCTTGCACATCTTCTGCCTGCATCTCCCTGAGGTAGAACCCCCTCCTTTGATGCCTCTGCAGCACCTGGCATTCTGCTTTCCTGACCCTGCAGACAGTCTCTCCATGCCTTGGCACTGCGGTCCTGACGGGGCAGAGCAGCTGGAGGCTCTCCATCCCTCCAGCACGGCCATTCCTCCTCTCCAGACCCTCCAGCACGCCTGGCTGAAGGACTCAGATGCCTGCAGCACACAGTGGCCGTGCTTCTCCCGACAGGCACCTTTCATGTTTAATTCAGTGGCTGGTTTAGTTAATCTATTTTTTAATAATTCATCCCTTCCATCTTAATTTTGGTAGTTGTTGAAAATCCCTAATAAAACATTTAGGGGCTCTTTTACTGGAGCAATGGCATGATTTACTTGATGGAATCCAGTCTTTGATGTCCTGCCTTAATTCCCTCCCTCCCACCGTGCCTCAATCCTGTTTATCACTGTGCCGGAGGTAAGAGGTTCTTGTTGAGTTTTGTAGCACTTGAGACGCTTGGTCAGCGTTAATAATTCAGCTGCCCCACACAGCTCAGACAAATCATGTAGCAAAACAGCCTCTTCCTTTTATTAACAGCTCCCTCTGCCACCATGGACCCAGCACGGGCCGGGATGCAGAGCAGAGGGACCAGGCTGAGCATCCCAAACCCGGCAGAAGCACCGGGAAAACTTCACAGGTGCCAGCTGCATTGTTGGGAGAATATACACCCTTTTACAGCGCTTGTATTTCATCCTCTACGGCCCGAATGGGGAAACATGCTGGGTTTTTGCATCTGTAATTGGGGAAGAACAGATGGTGGAGGCACAGTTGGAAGTAATACGGCCATTAAAATAATCTACATGGCTTGTAATTCCCCCTCATGTGGAGAGAGAGGAGGGCCTGCCTCTGCCCAAGTGCCCACTCGGGCTGAACGAAGGGTGGGCACGGGTTTGGGGTTCTTTCTGTTGTTGGGATATTTTGGTGGGTTTTGATGGTTTTTACTATTTCCCTTCACCTGGGATGCTCCTCATGCTCCTCTTGAAGTGATTTCAGGAGCCAGCAGCTGAACCAGAGCCGCTTCCACTGGGTAGTATTTAACTCCCATGTGCCATGTGGAGCACATTTTCTGCCCATATCACCCCGTTAAAGCAACTTCTAGCTTTATACATATCTTAATGATAGTAAAAGAGCAGCAGAAAGCCCTTCAGAGAGATCAGGGCACCTCTGCGGTTCAGTTTCAAATGGGGGTGATATGAGAAAGAATTATGGAAAAACTCTCCTGTTGATTCATGGAAATTGAAACCTCTCAGGGGAACACACAGGCTTTGCCATCCCCTCCGTCACCTACAGGTCGTGAGCGTGAGAAAACGCAAAATCAGAGTAGGAAAGTTGCCCAAAAAAGCCCAAACGTACAGCCAGTATATGGAAATGTATGTCCTTGTTCTGCATGGTGTAGGTCATGGTTTCAGACCTGTATGGCCTCCAAACACCCCAACCACCACCTTGGTTGGGGTGAGGTTTTTCCTCTAGGATTTGATTACTGCTTTGGGGCCAAGAGGGCACCACCTCTTGAGGGGTGAGGTTTTTCCTCTAGGATTTGATTACTGCTTTGGGGCCAATTGTTTTTCCACACAGTCATACTATAGAAAAGGTCCTACTTCAACACAAAGTTGAGAAAATTGATGAAATCTCAAAAAATCACACTGGAAGGTGTAATCCCTTCCCACTCAGACCCAGAGGCATCCACATCCTGATTGATGGAGGGAAGAAAGAAAGGGAATTGCAGCAGCATCCCCTGGCCCTGAACACAAGCACCCCAGGTCCCTTGGGCACCCTGCTTCCCTGCACGACCTCCCCAGGCTGGACACAATGATTTTCTCAGGTAGAAACCTCTCTGTTGGGCTTAAAATCTTCCCTGTGCTCACAGAAGCAAGTACCTCTCCAAATCCTTACTCTGTGCCCGGAACGCGAGGGAGCCAGCAGGACGTTACCTTGGCAGCTGGCTTTGCTTTATGAAACTGTAAATATATTTTTTTAATGGGCTGGCGGCAAGAAAGATGTGTTTCCAGGCTCAACAACATCCAAAATTAACTGCAATTCATTTCAGAAGGGGCGAAGGGGTGGAGGAAGGGGGAACGCAAGCCTGAAACCCGCAGAATATAAAAGCCTTGAAAGAAATTGCCAAAAATCCCCTGCATTGCTGCCTTCTGGCTCTGGAAAAGAGATTAAAAACCTGAGCAGCATCAGGCTGAAGCAGACGTCACAGAGGCCACCCCGGGCCATGCTCATGCTCAGATAAGACTCCTTCTCCTTATTACTTTCCCGGAGACAACCGAGCCGTGGCCAGCGCAAAGCTCTGCCCCGCTCCTCGCATCTCCCTGGCTCACCCAAACCAAGGGGATGCCGGTGCCTCGTGTGCCCAGGGATTCCCACCTCTGCAGGGCTCCTGGGCATTTCTCAGGGACCTTCACTTCAACATCAGCATCTCACCCTTCTCCTTGTGAGCATTCCTCCTGACGTGTCTTTGTTAGCCCCGGTGCCGCTCTCTGACACCTAATTTGAGTGACCCTTTAGTGACTAATTTAATTACCCCGGCCCACAAACTGACAGACAGCTGTTAAAAATGGTTATTGCATTATTAATACGCTCCAGTAATTTCCCATTAAAACTATACTGTTAATAATTTTTTCCCCTGTATTTCTTCCCTCTTAATTAGTCTATTTAAAACTTTGAAGGAATATTCTCTTTATGGTAAATGGGAGCGTCGAGCAAATTACATTTTTGATTGAATACTTCTGTGATAGGCCAGCAAATAAGACCGTTGAGTTGTTAATTATTGTCAGAGTTTCACACGATGCCTGCTAATGAGGCAGTCAATCTTCTCTGCCATTCCTAGAATATTAATGGAAGCTGTTGGTATTGATTTTGTCACCAAGAAAGGTAGGAACTCCTCCTGCATGGGGGGCTCCAGGGGGGGCAGGGGGAATCTGCACTGGGAGGTGACACTGAGGGGACCAGAGACCTTGGGCTGGGGTGAGGCAGGAGGACTTGGAGCTGGTGGAAGCTCGGGAAGCTCTTGGATGTGCCAGTGGCAGCTTGTGCAGCCCATGGACGCAGTGAGGGGGTTGGCACATTCCCACAGGGATCAATCCCATCCACAAGCACACCCCGGGCAGGACAGGTGACAGAGGGGTGACACTTCCTGCCAGACACGCTGCTCCCCATCCCCTCCCTCCATGTCTACCTTTTGATTCTGAAGAATATCAGATTCACCCCTTATCTTTCTGTGATAAGACAGCTTTTATCTTTTTTTTTTTCCTTTTTTTAAGGAAAGGGAAATACCTGATCTGTCTGGACTTCAGCAGATAACTTGATAGAGCGATGCACGGAAATTATGAGTAAAGCAACCATGGATAAGGATCGACACGAAACCATGAGGTGGCCCAGAGACTGTATAAAAACAGCCTTTGAGTTGTGCTGGGAGATGTGACAGGGAGCTTTCTGTACCACTTCTCAAACCCTTTGGGCCCTGATCCTGTTTGATATTCCCACTAATGTTCTCACTGGACAATGGAGGAGTTTGGCAGCAACGTCTGTCCATGTCGAAGTCACAGGAATTCTTTTCCCCCTCCAGGCTCCCACTGCCCAGCTCAGAGAGCAAGAGCAGTGTGGGGCTGTGCCTGGTGCCACCCCCAGTGCCAAAGCCATCTCCCTACTAACAGCATCTTGGCCAAGCCAGAGGGAATCCCACCAGCAGAAATTTTATCACAGGATAACTGAGACAGAGTGAGGCAAAAGCCACCCCAGAGCTATGTGTGTCTGTGACCGAAGTCCTGGCTGTCCCTACTAACAGCATCTTGGCCAAGCCAGAGGGAATCCCACCAGAAAATTATCCCACAGGATAACTGAGACAGAGTGAGGCAAAAGCCACCCCAGAGCTATGTGTGTCTGTGACCGAAGTCCTGGCTGTCCCTACTAACAGCATCTTGGCCAAGCCAGAGGGAATCCCACCAGAAAATTATCCCACAGGATAACTGAGACAGAGTGAGGCAAAAGCCACCCCAGAGCTATGTGTGTCTGTGACCGATGTCCTGGCTGTCCCATTAATCCATCCCCCTGGGTGGGCAGGGATCTACAATTCCCTGAGTTCCTTGGCACTTCTGTGCCATTGAAAGATGTACCCTGCTCCTGCATCCGAAGCAAGCATGAGCACCACGGATCCCGTTCCCCTTGGGCCGTGGAGGCTGTCCATGTGGCAGAGCTCACACACAGGCATGCCCTCCTCTGTCTTCAGTGGCCACACCACCCCTGAGCTCGTCAGCCTGGGAGATATGGGGCTGACTTTGCCAGGACCATGCAGCACCAAGTCCAAGCAGAGCCCTGGATTTCCTAAATAGGTCACCAGCACTTGGTGTTGGGTTTTATTTCTGTAGCTTTGCTCTGAGGAAGCGCCTGTGTGAGTGCTTGACCCAGAGACCCGCAGGACTGATGCTGAATGCAGACACACTGCTGGCCCTGCAAACCAGCTCAGCTCCCTCTGAACTGCTCCGGCCTTCCCAGCCCAAACCCCTCCCAGGCTTGCTCCCACAGGGAAAGCCAGGAGAGACTGGATGAACCTTGCAAAACTCATAACCCATTAGAGCAGGTGACATGCTGACCCAGGTCACACTGTCACAGCTGCTGTGGAGAGGCCAGAGCTCAGGGACTTCACTCCAGCTACGCCAGTTGGGCTTTGCACAGCCAAACCCACACCCTCATCAAAAATGAGATCGTTTGGGGTTATTCTGGGAATACTCTGCCTGCCCAGGTGATTCAGGGAAAGATGTGTGTGTAGGAGGGGTGTTGGAGCATCTGTGGGGATGCTCCCAATTCTGCATGCCCTGTCACCCACAGCTGCACAGCTGGAATGACACCAGGAGACAGGGGCAGATGGAGGACAATGTCCAGCCTCCACAGAACAGCCTCCCATCCCTTCCATTCCATGGCAGGAATTTCTGTGGTTTCTTTTCTGCCCTGGAAAGCAGCAGATTTGCATGGCTGCTCCCCAGTTACAGGTGGTGTCCCTCCACCCAGCCACCCCTGCTGCTTCCAAGTCCATCTGCTGCCCACTTGTGCTTTTTAAGCAAGCCAGGTGCTATTTTTACTGCAGCGAAGTTTTTCCATCCTGAAAGCTCCTTTTCTTTTCCCTTCATGTAAAGCAGGCTTCAATAATTCCTTGGGGTCCCCTTCCAACCTGGTATTCTATGATTCCGTAAAAAGAGGAGGTTTCCATTTATAATGAATTGCCTGTGATGCAGCATATCCCAATTTTCCCAGGAAAAAGGGATTCTGTAACCCTCCCTGAGCTCCCAGTGAGATGCCATGAAAAGCCTTTCAGGTCAATAGCATTGCCAATGCTATTCCTCTATCAGTATCAGTTATCAGCTGTGTTAAGGCACAGATTATGGCTTTTACCTCCCAAAAAAGCCATTTCACCCCCCTGGTCTGGTACTGAGGCAAATCAACACAAACCCAGGAGCGCTCCATCCCCTTGGACCCAGCTCCCAGCACCCAGGCAGGAGAGTGGGAGGAGCTGGCTTGGATTTGCCTATGGTCACATCAGGCAGGAATGACGTGCTCCTACCTGAAGTCCCTGAGGAGTTCCTGTAAGGAGGAGAAGCAGCCAGGTCCCCCAGCACAGCCAGTGCTGAATCCTTGGCTCCAGCAAGCAGAGGGCCATCTCTGCCCCCGAAGCTCTCCCCTCCCTCAGGGATGGTGACTGGAGCCACCAGCAGCAGGAATGGGGAGCGTGAGCCACCGTGGGCAGGGGGGTTGGACAAGATGGTCTTTGAGGTTCCTTCGAACCCAAACCATTCTGTGATTCTGTGATTCCATCAGCTGAGGAGCCATTTATTTATCCAATCACAGCTTTATCACAACCCTTTTAAAACTCCTCAACTGTGGCCCCAAGCTGGGTCCAAACCCAGAGCACCCACAGTCAGAACTAACACCTCCAGCTCTGGCCTGTCTGTGTTTGATACACACTGATTAAAAAAATAAAGGAAATGTGGACTGAAGTGAATGAAGAGACTTCTCCCTGCGAAAGCTCAGTGCATATTTACACAGCATCCTGCCTTAATGCTCAGCTGCTTCATTTGTGTCACTTTAAGCCCTCGGCAGAAGCAGGGAAGTATTAGCTGGGGTTTAATTGTGTGCTGCTGGGTTCTGCACGGCTCCCCACGAGCTGCTGCTGGGAGACAGCCCTGTGGCAGGGCTGGGATGGAGCTGTGAGGCAGTGACAGGGGGACAGCCACCAGCCAGGAGGGAGAACAGCAGCGGGGGACACTCCCCCAGCCCGGGACAGATGGACGACAGCTCTGCCTCACACATAAGGTGAAACATCCGTTTGCACAGAGCTACCCAGCCCTGTGGCATCTGGGGTGAACTCTGCTGTGCGCTGCCCAGACCTCCTGCTTGCAGGAGACAGGAGCAGGCTCTCCCCCAAAACTCATCCAGCTCCAGAGCCAATGCTCCTGAAGGTGTCCCAGTGCAACTGGGGGCTCTTCACCCACTGCATGCCTCCTCCCCAGGCTGCTCCACATGAGCCACTTCTGTTCCCTCTGCTGGAGGTGGAACAGGCACTAGATAGAGTATACACAGATTGTGGTCCATCCCCGTCCCTCCTTCCCAGCACTGCCATCGCAGCCTGCACTCGGGTCACCACTGCTGGAGCCCAGCCCTGAGCATGGCGCAGCCTGCGGCAGTGGCTCCCAAACCGCACCCATCTAACTTTTGATAAAAGGCACTTGGTTGCAGTCAATAGCATCTCATAATATCAAAAACACCGCAGGAAACATCAAGAGCTGAATTGATTATGGCACAGTAATTCTTCAGGCAGTGAAAGCAGGGCAATTCCCAAGATGGGATTATTTTTTTGCAAGGCTTCACCTAATTTTCTTGATGTTATTTTCCCCCCACTCACTCCCCAGCCCTCCTTCCAAACCTCTCCAGCTTTGCACTGCTCTTTGATTTAGTCCCTGAAAACAATATTTTGCTTAACACAGTTAAGTTTCCCAGCGAAGTGCCCGGGAAAGCATCACCACCACCCAGATCGCCGGGACTGAAACATGCGCAGCAGGAAAAAGTCAAGGAAGATTTTGCTTTTGGCTCTGTTGCCAGCAATCCGCTTTGGGGAGACTAGAAAAAGCCCTGCCAAGAACTCAAAACACCTAAATCAGAAAAGGAGACCAAATACACAAACCAAAAGGGGAATGACACAAAACCTGTGCAGAGTGGAGGCAAAGGGCAGTGGATTTTCACAGTCTGATCCAGCCTTGACAAAGCACGGAGAGGTTTTGTGAGCAAGTGGGCAAAGCCACACAGGACAGACCATCCCTGCTCTGTGCAATGCTGCCATTGCCTGTAAACCATGCACTTTTGGTGCTTCTAAACTCATTTTGAGTTGATTTTTCTCCTTTGCCTGGAGGTGAGAGGGCCAGGGAGGGTCTGCAGAGCATCTCTCCTGCCTCTGAAAACTGTGGAATGAGGAGGACCAGCACTGCATGAGCAAAGTTACTCTGAGCTGCCTGGAAAGTGCTGCATTAAAGGCACAAAGGGCATTTTTCCCTAATAAATCACCCCTAGAGCCAGGGTGACATCCTGGAGTGGAGAAAATCCCTTGAGGGCAGCAGCCAGAGCAGCAGGGCAGTGCAGCAAGGAGTGGAAACATCACCCCACCTCTGCTGCTGAGGAGCAGGAGCAGAAACTAATTAACTTCACTTGTCTTCATGGAGCACGGCCATCCTGGGTCACTGGTTGTGTCCAGCCATGGCTGCCCGGGGCTGAAAATCAAACAGGAGCTTTGCCCCTTGGCCTGAGCTGCCATCCCTCATCCCTCCACAGCGAGACCATGTTCCTCTGCAACGGCACGTGCATCCCCCCTTCCCTTTGGCAATTAATAAATCCCCATAAAATCAGCCTAGAGATCTCTCTTCCATGGTGCAGCATATCCTGGCTTTACCAGGGAAAAGGGAGTCTAGGACTCTCCCTGAGCTCCCAGTGAGAGGCCTTTTCCAAGAGCCCCTTCCAAGCCTGCAAGGGACAGTATCTTCTCGCAGTGCCCTGAAAGCAGAAGGACAAAGCTGCCCTGTTTGTGTCCATCCTGTCATCTCCACAGAGGTGGTTTTTCCTCCCTGGCTCTGGAGCCTGTCGCAGGTTCCTGGCACACTCCCAGGAACATTTTGGCTCCGCTGAATTTTATTAGTTTTGTCCTTTGGCTGAAGTGATCCAGCAGTAGTTACAGGAAATAAAAACAGGAAAGGAAGAGTAGGTCCTGTCCACATCAGGCTAATTTTAGGCAACTGAAATCTCATCAGAACTGGTTTTTGGATAGTGTCAGTTCTTTCCACTGAGCTCTGTTAAGGAATAACTGAAGAAAAGGCATTTCCCCGTGTCACTGCCCCACCCGGGCATCATCCCGGCACCCTGTCTGGGCCAGGGTATGAACCGCCTGGTCCTTCCTCCTGCAAACCTTCTAGTCCCTTTCTCAGGCAGGAGACGCACACAAAAGCAAAGGTAATAAAACTCAAATAGGGGTAAAAAATTGTAATTCAGGAAAATTAGTACAGAGAGGCTGTGCAAACAGAGAGGCCAAGGGGCTGCGCTTTGAACAGGCAGCTACAAAGCACACTCCAGTCGCTGGTTAACAGAAAGCAAAGGCAGCGACATAAAAACAAATAACAACATCAAACAGGGAGGAAAAAACACCTTTCAACACAGGAACCCAAGGTCCAATTTTGCTACCTTGCATCACCCTTTCTGCTAAGCATTCACAGTGTGTTAGAGCCCTGCCTCCCCCTCCAAACCCTCAGTACCCCTGCTTGGCACAGCCCTGGCAGGATCCTGCTGCACACAGATCCCACGTGGACGGGTGGATGGACACACAGCTACAGCAGCAGATCCTCATGGAGAATATGGAGAAGCTACAGCGTCCAGTGCCAAACCCTACTCTGCGACGGGAGATCCCAGAGACATCAAAGGGAATCATTCTGGGTGTGAGACAGCGTTTGCATATTTGGCAAGTGTTGGGTATTTTTAATTGTCTCAATAAACATATAAACAAAATCTGTTCACTCGCTGGGGTTTTTTTCCCTCCTGGGCTCTGCAGCACCATGGACGAGAGGAACTGCAATCGCTCAGCTGCCAAAATTGTAGTTGGTGCTGGTGCTCCCTGCGACGGATTTGCCTACGAGCCAGGTCCAAATTTACATCCCCTGTCCCTAAGAGGTTTGATCATTTTCAGTGCAGTTTTATGGCGCAGCATTAAGACCTCAAAAATGCAGTGGGTTCACACAGCAGAGCAGAGAGAGTGAAGCTCAGCATTGCTGCAGCAGGAGTTACTAAAAGCCCGGGATGACGGAAGGCTGAAATGTTCCCTGGATTCTGGGCGTGAAAGATGCCATGGCTGCTGATGGACCAAGAAGGGACAGGTTGAGGGCAGAAAAGTCTCTGCACTGTCCCAAAGGTGCTGGGGGATCCACATTTCAATTCTGACGTACCCCAGATCCTTCCTGGGTGATTTCAGCTCCAGTTTTTTGTGGGGGCTTTCCCTCTTTCCCCATCACACTGCTCCTCTAATTCTCTTATTTTGCTGCTCACACCCTTCGGTGGCTGCCGCAAGATTACATCTCCATTTAGTCACCCCGTGGCGAAGTGAGACGTACCTGACTCTTCTAACCTGCTCTCATAAATCACAGCGGGAGGCAGGGAGGAGGAAAAATCCTGGTAAGCAGCCAGGACGAAGCTCAGTTGACAGCTGCAGGGCAGGGGCTGGTGGCTGCCTCTCTGTAAAGCATCTGTCCCTGCTCTCCAGAGGATGAGGCCAAGGGCTGCCTCTGTCCCGGTGTTAAGCACCGAAAGCTGCTTCCCCACCACTTCCTGAGAGACGACAGCGTCTCGGCGTGATAAGAAGCCCAGGCCAGAGCGCAGGACGTTATCTGTGGGGATGGCGCTGTCTCTGTGGTGTGCACAGTAATGAACTGCCCTCTCTGCAGAAATGAGTAAGTTGTGCCTGCTGATGCAGTGATCAATTTGCTCCATCATGCAAAGCTGTCCCTTCATCGTGGCCATCGACTGCAGCCACTCACACCTTTTCAGTGGCCCCAAAGGAGCAGGAGGCTCTGCAGGAGCTCCACGGGCCCCTGCTCAGGAGCAGCCTGAAAAAAGGGGCTACCCCTCTCCTCTGACCTCCCGTCCGAGGGTCCCCGTGGCACTGAGCACCCTCAGAAATCACACCCTGCTCTGCTCCAGGGGGGCAGCAGAAAGAAAAGAAGGGAAAAAAGATCAAGTTGCCATGGCACTCCTACACAAATGGCAAGAAGAGCTGGCAGGGTGCCCTCTGCCCGCATGCCATATCCCATCCCACACGGACCAATCCAGCCCACCTCCTGACCTTGAGGGATGCTCACCTGCAGCTGCACCCATTCATCTGTGCTCCTGCAGATCAGGAAGGAGGTTAAGGCACAGACAGAAGAGTTTTGCTGCTGCAACAGCAGGGACAGCAAAGCTGTTTCCACTCTCCTGGCCCAGATTCCCTTTGCCTTTCTCATCCACTTCATTTTTCATCCTCCTCCACTCCTAGGGAGCCTCACACCACAGTGATCACCACTGACTTACAGAATCACAAGTGCCCAAATCACTGTAAAACCCCTTCAAAATATCACTGCAAAACCCCTGTAAGGCTGGAGCAGCAGTGAAGCTGCAAGAGCACAGCATGGCTGAGCTGGTGAATGCCAAGGGCAGGGAGAAAAAGCCTTGCTCCCATCCTTGACAGAAGATGGGACTCATGAGGGCACAGAGCGGGGGAGCAGAGTGTTCTGCCTCTGAGAGGATTGAAAATAAAAATAACAAACAAATAAAGAAAAAGTAGAAATAAAAAATCCAGTTGATTGTACTTTGGCAAAGAATTCAGAGAGCAAAGGGGCTCACTTGGGAGCAAAACGAAGATGAATCGACAGCGAGTTCAAGAGAATTCATTCTGCTGCTGAACACTTGTCTCTCCATCAGGACATCTCAAAGGCTTGTCAAGCGAAGGCAAGGCTTTTATTTGTTTCTATGGTTGCCATAACGATAGAGCTATATGTCATGTCAGGCAGCAGCTGAGGCTCGTGCCTCTGATTTATAGCTGCTCAACAGAAATTACCAACTTTTCTGCAGAGCAGGTGGCACAGCGAACTGTGACCACCGGGCGTCTGCCAGCGCCGTGCTCTGCCCCCAGGGTTAGCTCTCCTCTTGGTCCCCCACAGCTGTGTGTGCCCCAAGGGATGCTTTCATTATCCCCTGCAGAGATGCTTTTATTATCCCCTACAGGGGTACTTTTATTATCCCTGCAGGGGTGCTTTTATTATCCCTGCAGGGGTGCTCGGTGCTGGGGCAGTAGGACCTGGGGGCTGTGGCTGTGGGTCCTTCCCACACACTGCCACAATTACAGCAATTCCTGGACCCGTAAGAGAAGCTATACCTTCCAAAGGCTCAAACAGACATGGCGAGGCGTCCAGGGAAGGCCAGCAAGAGGACTGAACACCTAACAGTAATTTGTTTAAGAAAATTTTATAGACTACCAGGTTATGGGAGAAATACAGGTAAGAGAGAGAGATGGGAGTGGAAACAAAGAGGAGTCTTGAAAACAAGCAAGACAAGGTGGGGCTGGGATGTATTTCTTGTCCTGGCTGGGGATGTGCTGCAAGGACAGCCTGCCCAGCCTGGGACCCACGGCAGAGGCTGCCCAGCGTGGGGAGAGCCCTGCAGCACTGCTGGCCAGCCTCATCTGAACAAAGACATCACCGTGAGCGTGGCTGTCACAGTCCCAGGCGTGTGACTGATGAGATCGTTGTGTGGAGGATCAGACTCTGGGGTCGAGGAAGGGATGCTCAATATGGTCACTGATAAATTATATATGCAAGTTTCATTAACTCTAAGCACTCTCATTCTTAATTTATGACGCACAGCCCTAAAACCTCCAGCACCAAGTTCTGCACACTCCTGTGCCCTGTCCCCCGAAGCCCCCAGAGCATCCCCAGTGGGATGTTTGCACAAAGCCCGTTGGCTCCTGTCTGCAGGAAGTTTCTGTAATGACTTGGCTGCAGCAGTGGAAGGTTTGGGCCCTTCATCCCCATGCACCAAAGCACAGCTTGTTGCACTGCCCAGCAGTGAAACACACGGAGAACAGCATTGGAGTCAGAATTTCCCCAGAGAGCTGCTGAAAGGCCAAGCCTCACCTGTCCCTCTGCATCTCAAGCATCTTCATAAAAACACAAGACCACATTTGAACCTTTAACCCTCTGAGTCGTAAAGACTTCATCACTTGTTTTCTCCAAACCAGGCTTTCTGCAATTTCCCTCCATTAAACTCTTGAAGACAAGTGACCCCGGAGCCAAAGGTGCCAGAGTAATGAAAGGTCTGCAGGAATGCAGCACGCTCGTTATTACAGACACAGAAAACACAGCACTGAGCCACCATCACAGTGTTACAGGACAGCAAACAGGGCACGCAGGGCGCTGAGGCACGGCCATGCTGCAGCTGGGGTAACACAGCCCAGGGTCTGCCCTGTGGCATGCAGATGTGACTGTATTAAAGCCCAAGTACTGCAGGTTCAGGAAGAATTTCTTGACTGGAAAAGGGTTGTCAAGCACTGGAAGGGGCTGCCCAAGGAGGTGGTGAAGTTCCCATTCCTGGAAATATTCAAAAAATAACTGAACTTGGCACTCAGTGCACTGGTCTGGGTGACAGGGTGGGGGTTGGTCACAGGTTGGATTCGATCCTTGAGGTCTCTTCCAACTCAAATGATTCTGTGATTCACCTGCAGGAGCTCCCAGCATGGAGGGACAGCTTTCCCAAAGCCAGGAAACAGGACCCCTCCAGGCAGAGGGACGGATGGCTGTGTTTGAACACCTACACCATGGACAGCATCTGCTCACCTCTGATGCTGGTCTGACGTGCTGGATCACCACCTGACCATCTGAACCACCCAAACTGCTCCCCTGACAAGCTGCTTGTGCCAGTCCAGAGAGACAAAGCAAAGAGGCTGCAAGATAACCAGCTCTGAAAGTACCTTCCTCATTGCATGAAAGCACCCTAGAACCTCAGAAGAGGGTTCCACCCACCCCAGGGTGCTGAGGATCCCGAGCGTGCAGCTCCTCATTTGAGAAGTGTTTTAGTTCTAATGCAGAAATAATAGATTGCTTTTCGCTTCTCACTGTATCTGTGAAACCTTCCATAATTCAACATCAAATATTTATTATTGCATTTATTAAAGTTTTAATAATTCAACAACTCCTGCGTGTAAGATACAAGCGCCGTGAACTCACACCTCCCTTATTCTACCTGAGCCACTCCAATATTTATACCTGCAATTCTTAGTTCAGGCTCCATTTATGAGGGGAGCAGGCAAAAGCCTTGTGCCAGAACCTCCCCTCCTCCTGCCTGGCATTCATCCATCCCGACAGAGACTTTTCCACAAGGAGCAGTGCCCAGAGACAATTACTGCACTGGAGCAGAAAACAAGCTTCTGAGCCTCCACCTTCACTGAGGTATTTTTAATGAAGATGTGAGGAGGAAAGAAAGAAATAATGTTCTCTTGGCACTCCGGCTTGGAAAATTTAGCACAAACCAAGGCAACCCTTCCCTTTCTCAAATGAAAAGCACAAGTTGTTGCAGACAAGAAAAACAACGCTCCTAAAAGAGCCAAACTGTGATAGATATGTACCACTGGTCTCTTTTCACAGGAAAGGGAACAAGTGCTAATTAGCAACAAAACCACACACTCTTGGAAGTGAGGACATCTTGGATGCCAGTCCTGGCTCTGCCATAGCTTTTGTAGGCACTTGCTTCAACTACGGCCCTGCCAAGATGATGGGACAGAAGAATGGAAATCCATTCCTCATCACCTTGGGAAAAGACAAGACAGAAGGGGCTGGGGGACACAAGGATCCTGCTGGTGCCCAGGGAGATGATTCATAACACAACCAAGAATTTTCAAGTCAGGAAATTGTGTCTGGAGTCAACAGGAGAAAGTAGCAAGAAGGAAGGGAGGGACGGAGGGAGGGAACACAGAGTCTCCCTGGCACCCAACAGTCACATGCTCAATCTTAATTTAATACGAGAGAGGGGAATACACACTAAATACCTTCAGAATTAAACCCTTATAGTCTACAGTTAAACCCTCATAAACCAGACCAAGGAGGACAACCACCACCAAGATCATCAACAAAATGTCCAGGCATTCACTGAATTCCAAAAAGGGAAAAAAACTCCCTCTAATTGTATAATTATTGGATGAGCAACATGTCCTTTCAGCTTTCATGAGCATCCCAGCAGGTATCAGTGGCCAGGTGGATGTGATATTGGTATGAGTTTCAGAAAGATGACAGCACCTCCAATCCCAGTAAATGCATCCACTTAAGCACTGCAATCTAACATTCCATTTAAGCCACTATCAAACTGCCTTGCCACAGGTTCCTACCAATTCACCTGCCTGTACTGGCAGACTTCAGAGTTACACACTCAGGCCTGGCCTAGACCCATCAGCTCAAAGAGCCTGGAGAGCAATCACATCAGATTTCTTATTGGAAGGAAATTAATCAAACCTATCATCATAGAAATTACTGCATCCTCAATAACAATTTCAAGAGCAGTGTAGGCACTCAAGCATGAAGAAAACGAGAAATCTGCTTCCTACCTGACATCTGCAGGATCTTCCGTCACCAGAACATCTGTCTTGCAGCTGGCAAGGGGATTGATGGAAAGCTCCACGGGGGGCACCACAAAGCTCTTACTGACTGGCAGCCACAGCCCTTGGCCCAAACTGTAGGTGGACCTGGAAAAAGGATAAACATGTCACACAGGAGCAGAGTACCCACAGGGAATGGTGGCCCTCCACTGCCCACTCGGAAGTCAGAGCAGCGGTGACACCATGAGATAAGACAGTGATTTGGTCTTGTCCTGAAAGCCAAATGGGAGAGGAATGACTTGAGATGTGACAGGAGAACACGGGTATGTGAAAACTCTTCTTTTTATTCCAGGAGGAGTTTCTGTGCATGCTGTCCTCACGTTTGCTGAAGGGACAACAGGGGAACCCTTCTCTGCCTGCCGAATATGGACAAATCTTTCAGGTCTGTCACAGACAAATGACGCTTGTCCTCTTGCCAGCACAAGAATGAGCTGGGAGTGACCAAGAGGCTGCATCCATTGGGATGTCCTGGTGGCTCTCCCTTCCCAAATGTCCAGGCTGAACCCTCCTCTGATGAGTATCTTCTCTGGCGCCTGCTCTCCTGTGACCAAGTCATATCCCCGCTCCAGCGTCGTGTAGGGCCAGGGCCTGGGAGGAGAAGGGGGAAAGCAGCTGAGCACATCACTGGGCTGGGCAGGTGGCACAGTGATCACCCAGGGGGAACAGAACTGGGCTCCTCACCACCATGGGAGCCGGGGCAGATCAACCCCACCACCGTGTCCCCGCTCACCCTTCGCTGTGTCCCCAGTCGCTGCGCACGCACAGGTGGCGATGGACGGGGTCTGGGGCATACCCTTCATGGCAGCTGCACTCTCCTAGGAGAGAACAGGGAAGGATGAGATGTCTCTGGCCCAGAGGCGTGTCCATGACTGCAGAGTCAGGCCCTCCTCCCCTGCTGCCCATCTCTGCTTTGTCACAGCCACTCTGGTCCCTCCTGTGCCTCTGCAGCACTTTGGACCCCAGAAACCCCCAGGAGGTGTGGAGAAGGAGGTGTGGAAAGCTGTAGGAAACCTGTAGTTATTCTCAGGGAGGGGATTACATGGTGCAGCACCCACGGTAGCTGGGGATGGGGTTTCTTGATACAGAAGGTCTGTCCTTAACCTGTGCTCCTGCGCAGTCCTGCAGCCAGGGGTTCTTGACCTTGCTTGAGCAGAGCAGTGTCCACCCTGTGCAATCCCTGGGATGGACACCACAAACCCATCCCACATGCCCTTCCCACCACTGCTCTGCCTTCTGGCACCAGGACAAGAGAGCAGAGTCTCCTGCAGCCCAAACTCCCACTGAAAGATGCAGAACCCCCCAACTTCCATCCTCCACTGATAGTTCCTGTGCTGTGTCCCCATCCCACAGCGAAGGGGCTCTCAGCCCTGCTCCCCTCTGCTCTCTGGGTGCTGCCTCACCCTGCTCCTCTCTTTTGACAGCAGGAGAAGACATTTCCCGCACCAGAAGCCCAACCGCACTTGGCCCGAATTGATTCAGTGTTTGGTAGAAATACATAACCCGGAGCAAGAAACAGCAAAATCAAAAGATTAATTGGATTTGCACGTGGAGTTTCTGCTACAAGCTGCTGCCAATGTTTCCCCCCCCACTCCCCTCCGCTCCCCATCGTGCCTGACGGTGCAGCAAAGCTGAGCTGTAAACACTGCTGAGGTGGGGACCTGGGGAGGACGCTGGGCAGGTGGGTACCCCCCTCACAGCGGCAATGCAGACTGGCAGCTACCTGCGTGCTCCTCGGGATCCTAAGCAAGTCCTTAAAATGCCTCAAAAGGATTAAAGTAAAGAGCTTTATTGTCAGGAGAGAGCAAGATGGGGATTCAGCTGCTGAGATTTTTGAGGAAGAGACGCCTGGGAAGGGAGAGGCAGCAAAAAAAGGGAAGAGTGGGGGGAAAAAAGAGACGGCTAATGATGTGCTAAAATGCAACAGCACCTTCATGAAATATTCACTGCCTCAAACGCGTCTAATATTAAAGATTAAATGTCCTGGGATTTGTCCTAGCGACTTCGAAGCACTGATTTATGATCTGTCAAAAGCTGCTAACCTCATGATTCATAACAGGAGCGGCAGGAACATTGCTGCTCCAAAGGGAAAGAGTTGGGAGAGAGATGGCAGCGCTCGGCCCTGCTCAGGCTCTGCCGTGCCTGGGGGCTGGGGCGGTCTCGGTGCAAGAAAACACAGGTCCTAATGGCTCCATCAGTGATTTAAAAAAAAAGAAAAGTTATTTTTTCCTTGGGTGCTTAGTACGCAAGTTTCCCCAGCCGTGCTGTGGATCATTAATTCCTGGCTCTTATTACATAACAAATATGTGCTCTGCAAATGAGAGACATCTCAAAGTGCTTGCGAAGCAGAGCTGGGAGTCTTGGGGCACCGGCTCACGCTCAGCTCCTGCCACAGAAATTAGAGCAAGTAAGGAAAAAACACCTGCAGAGGTTGGCATCCCGTGGCCCAAACGCCTCCCCCCGTATCGATGGCTGGGGTGCCGGGTGGTGAACCCCCTTCCATGGTGCAGGAGGGTTTATTTTGTCTGCTGGCTTGTTTACTGCTCCATCAGTTTGGCGTTGGAAGGAGGAACTCTATCAACCTGGAGAAATATTGATTTTATCGACTCCAATCCTGGAGTTTCAGCAGCTACAGCCGGTGCTCAAGGCTTTATTGGGAGGTTTATTGGGAGGTTTATTTCAGTAAGTGAGAGGGCAAGTGGTGGCACCAGCTGGGGAGGAGATCCAGGGCAGGAGAGAGTGGGGACCAGCTTTCCACAGGTTTCCCAGGGTGATCTACACCCCTTTGGCAGAATTTTGGAAATTGGATAGGAAAGCTTCCAGCATGGGATCAGCTGAGTGCTGCAGTCTGCTGGCAGAGTGAGGACTCCATTGCCTCGGGACAGACGATTTAGGATCCATCCCCCTATCAAGAACCATGAACAGACAACTAGTTGGGCTTCCAAAAAATCTCAGCAGAACCTGCTGTGCTCTTACAGGTTCTCTGGAGCTTTTGTCCTCTCCCCAACAGCATCCACCTTCCTTCTTTGGCCCCCCGAACCACTCTGTCTGTCCCCATCCTTCCCAGACATGATGCTGAGCCAGGGAGGAGGCTGAGCCTGGCTAACCCCCATGGAATGAGAAACACCTGATAAAGTGGGGGGAATAGGGGTTCCCATACCTCTAAGCCCTCTGTAGGGTGTGTTTTTCAACATGCTGCTAAAATAAATCAAACCATCAAAAGACCAAACTGAAGTGTCTTTGTTCAAAGCAACTGCATCCGAGACGGACACAGTTATCCACTCAACCCTGCTGCAGCTAAGTTAGGATTCAAGCTGAGCTTGAAGCCAAAGTCAACCAAAGTAACCAAGTTTGACAAATAACTGCAACTGGAGCTGGATGCAATTTCCACAGGTCCTGCACACGCCTCTGTGCAGCATTCAGCTGCTGCAGGAGCACAAATGAATTAGGATCTACCAACCCCCAGGACAAGAATCCTGCTCCCACTGCCACCGGTCTGCACCCTGCCCACAGCACGGGCATGCACGGTCCTTCCTCTGCCTTTGGATTCAGAAGCCACAAACCAGGTTGGATAATCCATGGCAATTTTTCAGCTGTTACAGCCAAAAGAAGGATCACTGCTCAATCACTATAAATGAGGGCAGGTCCCAGTGCTCAGCTCTGGAGGTCCAACATTGTATTTCCAGAGTGTTATTAAACAGGTAGAGGCTTTAGCTCTCTTTTTTTGTAGAAAAGCTGGAAGTTGCTGAATTATTCCTTCTTTACACTCTCCACGCTGTGCTGCTGCTTCTGCTGGAAGGAGGAATGGGGTCTCACACTTCACCCACAGCCTCCCTGCCCGTCCCCACAGTGCCTGGGAGCAGCAGAGCAGGGCTGCAGGATGAACCACCAGCATGCCAGGATAAGCCCGTTAGCCTCGTTATGGAGAGAGCTGATCCGTGGTGATAATGCTGCAAGAATCCCCCTAATCCACCCGCCCAGTGCACAGCAGGAAGTGGAGGCTCCCGGAGTCCCTGTGCTCGCAGAGAAGCTGCTCCGTGCTGTCACTGGCACTTTTATTTAAGGAGCTGGAGGAGCTCTGGCAGTGGTGGAGCAAAGCTGCTGCTTGTCAACCTTCTCTTGGCACTGCTGGTGTCCGTGATTCCCTCCTCCACGGCAGCACCTCCAGTGCCGGCACTCACCCTTGTCCTGGAGGAATGCCATGCTGTGCCAGGGCTGTGCCCCAGCTGCACAGGCACATCCTGGGAACAAGCCCAGACCCCAGCTGGGGTGGCAGCCTGGTCCCAAAGGCTGTGGGGTGTAAACACAGACCTTTCTGCCTGTGTGAGCATTGCACAAACATGCTCACACCTGTTTAAGGCTGCCTCTCCCACCCAAAGGGATGCAGAGCTCAGCTGAGTTTTTGTGTTCACTCCTCCCTGGACACACTCACCCCCTGCAGGGAACACGCCAGCCCCAGCAGAGCATCCTCAGTGCCACTGAGCCACAAAGCTGCAGCTCCACGTTCCCAACCTCCCAGTAAAGCTCTTTGAAAAGCTCCTCTTCTACCCCTGGCTCCTGCTGTTCCTGCTCTTCAGGGACGGCACTTTCCAAACCTGAGCCTCTTCTTCATCCTGATGAGAAATGCAACTTTTCTAGAAGCAGTTTAGCACTCAAGGAACAAGACAAAGAAAGTGGCTCCTGCCCTGCTGACCTGGAAGGGAGCATGGAGGGAAAACCTGGAGTCAATCTGACAGTTCTCCCTCCTCTCCCTCTGCTGCAAGTCGCCCTCCTCACCCTCATCCATCACAGCACTTAAGTGCAAGCTTAACCTCCAAGGATTGTGCCTGAGTTTAAGCTCTGCACAGATTTAATTCTCATTATCATCTGCTCAGCTCCTACACCACACCTCCAAGGAACACATGAGCTGATGCAAGGAAGCAGACAGAGGTCCCGAGGGTGGCCTGTGTGCCATGGCTGTCACCTTCTGGGCTGGGCACTGCCCCAGAGCTGGACGTGGAGGGGTGAGAAGCCCCTGCAGCACTGGTTGGATGGCCCAGTCAGGGGATGGGTTCAGGAGTGGCTCCGTACAGAAAAACCCATCTCTCTTCCTTCCTCCCCGTGCTCTTTAGACAAGCACAGAAATGCCATTACAAGAACATTAGCAGCTGCAGGATTAAACATTCTAATGGCAGAAAATGAGAGTGCAAAGACAGCACAGATAACCTGAACTCGGCCCCTCGAAGGCAGGAGTTTTGATTGCTGTTTATGTATAACACTTCAGCCTGCAGCTAAATTAGCTTGGGAGTTAACTGCCTCCTGCCCTGCTTGGTGCACGAGGCAAGCTGTGCCGCCACAGGGAAAGGAATGGGATATTACATGGGTTTTGACCAAGTTATTAAACTCCATACCTTAGAGAGACAGAACCTCATCCTATAAAAGTCTAAGTCAATAAAGGCACCGGGGCCCTCCAACAGCGAAAATAGTAGAAGTGCACAAGACCAAACAAATATTACCTGATGTGCCCAGAACCTGCATGGTATTAAATCGAACTATAGGAAGGAATGGCTGTTTTCATAAACACAAATACACCCTCATCAGGGTTGGCCATCTCCTGTTTTACATGCTCAGCTCTGCAACCTCCAAATCCCCGTAACAGGTTGCCTTTAAAAAAATAGTTCTGTCTAAAAATGACTTTCATCTGCCTCCTGCCCACAACACACCCCTGTCCTACCCAGACAGCAGCACCATCTGTGGCTCTGGTGACAAACTGGCCCATTTGGACAAAGATGGAAACCTTTTTTTTTTTTTTAATCTCCTCCTGCCAATTTCCAGAAAAGAACCTTTGCTACTACATTTCATCTGGTTCTTTCAAGCTTGTGCTCACTGCTTTGTGGGGGGGAGGGGCTACCAATTGTGGATGCAATGAGAGAATTTTGATGAAGAAACGCCTGATTTATAGATGGGAAAAAAAAATTTCAACACATTTCACCTGCTAATCAAGGTAGCTATCCATCTCATTTATGTCACTGCTCCAGCAAGCCTGATAGCACAAAATCAGAGGCTGTTTCTTCCAGCATTTGGCCCTGAGGGACTGATTCTCCAGCAGGTCTCTTCACCAATGCCCACAGAATGTGCAAGTGAATCAGTTTTGTGCATACAAAGCAGGTAATTGTGCTCACAAATCAAGATTTGCATATGCTGCTGGAAAGGGATGCTCTCATGGAGGCTGGGAAGGGAGGCCAGCGAGGCAGCAAGCACTCCTGCATTTTACCCACGGGCATCCCAGTGCGTGGCACGAGCGGCGGCACCGGCAGCGCTCCCACGTCTCTTCAAAATATGGAGAGGGAGAAGAGCTGACAGCCAGTCCCACAAGACAACAAACCTTCCCTGTTCTCGTCTCAAGCAGCACACGCAGCACCTGCCAGGAGAACGGGGCGTTTTGGATGAACATCTCCAGGCACGGAGCACATCCTGCCCCGGAGAGGTGCCCGTCCCATCCAGTGTGGCAGCTGGGCACGGTCACCGTGTCAGCTCTGCAGGGAGGAGCCCCTCAGCACATCCATTTGTCTCCGGATTTGCAGTCAGACCAACCAGCCTGGCCGTTTCCAAGGCAGGAGGGATGTGGGAGATGACATTTTGCTCATGTGCAGATGTCAGTGCTCCCTCTGAAACGCTCTGATGAGCTGGGGCTTTGCAACACAGGTTTCAAATTTGTCAAGGGGGCAGCAATCATTTAATTAAAGAGTGAGTCACACAACAGAGATGTGAGGGAAGGCAAATTAAGGTCAGGCAACAAAGCAGATTTTGGCATTTCCTAGTGTTTCAGAGCCTCTCTTTTCACTGGGAATTATACTTCACACTGAAGGAGTACTCGGTGTGCGGAGTCACAAGTCAATATATTTTACAGGCAAATCCCATCCAAAACTCCAACCCAAAGAGTGTGCTGGGAAAGGTAAGAGCTTGAGTCTCACCAGAGAGAGCACGTGTGACCTGGGGCTCTCTGTCCAAAGGTGTGCCAGGAGCCTATGGCACTGCCACCAAGGATAGGTCCTGCCCACAGAGGCCTGTCTACACCTTGGAGCAAGGAAGCTTGGGACGAGGCTGGATCCACACTGCCATGGGGAGCAGCTCCAAGGGTCAGCCTGAAGTTCGGTTAGCCATAAATGTGCAGTAGGACCTCAATGCTGGCTCTGCTGCTCTTCACAGGGGCATCTTTGAAGGCTTTCAGCCTCCAGAGAGGACAAGCTTCAGTCCATCATTCTTATGGACTTTCTGTCCAGCCCGAGAAGGCAGAGGACAGGGGAATCCCTAGCACCCATCGCTTGGGATGCTCACAGAGAAGATAAAATCCCTGACCCAAAAAGGTTGAAATCCAGACAGGATTTATGTGCCGCAGTAAAACCACAGGCCTTCCTCTCTCATGGTGATAAAAATAAATCACCCTTAAAACCAGAATGACATTAATAAAAATAAATCTAAAAGTACACGCAGTGTGGGGTTACAGTCTGCTCAGCCTGGTGGGGAAACTTCTCACCAGTTAAAGGCTGGTCAATGGTGATGAGCAGACATGGTGCCCAGGGTTATGTCCTGGGGTACAGGGTCAAGCAGGTACTTCGAAAGGCCTAATTTCAGTTCTTGTGAAGTTTGGACCTCTTAAGGGAGTCTTAGATTTAGGCTATGAAGATCAGCAGCTCCATCAGCCAGTCCTGCTCAATCCATGCGGCTCCAGCTGGCAGAAACAGGAGAAAAATTCTGTTTGATCCACGTGCACACTCCCAGGCTGGAGAGAGAGGGAAGAAGGCCATGGACAGATTTCAGGCGAGGGACCTGACGGCTGAGATCCAGGCTGCTCTGCCCTCACCACGGGCAAGCAGGGACCACGGGCACCAGGGCTGGGAGCCGCAGAGCAGCTGCCAAGGCTCAGCTGCAGCACAGCGCCAGGACAGAGCAACTCCCGGGATAACGAGCATCTCTCCCTTCCCTGCAAACAAGATCTGACACATCCTGCTCAAGCGTGGGGCGTCCAGCAAGAGCGACAAGCTGCTCTGGGAGCTGGGGATGCAGCGGGAGCGGCAGCTGGGCCGGCGCAGGAGAGCAGCCGCTCCTCACAGCGGAGGCCACGCCAGGATCCAACCAGCCCTGCTCGCTGCCAAGGATGGGGCTGGCGAGGGGAGCCACAGGGCTCTTCCAACAGGGAAGTCGTGGTCGGGCTCCATACGGTCTCCCCGTGGTTTCTGCTGGAGGCAGAGTTGTTCCTCTGCTCCTCTGAACCAGGGGACAGCTGAACGCATCTTCCCTTTCCCACTGAGGTGGCTGCGTTTTGCCAATGCCGGAAACAAAAATCCTTCTGCTCTGCGACATCTGGATGAGAAGAGCCTCCTTCTGCACCATCTCCATCTGTCAGCGTGGCTGTTGTCACCTCCCAGCCCTTCCTGGGGCTTTAGGTGATGCCCAGGGCTGTCTACACAGGGAATTCATCCCGCGTCACCGTTCTGCTGCAGCCATGCCTGCCAGTGCCTCCATGCAGACAAGCCTTGAGGAACAGGAGTACTAAGAAGAGAAGATTGTCGTGACCAGGAAAATGAGTTTGTAAGACCAAGTTCAGTATTTGCATCTCAGCTGAGCGGGGAGGGTGAGAACAGGGTCACCCCCACCATCCCATGAGGCGTTCATGCCTCTGAAGGATTTCTTATTCTAATCCATGTATTAACAACAGTCGAGGGCTTCGGGAGGCTTAGGAAAAGCCTTCTCCACAGTGAGCCATCCTTTAAACCCTCTGGCAGAACCAGACCCCAGCGTCCTTACCTGCAGCCATGAATCTCATACACACATGAGGTGAAGAAGCCCATTGCTGAGGGGGAAGCAGCTCACATGGAGAGCTGGGACTAAGCTGGGGTGGCACCTCTCTGCGAGGAGACAGGGGTTTGGGTGCTTTCACACGCTCAGCAAGCCAGGACCACCAGGAACACTTGTCTCCACACCACCAAGAAGGCATCTCATCTGTGCTGAGGCTGGTGAGCCACAGCACACCCCAGTAGGGTCCCCAAGCCACCTTCCTGTGCGAGGTCCTGTCACCCTGCCTGCTGTGTTCTGTGTTCTTGGCTCTCTGCAGACTCCAGGACTCCCATGTGTCACCCAACGAAGACAGAAGGGAAGGTGACACTCGTCCTTTGCCCAGCCCCACAGCTAAGTCCCAGCAGGGCTGGCTGCTGCTCCACAGGCAGGCGCTGCACACAAGCAGAACAGGCTCAGCAGAACACTCATTTAGAGATGAGGAAGGATGGCAGAGTTCATGACTCCACCAGGAAGGGCTGGAGGACAGATGCAACCTAGGTAACCACCAGGCACGAGCACTACCGGGAATCATGGCGTTCTGCAGTGAAAATGGCCAGAAAAGAAAAGGGATGGAGATGGGGTAAACGCACGAGTAGGTCTTCCAGACCGGGCAGCAGATCAGCTCAACTTAGAAGCAGATAAACTCCACGTGCCTGCAGCTGTCACACCAAAGGACTGGTAAATCCACCACTCCAAATCCCCATCTTGTGCCCATTTTCTTTACATTTTGCTGATGGGGGTCACCACTGTGTGACCTCTCAGTGCCCTGTGCCTACCACCAGGCTAGAGCAGAGGTGAGCCAAGAGGGCATCAAAATACCCAGTGACAGACCTTCTCCCTCACATCTCCGAGCTTTCCAAGGTCTTCACTCTCCCAGGCCTTCCTTACCTGTGTCTTGGTCACACAGCTGCTCACAGGCGTCGGTGGTCCTCTGTCCACAGAGGTCTCTCACCCAGGGGGACGTGGCATTGATCTGATAGTACAGGGACAGCTTGGCTGGGTTAAGCCAGTCAGAGATGTCCAGGTAGCTCCCCTCGCTCACAACGAAGCTGCTGCCTGGGGGGAGTGGGAAAAAAGCGTGTTAGGTGAGTGTGGAAATCGGAAAGAAAAACCCCACACGTGCATTTTGGCCCAATATCAGAACACTGCACTCTTCAGGAGCTGCTGTGATGACAATATCTGCAAAATAATAATGAGTTCACCAACACCTGGTCCCAAAGAACTTCATGTGACCATTCCTCTCCGGAGGAATGTGCCCCAGCAAATGGTCCACCAGCTCCTCTGCCCAAACACTTCCCTACCCTTACACTGCTGGGATTTGATTCCCGGGTCTCTGCAGAAATGTGGACCAGTGTAAGTATTCTGATCTGTAATCAGAGCACCACTGCCCCAGGTCATGGAGGTGTTGTCCAGGGGGCATTTGGAGCTCAGGGCGCGGATGGGCAGCGGCAGCAGGGGCTGTTCCCACTTCACTTCTTAAGTTGAAGGTGAGTGAATTGGCCCAACACACAACTTCTTGTATGAGTTGTCTCGTACCAGACACTCCCCCACCCTCTCCCTCCTGTGAGTTAGAAGTGAATTCCTGCCAAAAATATTTTCTTACAAAATCTTATGCTTCTTTATTTTGCGAAATGTATTTTTCCCCACCGGCATCTGGGAATATGCATCATCTAATTAGCCAAATAGATTTTTAGTTCAGCCCAATCATTTCCTTATCTAACATCTGAGGCCCAGCATCGCTTGGGGGATTTTGCAGGCACAGAGGTCCTCATTAACTCTGATCTTCAATTACATTGATTATAAGACTGCCTCCATAACAGTGCTGCACGGAGCAGAAAGGAGCCAAAAAACCTCTGCCATTAAGTGGTGTTTTGCAAAACTTACCAGGGTAAAAGCCTCTAAAACGAGGGGAGAAGTGGGCAAGGGAACTGCCAGGTAGCTCAGGAATCCACAGCCACCTTTCCACTAAGTCTGAGGACTTGCAACATGGGCAAAATTTGCAACCACTGTCTGAAGATGGAAATCCTTCTCAGAGATTACCCAGGGGTAGCAAGTCCATAGATCCAGGGCCTATTGTCATGAAACTTTAAGGCTTATGACCCTTAGTAAAGGACTAGGACGTCATTTTTTTAAGCACCAACTTACTTTGATGAAAGCCAAGAGATTAAAAAAGCAGGACAATAACCCTGCAGCAGCAGCCACCCCACATGAACCTGCCTGAACACAAACTCTGGATCTCCTTTTGAAGAGGATCCCTGATGCTTAGCAAGAGGGAGCCCTTCTCGCCCTCATCCTGTACCACATTATCCATGCAAAGGATAAAACAAGCAGAGCCTCAAGTCAAGTATCTCAGTGAGTGACCTCATTTTCAGGCATCCCAAGATCTCAGCACCATCCAAATCCAAGCCCTAATTTCCCATAAACACAAGTCTTTGACACTCAGAGTGTTTATATACCACAAACATATTCACAGGCGCATCTCTGCACTCAAAGCCGATGGAGGCTGCCAAGCTACTGACTGCTCAAGCAAATGAGAATTAGACATCAGAACCCAGCAGCTCTGAAGACACAGCAAGGCAGGAGCTGCCCCGCCAAGGCTGCAGGATACATCTCAATCAGACACAAGGCAGCAGTAAATCACTGGGTAAACCCCCTGGCATCACTGGAAAGCAGAGAAACACTGAGCACAAAGAAGTTTCTTAGAGCCACGTGGTTTTATCTCTAATTATTCTTTTCAATGAATTTTTAAAGATAGCCTTACATACCAATAACAACAATTGCTGGTTTCTTTTACCACACAGAAGTGCATCATGAACCCTCTGGGAGTGTTTACTATTTACATGTAGGTGTCTATGTAGTAACCTGTCAATTTTGTTTTCCTCCTGATTTCCGCAGCTCCCTAATAAAGAAGAAGGCTTGGGAAGCACATAGAGTTGTTTTGAGACTCGGCTACAGACAATTCCCTCTGCACCCAAGGACTGAAGAGTGAAACCAGCTGCTCTTGATTAAATCCCTATTTAAGGAACCCCACTTCTGGTTAAAATGTAGCCTGGAAGCAACAGAAGCAAACCTGACACAAACCAGACACATCACTCAGAAAGATGAAGGTGGCTGGAGCTGGGAGAGCATCTTGGCCCAGGGCCTGCTGCAAGGCAGGGAAGAGCCCACGGTCAGGCGGGTGATGGAAGGGTGACCTCTGGAGCTCTCCAACATGGAATCATTTAGGTGGAAAAGACCTCTCAGCTCATCAAATCCAACCGTTCTCCCAGCAATGCCAAGACAACCAGACCACGTCCCCAAGTGCCACATCCACACGTCTTTTATACCCCTCCAGGGATGGGGACTCCATCACCAACCTGCGCAGCTGTGCCAGGGCTGGACAATCCTTTCCATGAAGAAATTTTTCTTTACATCCAACCTAAACCTCCCCTGGTGGAACTTGAGGCCATTTCCTCCTCTCCTATTGCTTGCTACTTGGGAGAAGAGGCCAAACCCCACCTGGTTCCACCCTCCTGTGAGGGAGTTGTAGAGAGCGAGATGGTTCCCCTGAGCCTCCTTTTCTCCAGCTCCCTCAGCTGCTCCTCATCAGACTTGTGCTCCAGCCCCTTCCCCAGCTCCAAGTACTTTGAAGATTAATTACTTACTTTGATTTTAGTAAGTCTGATTGAGAAATCATCCTTACTATCAGGTTTTTCAGGGGGTTTCTGTTTGTTTGTTTGTTTGTTTGTTTGTTTGAAAAGCAGCAGTGAAAACATGTCAATCCAAAATTCCTGAATTCAGGCTCAGTGTAAAATGGAGGTTTTTCTACCTCAGTCTGAAAAAAACTCAAACCTGGGGAAATTAAAGATTCCTTCCTTCCTTCCTTCCCTCCTTCCTTCCTTCCTTCCTTCCTTCCTTCCTTCCTTCCTTCCTTCCCTTTCTTCCCTTTCTTCCCTTTCTTTTCCTCCCTTTCCATCCTCAGAGGAGGGAGGGGACAACTTCCAGCAAGGAAACTTCTCACATCTCTGAAGCTGAGTGTGTGGCAAGATGTTGAGATGTTCACAGACACCCTCATCACCTTTGCTCCCCCTGCAAACACAAACAAACACCCCAATCTCGATCCCTTTATAGCTTGCCTGGGAAAGAAGTAACAGGAAAAGGCATTCTACAAATATTTTGAAAGCTAAAATTCTGATGATTTGAAAGCCTTTTCACAAAATTTTTCTCTTCACTTTCAAAGAATCCACACGTAGAAAAGAGTTTTTTCAAAAGTCACCATCGTGTACATATCAAAACCACCCTGAAAAGCTCAGAAAGAGCAGGTTGAGGAACAAATCCTTTTAGAAACTACCGAGAACAAACATTTTATAAACAAGAGCTATTTCAAACACCTTCAGCTTGCTGGGAACATCAGCTGGGTTTGTTTTCCCCAGCGTGCAGTCTCTGGATGGAGGGAAGGGAAGTGATGGGGGACTTGAGGGGGGTAGAACCCACCACAAGCCAGTCTCCTAAAACCTTCCTCAAGGACCTCAGACCCTACTAAATCACCTCCATGCTCGGTTTGAAGGACACCTTCAGCTGCTGCCTGCAGCAGGTCCCAGCACAGACACTCCGAAGACACCTGCAGGGACCGTCCACCCTGCTGTCCTCTACTGCCAACATCCCAGCTGTCCTCCTAGACACAAATTTCAAGTTTCTCACTCAAGCCTTGCTGAAATCCCCCTTGAATGGAGACGTTTAGGTCTCAGGGTAAAGCAACCATCAACCAAACAAGAGAATCCAGCAAGAAAACGACAACTCTCCACCCAGCACCACCTCCCAGAAACCCCGTAGCAGGACATGTCCCCAAATGCTGCTGTCTTTATGAGCCAGCCAATGCCATGGAGCAGCGTGGAGAACACCAGGACACAGCTACAGCCCCCTCCCAGCTCCACAAGGTCCAGCAGCCCCTCGGGGGATTGATTTGTTTGGGTTTCTCTGTGCGTGTGTTTTCCACTCCCCCCATCCTTTCCCCAACACTGATCAAAGCCGGATGAGTTAAGGCAGCGTCAGAAGTTCATGTCTCTCATGCTGGGGTCTCCTTCAGAGTTCAGTGGAATTGCTTAAGCCCTGACAAAAGAGGCTTGAAGTTTTGACATTTCAAAAATCATTTTCAAGCACACAACAGGATAAAACAGCTCTGAAAATATATCTAACAAGGGAAAAGAACAAAGGACCCAAAAGGCAGCCAAAAGGGTTTGGCTTTTCCTTTCTCTTTCTTTTCAAGGGAAAAGATCAAAACATAATTTTTTTTGAAGAACATCTATTTCTTCCTCCCTCTGCTCTTTTTGTCATCTTTGGTCCATTCACTGTTTCTTGGCCAACAAAACTCCTTTTCATCTAAAATTAGTATTTTGTGTTGAGAAGCAATGGGAGGTCATACTACAGGTTGCTATTAACGTATCCAGCCCTATACTATCATACAGTTCTAATGCTGTTTCACGTATTTTTTATAAACACTAGAGGAAAGATGATCCCTCTTGCTTCATTCTATAGGTACAAAGAATAACCCTATTTGATTTCTTTAGAGACCCTTTTTTTCGCCTTGTTAAACTTGAAAGAACATTGCCCAAAGAGACAACTCCTCCCCTATCAGCTCTTCCCCTTGATCAGCTCTCCCTCTCCTGTCCTGGACCCAGGGCATGAAAACTTCTGCTTCTTAAATTTCTCCCAGAAAATGCCAAAGAATCACACAGACTTTGGATGCCCAGGACACACACGTACTGACCTAAGCAAGGAAATGGGTCTTAGGGCAGGACTGCACTCACAGATTAGCACAGTGCTCAGCTTTATCATCCCTCTCCTGCTCAGCACAAAACCAGGTGATTTGGGAATAATTTAAATAGTTTTAAGTCAAACTCTAAGTTCTATAGTCTAGTTTGAATCCAGGGACAGCATCACACCAGGTTAAAATCCAAGCCTACCCACTTTACTTTTTTTTTTTTAAATTATTTCTCTCTTTGAACAAGGTGAAATGCTTAAACAGAAAGTTATGACGGAAAGATGAGAAAACAGCACAAGCCTATAGACTCATCTTTCATTCAGTCCTCCTTCCTCTGAAGCCCTCACAGTTTCTATCTCACAGTGCTTGACTCCAGGGTGTATTTTCAGCACATGGACTGCACCTATGGGCTCTCACCTCCCCAGCCCAATGATGATCAAACCTGAGACACCCATCCCCTCGAAACACCACCAGTCCTGCCAGAGCTTTCCCACCCTGGCAAAGCAAAAGTCAATCAGCAATACAAGCCCGTGTGTAATTACAACTCAGACTGGAACCACCTTTCCTGTGGGAGGAGCAGGGTTACAATTTTAGTGTTAAATTGCACTTCCTTGATCATTCTCACAGACTGTTTCTTTGGGTTCTCTTGTCAGACGGTCTTGATTTCTCCAGGGCTGAGCTTCTGACAAACAACACTTATAAATAAGGCAGGTGACTGCTCAGCCAACTTTTCCTAAACTTAAGCAAGAAGGAACCTGCCCATCCTGCCTTGTGGTCAAGCACATGCTGCAATGAGATCTCCCGTGGCAGCTTTAGACAATGTAATTGTGCAGGTGTTGGTAAGAGCACATCTCTGTCCTCAAAGGCATCTGGGCCAGCAGTGGCTGAGACAGAAATGAGAGTCCTGAAAAAAAAAAAGCTTCTCCTTAATGCTCCGTATCTCCCAACACCCACGCTGCAGCCCAGGGCTCTTTAGTAGTGATGCTCTCCAGATATCAGAAGAGGGTTCAGGGAAATCCAGCCTAAATCTAATCACATCACAAAGCACAGAGGAGCTATGATAAGCTTGTTGTATGAATGCAGAAGTCAATGTTTCCATCTCTTCATCTATGGGAGGGGGAGCAGGTTAGCTGGTCAAAGATGTGCCATCCCTCCCAAACCAGAGGGTAAATGGTGTCGGTAAAGCTCAGCAGGTGCCAGGAGATGCCCTCTCCCCACAGGGGTGGGCACCTCCTGCCTCTCTCAGGAGGCACTGTGTCCCAGCTCTGAAGCAGCTGCTGCTGACACCACCCCAATGTCAACACCAATCCCGCTGGCTTTGCTCCAGGGAGTCCTGCAAAGGAGAAGGAAGAAGCATTTGGCTCCCCTTGCAAATGGAGCTGCCCCAGGAATTGGGACAGGCACAGGGCTGGCACAGGGCTGGGGAGCCGGGCAGCAGCTGAGCAGGTTCACGAGCCTGTCAAAGCCACGATAAAAACATGATGTACTTCAGCCCCCAGAATCTTATTAGTTCTTCATGCAAAGAGCGTTCACGCCGTAAAACCGTCTCGGAATCCCTTTGATCCACGCTGATACAGTTCATAAATTGATGTTAATATTTAGAGTTCATGTCTGGTAACACTGCAGCCATTTGCTCACATTTTCTTGCCAAGCAAGCAGACACGGGAGCGGGAGAGAGCTGTAACACAGGCACGGAGGTGACCCTGGTGATTACGAGCTGGTGAAATAAAATGCAATTTGTAAAGCTGCCCCCAAACACGGCCACCTTACATGAAACACACGGGGCCTGGGGCAGCCAGACGTGACAACGAGTCTGCAACAGGGAAGTGTTGCTTCTGTCAAAGCCCTGACCCAGGTCTCCATACAGCAAAAACCCTGGGAGGAGAAAACAGCACAAGAAAAACCTTATTTCAAACCAATTCCTTCTGCTGATTTCAGAGGGGACTCGTGGATCTGGGAACAGCTGGAGAACACGGGAGACCCCAATGGCAGAATCTTTCTGACAGCCTGAAAAGATCACAGAATCACAGAATGCTTTAGGTTGGAAAGGACCTTAAGGATCATCTCGTTCCACCCCTCTCCCACAGGCAGGGACACCCTCCACCAGACCAGACTGCTCAGAGCTCCATCCAGTCTGGCCTGAGATGGCTTTGAGATCAGATCTCTGTCCTGGGTTGCAGTGTATTCTATTACCATCTCCAGGAGCTGTTGAAACCAGGTGGGGCTGTGTCCTTTGCCTCCTCTCTCTGGACTATCTCCTGTTCATGGGCCAGCTGTCCAAACCAGGTGGGGCAGGGTTCTTTATCTCTCCCTGACCCATCCTCCCTCTGGGGGATATCTCCTGTGAATGGCCCATCCAGTCTCACCACATGGCTGACAAAATTCCATCATCCCATTGTGAGATGCTCTGCCCAGAGGGAGGAACCAAGCATCCCATCCTGGATATAAGCTGAGATTTCCAACACCAGAGCCAGCCCTTACCTACTGGATTCCCAGAGGACAAGAGCTGCCACTGGACCTTCAGGTGAAGACCAGACCTTTTCTACAGGATCACTGCTTCAACAGAACCATCACTCTGGAGGACTGCAGCCACCATTTTATGGGACTGCTACCAACACCCTGACCGACAGGGTGTCAGCTTGTATCCTGACTCTGTCAGTGGTTTCTTTTTTGTACTACTGCATTTATTTTAGTTTTTCCTATTAAATTGTACTTCTGACTTGGAGCTTCTCACTGGTTTTGCTTTCAAACCAGCACAATCTCTTTCTCCATCCTTCTGGTACAAACCTGGGGAGCTTCAGCTGTAACTCAGAGAGTGTCTCCAGTTTCTCCTTGCTGCCAAACGGGATGGGGACACAGCCAGTCCCCCACCTCCCGTGGCTCACCTCTGTGTGGCCACACGTGCAGCACATCCTGAGTGCCCTCAGGGCACGAGGCAATGCCTGGTCACCTCTGAGAGCTGCAGAAGACTGAGCAGGAAATGTCAAAAACAAACAACTTAAAGAAACACATTTAATTAAAACCAAAATGAGAAGTTGTTGTGAGTCCCAACAATTGCAGTCTGCAGAGCAATCTTCAGGGAAAATTAACGCAGGCTGCTAATAGCAGCATCCAATTCACCGGCGTCTTGGAGGAAACATTGGTGGGGGAAGGTAGGAAATAATCTGCAGATGAAACAATTACTGATCAGCTGCGTGGCAAGGACAGCACGGCATCATTCAGGCAGGCAGACGCAGATGCACGCAGATTAAAAGAATAAACAAAAAAGAAGCTCCCTCCACCTCTGCTGTCTTGTCAGATGCTCCAACCCAAAACACGGTCTCCAGTAGAAATTCCACTTCTGCTGGTCTCTTGGCTCTGCAAGGGGGAACCTGGGTTTGCTCTCAGGGCAGCCTTCATCCTGGGAGAGTTCATCCACACTTGCAGGAGGGACAGAGCCAGCACACGGGCAGCTCGTCACGGTGGGGACACTGTCTATGCCAGGCTCTGATCCCACAGTGAGGACC
>VWPU01016499.1:0-46674 GCA_013398955.1 Callaeas wilsoni | reverse complement strand
TTTTTTTTTTTTTTTTTTTTTTTTTTTTTTTACCCCTTGAGAGAGAGAGAGAGGGAGGGACACAAGCTGCAGATCTGATTTTTTTTTTTCCCTCTCCCTGTCCTCTCTCTCTCTCTCGCTCTCCGTCCTCCATCGCATTTTGTTTTATTTCCCCCTTCCTCCCCACCTCCTCTCGCAAGACGAGGGTTGCAGCCCGCGGTGCGCGCCTCCCCGAGCCGCCAGGAAGATGAACAAGCTCTACATCGGCAACCTCGGCGAGAACGTCAGCCCTCTCGACCTGGAAAGTCTCTTTAAGGACTCCAAGATACCCTTCTCGGGCCAGTTCTTGGTGAAGACGGGGTACGCCTTCGTGGACTGCCCCGACGAGAGCTGGGCCATGAAGGCCATCGAGGCACTTTCAGGTGAGCGGCCCCTTCCACCACCCCCGCCCTCTCCCCGCAGCCCCGACGGCTCCCGCTCTTCCGCGGCCGCGGAGCGGCTGCAGCGGCGGCCTGGGCCGCGCCGCCGGTCTGGGGGGTGCTGAGGGGGTTTGGGGGGGTCCCTGTTCCCTCCGCCCCCAGGTGAGATGGGAACTGTTGTTTTCCGAGCGCGGCCGGAGCCGCCCGGCCTTCCCGCGGAGCCTTTGCGCGGGGTTTACGCGGCGGCGGCCCCCCGGGAGTGGCCGGGGAGGGGCGGGAGCCTGGGCCCACGGACCCGCGGCGCGGCGGTTCCCATGTTTTTCCAAGCCCCACGGCCGGCCCTGCCCGGCCGGGGGCCCTCGCTGCATTGGGGGGGGGGGGGAGGAGGCGGTGAGTGCAGTGAGGCGGAGGCGGGCTGCGGGCGCGGAGCCCTGCGCGGGGCAGCGGCTGCACACACACCCCCCCGGGCACAGCTGGACTCCCCCGCAGCCCCTCGTAGGGGCCGCCTCCCCCCAGAGAGGGCTGAGGCTCCCTTCGGCTTGGCTTAGGCCGCGGGGCTGGGGGCGAGCAGCCGAATTGCTCCAAACTTGCGAGGGGGGAGCCCTGCCTGCCCCCCCGCCCCGCGCTGCCCGGCTATTTATTTCGGTTTCTCTTCGCTGCTCTCACGCACCCATCACCGCCTCCAGCAGCGCCGGCTCCCGGCCCCGACATCCTGTTTTTGTGTGCTTAAAAAAAAAAAAATTATTTTCGCGTGAAGCGGCTTTGCGGAGGTCTGCCGGGAGAGGCTGCCTCGGAGGAGATGGGCTCAGGTCTGCTGGGAGAGGCTGCCTCGGAGGAGATGGGCTCGGGCTGCGCTCCGCGCCTCCCCTCGGCTCCCTTCCCGCCCGCTTCCGCGCAGAAAATCGCCCGAAGTTGGCGGCGCGGGGGGTGGCGGAGCCCCCGCTCCCCCTCCCCGAGACGGGGCCGAGCCCGGCTCCCGCACACGACGTTTCGCGGGCTGTTTCCAGCGCAGGGCGGGGGAAGGGGCCCCGCCGAGGGCAGCGCGGCTCTCCCGCGGCAGCGGCGAGGCCCCGGGCTCCGAGCTGTGCCGCCTTCCCGGTCGCCGCGGCCCCGCTCCGCCGCTGCCCGGGCTGCCGATGAATGGGCTAACGTGTTGCGCTCCTGTTTCCTGCTTCGCACCCCTGCGAGCCCGCTCCTGGAGACGGAGACGCACAGCCGCCCTCGAATATTTTCCCCTTTCTGTTTATCTCGGCAGGTAAAGTGGAGCTGCATGGGAAACTCATAGAAGTTGAACATTCGGTCCCGAAAAGACAAAGGTAATTTATTTTTATCCACACCCCTCAGCCCCCCCCGCACCGCCCCTTGCCCTTAGTTATCCAGTGAGAAGCAATTTGAAAAATGCTTAGGTTTGTGTTTCTCTTCCCTGTAGATAAATGGACCGCTTTCTTAAACCCACAGGCGTGCACTCAGTGCTGTCCGAGAGGTTTTCTAGAATTACCTCATATATTTCTAATGTAGTGTCTTGGCCAGGCAGCAGCGGTACTATTTTATTTATTTTTTTAAAAAGGGCACTTTTCTATGGGAGAAACAAATTATTATGGTCTGATGGCAAATGATTGTGTAGATTTTAAAATTTAAAGTTCTGTGAGAAGAGTTAAAATCTGTGTGCTAGCAGGAAATGAAATGTGATGTTGTGCACTGTATAACGGGCAAGCACGTGAGCTCTGCTTCAGCAACAAAAAACACCTTGTAAATATACTGGTGTATATATTTTTTTGATCCTGCCGTGTTTGGAGTCTGCAGCATTTTACAGGCACATAGTAGAAGTCTCATCTCTATTTGAGAGGATTTTATCATCGCTATTTTGAGCTGGTATATAGAAGCAGCAGGAGAAGGACTCCTTCCCAGTAAGGACAGGATTTATGCATCCTTAATTTCTAAACATACGTTTAATTTTTGCAAGATAGTAATTTTTTTGGGCCTCATGTAAAGAAGCAATATTTGGAATAAAGCAGTAGTATTTTTATGCTGCCTATAGCAATTCAGCCTGCTTCTTTCACAAATATTTATATGATAGAAAACCTGGCATGCACTAGAGAGTGAAAAAAAAAAAAGATCAAACTTTCCACGTGCTTGTTCCTGCACTCCATTATTCAATCTGGGAAGTATGTCTGTCTGTGCAACTTTATTAAAAGGGGCTTCTACTATCAGGATTATTTTTAAAATTACAGTCTTTTTAAGATAGCTGATTGGAAAAGATGGTTTATCTGTCTCGATGGACATTGTATCATGGTATTTTGAGAATTAGAAGTTTGATCTTCTGTTTAGTGCTAGAGGAAAGCTTTACTTGAGAAAGTATGGAGGATTTTTGGTCTAGTTTAAGGGAAGGGGAAATCCCACTCTGAGCAAATTCATTGCATGTGAATCTTTATGGTTATATTTATTTGATACTTTTCATTGAAAATTAATATGGTGTATGTGCTCTTTCTCCTTTAATATGCAATATAGAGAGTTTTGAATTAGAGAAGCCTACATTTCATATATTTTGTGTAGAAAAATACTGTTGTAGATGGAATATACTTTTAGATTTAAGAAGAAAATTCCATGGGACATATAAAAGTTGATGATTTCCTATTAGTCTAATAAATGAATTTAGTGTCATGCTTATTAATCTTAAGCTTGCACAAAGAGCATTCTATTTATGCTTTTGAAAAGAAATTCATTACACTCATATAAAGGTAAATTTAAAATCACTGGTGCTTCCTCAGCTTTTTTTTTTTTTTAAATAAATCATTGTTTAATGTGTTTTAAAGTATTTTTCTGTTCTTTCAGCTGCCAGCTGAAATGGTGTAAAAGTCCATTCTTTGTACTGGTTACTGTGTCCTATTTGTGAATTAGCAATTATCAGAAACGTTTATCTGTCTGTAACTTGTTGAAAAGAATTCTGCACTGAACTTAAAGCACTTTTCTAGGCATGCGTTGCCTGCATACAGGCATATTGAAAAAATTGCAAATGTATTTGCATCAGCATACCTGTATTGCTTCTCCCAGAGCCCTTGTTTGTTAAAACACTGTTTCATCGTGCATTATCATGTTGGAATGTATTAGGTATAGTTCAGATTTGTACTGCTGTGTAACAGAAAATTAAATTGTGTTTCTTATGACTGTACTTCCTTCCCCTTTGTTTCTGCTCCCCCTCTCCAGAAATCTAATATAGAGAGCCACTTAAAATTCATTCAGTGGCCTCCATATGTAATAGTGACTCTCTTGTTCCTTTTATAGATGTCTAATTTTTTGGAGGGGGGTTGAGGGGAAGACTGTCAAAAAGTTGGAGATTTTTTTCCTTGTTTTTCTAAACATTACTTACTGGGCGCATATTTGGAGTTGTTAGTTACATGTAAAAAAGCACAGTTTTCAAATGTTGAGTATTGTTGGTGAAAGTGGTTAAGGTGGTTTCAAAGTAACTTATTTGAAGTCTTTGTATCTTTTTGCACCAGCGAAAGGTGTAGAAGCAGCCGGGGTGTGGTGGGGGGTGTTGCTCCCCAGGCCCACCCAGTGTGTTTGCACGCTGTAAGGCCAGGAAGCGCTTTCCAAAGAGCCCTGTGCTCTCCAGCCGGCGAGATACGCTAGAGAAGTGACGCCATTTAAAAAAAAAAAAGTGGATGTGTCAAGTCCGTCTTTCAGCATGAGTGTAGGATTAATAGTTTGGTCAAATGATTACTTCATAAGACCAAAAGTTGTTTTGTAGTGCAACGAAATTATTCAATACATTGTATTGACATCTGCTGCTTTGAGGCTGCTTCATGGAGACTCCTAGCTACCCTCCTCACAGCCTCCTTAAACATGAATTTTAGGGGTATTTCTGCTTTTTTTTTTTTTTTTTTTAAATTTTTTTTTAACCAGAGGGTGTGCATTATCACTCACAAAGGTAGTTTGTGGGTATCTTTCTCCAGAGACAGCTGAGGTGCACAGGAGGAAAGAGTAAGGGTTTGGTAATCCATATCCTTGTCACATAAAGGAAGGTCAAGAGGTGGTGTCAGCTAGGGTTGCCATAAAGTTGAGCTGAATCTGGGAGGCATGGAGTGTGCCTGGCTTGTTATTCAGGGCGAAATTCTTGGGCCCAGTAGTCACTGCATTCCAGACCTTGCTGGATCTTCTGATTTGAAGTGGGCACACCCAGGTTTGCAAAATTGCCTTCCTACCTGCTGTGGAAGGAAGTAAGGAGAGAGCCTGTGTGTGGCTTTCTCCCTCTGCCACTTCCCTGGAAGTATTAAAAAAACAGACAAGGAGATGTGCTTTAGTTGAAAAAAGAGCCCTGGTCAAGGTTTCCTTGATGGACGGATGGGGAATTATTTTGGGGGAGGTGTGAAGTATTTAATAAGCTCATGAGTAGATTCCTGACTTACTATTGAAATCTCAAGGGAATGCCAAAGGAATGCAGCATTTCTGCATTCAGACCCCTTGGTGTGGAAGAAGGCTACTGCAATATTTAAGGGTTTAGGTCACTTTATGCAAAAGTTAGAGGAGGCATTGTAATGATTTTGACTGCGAGTCACGCTCTGCAAGGGAAGGCCGGGCTCCGTTAGTCACATCCACTACTTAGATGAGTTTTCTCCTCACAGAGCGGCAGCACGGGAGGAGGACGGTGGCCGCTCATGGCGTACCCCGTGGCCTACGTGGAGCTTGTGGTGCGAGGCTTTGGGTACTACCTCGCCGCAATCCAAGAGCAGCTGGTATCTCACAAGGCGATGTAGGCTGCAATCTGATTATTCAAATGGCCCTGATGTCACTTGTGCGCAATGAGGGGGGAGGGCAGGTGCTAACTCTGGGCACCTGGGGATGTGCCTGGCGCAGCCTCCCCGCCTGGCTTCCGTGTCCAGGTGAGCTTCCCACCCAGACCTGATCCCGTGTGCCTGCTTCTGGGGCCCTCAGGTACCTAAAATGCTCACAAACGCTTCAGTTGTGGTAATGAGGTGGTGGTTTTCCACTTGGAAGGTTGATTATTTTTTCCCCACCTCGAGGGCTCTTTGTTGAGAAAATAAATTCACTGTGTCCCTTCCGGGGGATTTGTCTGGGAGAGGAACAGGAGAAGCAGGTAACAGAGCTGCACCCTGTGGGTAATGCTGCTCTGTGGGGAGAGCAATGGCCTGCCAGCTGTGCTTCACCTCTGATGCTGAGGTGTCTGAAGGCTGATTTGAGGAAAACGGGCCCCAAGTCCTCCTCATGCAGCCACCTGTGTTCCACGGGTGACCATTAGATGGGAACTAGGTTGTGTTGCTGATTTTTCAGTGTAATGAGGGTCTGTGTCTTGTGTGCACAAGACGGTGGGAAATGGTTTTGTGAGGCTGAAGTATGTATGGTGGCTGCAATGGTCACAGTTATTTAAAAAAAAAAAGAATTAGTGGTACTGGTTTTTAGTTTTGGTTCTGTAAATATCAAGTAGGTAGAAATATGCTCAAAGTAAGAAGACATGCTAGAAAATACGCCATTTCTTAGCAGTGTTTGTTCTCTTTTCTGTGTGCAAACTTAGAATGTTTTTGAGAGTGAAGGGCCGAAACTTCACATAGTGATTTAAAGTTTTTATTCTGTTTCCACATTTGTTTTTGCAGATGTGAACAGAACATTTTTTGTTCTAATCTTTGAAATTTTACAACTAGAGTGGAAACACCAGTTGTGACTATTCCTATACAGACAATGACTTGTTATAGCAAAACCAGATAATCTTCATCAACCGTTTTAACTGTTACATTGTGAGAAATCTAATTTTTATAGTTCTTCATACTGATTGGCCATTAATTAAAAAAAAAACTCCTCTTGCTGCAGTTTTTAAAAATCAGCTGGAACACATGAAACACAGCTGTAAATGTGTGACCTGAAAGGTTGGTCCTGTTCTCATTTTGCTAACTTCCCTTTACAGAAGGTACCCTAAGAAATACACTTGTAGTGGACTTTAAATTGTGCATAGATATGGTAAATTTTAAAGGGGTAGAATAAAAAATAACATTTTGGAAGTGTAATTCAAGGGTAGTAAAAATATGATCAGGAAATGTTTAAGTTTTTTTTTTTATTTCTCCCTTTTTTTCCCTTCAAGCATGGGGTAATAACATTTTCCACATTTTTGAGACCTTGAAGGTGGTATTTTGGTAAAATGGGACTGTGTTCATTTCAGTCTCTCTTTTAAGTGCAGAGCATAGGACTCTACAGTGCTGGAGTCCTTTTATGGCTTCTGGCTAGCTACTGGGTGGACTTCAAATGCTTAGTTTTGACCTGAAAAATTTTTAAATGGCCTGAGATTTACCTGCCTAACAGAAAATGTGATGCTTCCCATAATGCCTGTGAGAGAAGGACCCAGACAGAATTAAAATACACCTAATACTTAGCCATGGACAGGGCTAGTCTTTCAGGAAACCTCACAAAAAAGATTCTTCACTCTTGAAACCTGTTCCTCTCCTTAGTGTCATCTTATCTTTCAGTATTTTATTGTCCTGGGATTTTGGTAAAAAATATATAGAGGCATAGACCACAGCTAAAGACACTTTCTTCTCATGATTTCATCCTCACTTGAGTGCAGTGAGATAAGCACAGGGAAATATTGATGTAGGACCTTTTTTCTTGTAATTTAAGAGTGACATTTATTATTGGAATTTGATTATTCAGAATGAGTAAATGGATAGAGAACATGTGCAAAAGTTGAATGTTCTAAAATATAAGTATGGATGACAACTTCATGTTTTGTATATGGAGGGGGATGGATTAGAAAGTTTGAAGAGGTTTGATACATTTAGCAATATCAAGGTGCTTTATGTAGTTCCAGAGTGCTTCAAGACGATTCTCTTCTAATGCGCTTTTATTTTCACATGCAAAATGTCTATCTCCACATCAGTCCATTCTTCATCTCTAATGATGCAGAATATAGAATTATGTAAAGTTATATGCTAATTACTCTTGAAAGCTAAGATAAAACCATAACTTTCCCTTATTTTGCCTAGAAATGTGATGGAATCAGAAATACTTGAGCATTAATTTATAGTTTTAGTCTAAGGCTTCCATACTTTTTCCTCTATTTTTTTTCCTGGGCATGTCAATTGTAGGCACTTGAATGCCTTTTCACCCAGGATCTTTGCTGGGTGAATGTTACCTCTGCTATCCAAATGAGGAAAATATCTTGAATGCACCATTCAAAAATCTCTCCAGGTGTCTGTGTTGGGGGTACCCTGGGGAGATCAGTTAGCCCAGTGCTTACTGGTGCTACCCAGCCTCTCTGGGCATGTCTATCCATCTGGATACTTCAGTGACAGTTGTTCCTTGTCATCAACTGGAATATGTAACTTGACTTTGAAAGATTTCTGTGTGGGAGCAAGAGCTCCTGCGTGTTTGTGGTAAGTATCAAAAACCTGTAATTTTGTATTACCTCCTGGTTTTGCTTCTTTTGAGATCTGCAATATTGGTTTGTGAGTGTGTTTTCAAAGATGCATATATTTAACAGAGAAGAAAATCTTGATATGTGTAGTGGGATACTTGGCAAATGAAGTGCATTACCCTAATATTGACCCTAGTAAACCTTAAAATACTGTATGTGTAATGGCCATAAAAAAAACGGTGCCAAAAAAGGTGGTTTTCAATTTTTTTTCCTGCAAGGGCATTGAAATTTCAAAATGAAAAATTATAATATTAATTGTTATTTTGCGGACTTGTATTATTGTGACAGCTGGCACAAGAGGAACCTATAGTATAAAAGGTCTAGTGTTCAACATAGCCTTAGCAGCCGTGTGCTTCCCCTATAGCCTGCCTCTTCATGGTGCAGTGGAATCAACATCTACTCAAACTGTCCTTTTGCAAATCTGACTGAATGGAAAACTGCCACTAACATGCAAAACAAGGTATTCGGTGCTTTTAATTAGGTTAAAATTTGGATAAGAGCACAGATAATGAGTCAAAGAGGGATCTGACTCTTCTTGGGTATGGGACTAAGTACAGAAATGAAACTGTCTTGAAATAGAAGATCTTCAGCTGGGAAGGGCTTTACTCCATTTTAAATTTTTTGGTGTCTTGCTTATTTTGTGACTGTAGCTTCTGCATTATTTCTCACCAATCAGTAGTTTCAAAGAGAATGTGTATGTATATGTGTGTCTCTTGTGTGTGTGTGTATACATCCACATATGCATTTTAAAAGATTGTATTACCATAAAATAATTTGCAGTTTAAGAAGGGACCAGCTAAAAATATCCAGAGAATTTATAAAAATAGTAAGGTTGGGCTTTTTTTGGGGTTGTTTTTTTTTTTTCTAGTACCAGTACCCTTGAACACAACTGGAGCTGAATGTTCACTTTTGAAAGATTAACTTTCATGCTCAGCTGAACTTTAGGAATGTTATTTTAAAATATGTAGTCTACACCGTGTGTCCAATACATCTTTTCTCTTTGAAAATAGCAGTGCTTTATTGTTTTGGTAAATTGTTTTTAATTTTTAAATGTTAAATTTACAGGTACAGGTTCTATATGTTTTCCCTCAAAAACAGAGCTCACTTCACCTTAATGGAGCCTTAAAAATTGTAGTGCAGAAATAAAAAATTCCCCATAAAGGGAACTCTAGTGTGTGTGAACAAAAATTTGTTGGAAAAAAATAATAAGCTTAAGTTATTAGTTGGGTTTGCAGTTACTTATTTTCCTGAAATTTCATGTTAAAGAGCAGTCAGAGATGGAATAAAAAGCTTGTTGGGCTTGGATTTGGAATTATTCATCAAATATCTAGCATGCATTGATCAAGTTGGGCTCTAATTTTCTAGGAATTATCAGGGCAGCAGGGCTGGCTATGAGAAAGGGGAGGAGTGGGGGAATCCCTGCCTCCCGTGAGTTGTGCTATGCAGGTGCTCCACACAGCTTTCATCCTAGGGCCTGATCCTGCACACTCTCTGCCCCTTCTCCCCTGCCATTAAAGGGAATCCTGAATCTCAAGTGTGCTGCAGGGAGATTCTTGGGAAACAGAGCTGGCAAAATGTCTCTAGCTTTGATAGGGAAAATGCATATACCTAGGAAAGGCAAAAGACACCAGCTGTTTGTTTGGTTGGGTTTTTTAAAACAATCGTTTTAAAACAGTTACAGAACAGGTAATCCAGAAATTTGTTTTTAGTTATAGAGTGGATTATTTGGTTTACACACATTAGAGAAATTCTTTGATGGTTGCTTCCTGGTTATCATGGAAGAAGAGTTCAATTTTTCCTCCTACATCTAAAGTAAAAATTTCCAAAGAGTCTCTTTAGGACTGTGCTTGGAAAACATAATCTGTGGGATGTTGGAGGAATTTTGGTAGTAGTTTAATCCATGTCAATAGATTATATTTATAAGGTAAGACTTATCTTTTTTTTTTAAAATCTGAATTCTGATATACATGCTCTAAATTATTTTCTGGTGAAGGTTTGGTGGCAAACTTATGCAGGTAATGGCTAGGGAAAATAATTTGTCTATCTTGGACTAGTGCTGCTAATTTAGAAATAATTTTTCAGATGACTTTGCTAACTGTATACCAGCTCACACAGGCTCCCCTCGCCATTGAGGTACTGGTTTGTTAGAGTTGTGTACTTCTGTGCTATAGAGAGCACAAGGGTCTTTCCTACCAAGGCAACAGGATTCCTGAATGAACCACATGTTTCTTCGTGGAAAACCTGTGCTCTGGTGTACAGAGGGAGCTATTCACCAGGGTCAAGCGAGAGGGATTCGATGCTAAGAGTCTCTTAGAGGTATCGATCACAGTGGGTGCTGGTGCTGATCAGCAACAAGAGCTCTCACACGGTGGGTTTGTGTTAACAGAAGCTCGATTATTTGAGCGAGTGCTAGGTGGTGGTGGGCAGCAGCATAACTTGGTGTTATGCTAACCAGAAGTGTTTAAAAACTGCCATTGCTAATCGGGAGGCACTACTATTGACCCAAGAGAAGAGCTGCAGTATCTCAATACTTGTTTGCTACCTGATTGTATGAATTTTCCACCTGCACAGAAACTTTTAACATAGGATGGGAAATAAATGAGAAATGGACGGCTCTTATTTTTGTGGTTTTTTTTTTTTTTTTTTTTAAATACTGTGTACTCATCATTAAATTTCTTTTCAGAGTTTAATTCTGGAACTCAGTAGGAGTGGTGTAAAATTGTTCTTGTACTGATAATACTAGTTCATTTGAAGATGAATCAGAATGCTTATTCTGCTAAAATACATTTTAGAAAAAAATCCATCCCCCAAAACAACCACACACCTCACATTGTTGTAACAATTAAAAAGTACAGGATCCTTTATTTATTAAATACTAAGTTTATTTCTTCAGTAATGGTCTGAGTCCTATAAAAAAAATGGTGAGTCCCTATTCTACTTGATGTCTTGCTCTGGGTTGCTGCTTATTATATTTATTTAGAGTGAATTATATACCTCTATTCAGAAGTTTTCTTTTTTTGCCTGTTATGCACTTTATACAGAGTTTTTATAAATAATGTCATTTGTACCTCTTCTTTTACCCTGGCTACTCTTAAACAAGAAGTGATTTTTGACAATTAAATGTGCCGCAAATTCTGCGTTTAACATAGAATGGTAAGCTTTAGATAAAAGTGGCGTAAACACGCTTTGTACAACTAGACTTTATGGCAGTTGTTCAATTGAACTCAAAGCATGAGAAGAATTATGTTTCTAGGTATGTAGTATGTGTTTAACCTACTTACAGTTGAAGCTACCCATTTTTTTCTTGAAAGTAATCTTGGGAAAACAGTTTGAAGACTTCTCATTAACTAAATCTAAAATCTTGAAATTATAAAGATTGCTCCGCCTTTGTGTTTGACCAGCTTCACTAAAATCACAGAATTGCATTCACTAGCCGCGGTTGGATTTTGCCTGCCTCTGTGGCAAATAATAAGCTTATGTACATTGCTTTTCTTCCTGGCCCTTGGGATCACGTCGCCTGATCCACACAGTTCACCCAGTATGACTGTCACTGGTTTTGCACACGCTCAGCTCAGCCACTTATGGCGAAACTGCGACTTCTGAAAGCATGTTCAGCTCCAGCACCACACGCGTAGCTATGCCAGCCTCCCGCTGTATAGCGGCGCTGTGTTTGGTGCTGGAGAACTCTAAAAAATGATTTTTCAAATGAAAGTTGAAGCTAATCTTAACTTTTTAAGATAGAGACTGCCAGTGGAAATCACATGTGATTTTTGTATTCCAGAAAGCCTCTCTTTGATGTCGTCCTTACTTGTGTCACTGGATGTATCATTTTGGGTGGTACCCTTTGGGAGAAGAGGGCAGTAAAAGGCAAAAAAAAGGCAAAGCATGGAAAATCTGTCCAAAACTTAGTCATGTTTTACCATAATGAAAGCCTGTGAATTCCAGAGGAAGAAATAGCACTTGAGCAGCGATAGCTTTCTGGAGGTGGCTGTGCTGTGTCACCTACCTGTTGAGATTGGGGCAAGATGAGGAGAGCTTGGCCTGGTTTGAGGGGATTGAGGGGGTGTCCTGACCTCTTTTCCCTCCAACATTCAGAAGTGTGAACTTCCCTTGCTCTCTGTGGATAATGTGTATGTGGTTGTGAAGTATTAAAGCATGTCTTTGAGGTTTGGGGGAGGAGAGGGAGGGAGTGATTGCTTTGTTTTGAGGCTTTTGGTAGCTCCAGTTCTGGCTGTTACTGGTAGTTTTGTCTTTCTGTGTAGTCCAGTACTAGGCATGAAGCTGCTGCCAGCATCGTTTGAAATGAGCCGAATTTTTGGGGGCTGATCATGGGTGGTAAAGAAGACACACAAGCAGTAGTGTTAGCAAAATGTGGTTAATAACCCCTAAAGAAGGATGACTTATATCTGTGGTTAAATATCTTACAACACCACAGTCTTCCTTAAGCTTTCTTTTTTTTAATTTCCTATTTTAACTCCCTCTAGCTCTTTAAAAAATGTTCTTAAATCCTCAGTTGTTGGGTGTATCTATATGCAGGTGCAATGGCTGAATTTAGAGGCTTTGAAAGGCATATTTAAACTACACTAAACTATGCTCTCATGTAAAAGCAACTCGATCTATTAGTGGGGGCAAGTACCACGTAATTTAGGTATCTCTGTTTAAAAATCAGTACCATATGATTGTAAAAATAAGATAGTAATTACTGTCTTGGTGTGATAATAAGCTTGCACATCTGTATACAAACTAAATTCAAACTAATTGTCTGCTAAATAATTTATTAAATGTGGTCAAAATGATCTTCTTCCTTCATATGAACTTTGTTCATAATCTGGATTTAAATGCCATGTCTTTGAAAACTGCAACTTACTAAATGCAAATAATCTTGGTGTTAATGATGATTAACTTATAAATTATACTTATAACTTAACTGGTTAGCTGTAGCGTGATGTAAGCCTTTTCTCTGCTTTAAAAATAACTAATCCAAAATTACAATTTTGCTTAGTTTAACATGAAGTGAACTAAAATAATGTCAATGTTAAATACTATGTAAAGAGTGCACTTTCCAGTGCAGAAATGTAAACTCTGTTTTTTCTTCTCTGGTCATGGCAGGGTATTCAAATCTACAATGACAGTGAAAAAGTCAGTGCTGCCTGTGATATTCATCCTCAAAACATGTGCTATAAATCTGTTTTCTGTGAAAAAGAAAGTAAAAATAATGAAATTATTTGAAAGGTGATAGTATTTATCCTATAATTGCTCTATAGATCACTACCTAAAGTCAAGGCAGGTTTTTAAATAGTATTGCTAACATGGGGGAAATTACTATATATTAACTTTAAAGGTTGCTAAAGAAAATACACTTATACCTCTTATATACAAGCAATTTTTCAGCATAACTTCCTTTTGAAAGAAATTGTAGAATTGAAATGTTGCATAATTTAAAGTCAGTGAACAATTGAATTTTAGTTGTTGACTTTTCCAGTTGAACAGAATGAAATGATACTCTAAGGCTTTAATCAAACCCTGGTATGAAAGCTCAGGGATTGCTTTCATATATTATACTATGTAAGCCTGTGTGCACTAATCAAAGCTGCTATGACAAAAGCACAGAAGATTGTTTTGGTAATTCTTAAAAATGAAGTTTAATGCAAGATATAATTAACAGCATTTCTATTAAGTAAATATATAATATTGCAAAAGACTCTTTACACACAATCTGTGATGCTTTTACTATGGCAGTACAAATTATTTACTGTGCATGGGGATTTACTAGTGTAGATATACTTACCCTGACCAAACTTATAGCTCAAAAAAAAAAAGAAAATTTTGCATTATTGTTATTACTTTATAAATTTAACTTCTTAAAACATGTCAATTAAAAGCTAATTTTTTTCAGTAACCAGTCTTTAGATCACACTGTAATGTAAAAAACATTGCATAGATCACACTGTAATGTAAAAAACATTGTGTGCAAGATGTATCTCTTTAGTTCTATGTACCAGCTGAAGGATGGCACATTCTATACTTCAAGAGTATAACATTTTTTGAGGGGAGAATGTGCAGGTATTCAAAATAATATGTAACTTTTTTTCTGAAAGTACAGCTGTGAAATAATTTCATTTGGTGCTGTTCTCTGCACAATATTTTTGTGTAATTGAATAGGATTAAATTTTTGGAGTAGAATTCTTCAGGGAAAACTACTAAAAAAGTGAAAATAGTGTTTGAAAACCATACACCAAACTTGTTTCTCTTTGTAAGTAACAGAAACTTAGAAGAAGCAATGGCATTTAAAAAAGAAATTTCTGCATCTATTGACATTCAGCATAAAAATGATAAGTCAAACAGCAGAGTGGTCACTTTTGATGACTTTTGGGTTTTGACAGGGCAAGAAAAAGGAAGGGAAGCGATTTTATTGTGATAGTGCAAACTCCACGGGTTCTAGCACTCCTGGTGAAGGTGTTATATCTCATCTGATTTAGGTCACTTAATCAGTTTAAGGCCACGTGGAATTGCCATTAGTAAGGGCCAGCACTTGAGTGCTCTTCTCGCTGGTATTCCATTAGTTCAACAAAGTGTACCAGTGAAGTAACGACTAGAACGTGAAAGTGAGAATTGGTACCTGTGCAGTCTTTGCTACAGTGGGCATCAATTCATACTTTAAAAGTTTGTTTTAAACTGTGTCAATAAGGCTTATTGTACTGAAGCTATTGAGACAGAAGAACTTCTTTATTTTATTGATAATAGGAAATGTACAGTAAGCTTGACTTTTCTGCTGTAAAACTGGTGGACTATGCTACTTTTGTCCTGTTAGTGTGGTCTAGAAGATTTAAAAGAAACAATTACATTAAAAATTTTTCTTTATTTGTCTTGAGATTGAAAGGTAGATTTTTTTTTTAATTTTAAAAAAATAGAATTTTGTCATATGAGCAAATTAACTGCAGGTCATTGTTAGGCTTTGCTGGAACATCAGATGATGAGCATATTTCAAATGCTTAATTATCATGTCAGTGTAAGCTGTCCTCTTGCAAAGTTGATTAATATACATATTTCTGAAAAACGGAAGTTTCAGTCAGTACGGATGCAGAGTGAAAGCCCATGTGTGCATGTGCACACACACACTCTAAATTCCTTGAGTGGCTCTAAACACTGGAAAGAGCCTGAAACCTGTGGCTGTACATTTGAAAGTGTTGATTTGCTCTGTGCCTTTGTTAATTTTACTTTTAGTTTATTTGGTTCTTTTAAGCACTAGGACTATTAATATTTTTTGATATTATTACGTAGATTGTTGCCTGTATGAAGCAGTTTGCCCTTGTTGGGATTATTTTATATTGTGGAAGAGACTTGAAAATGTCAGGGAGTCAGTATGGTAGCTGAAGTTTACATACGTACTTAAAACCAGACTAAGAAGGTATTTCACTTATTCTAGTTATAGCATATAAGCTTTTTGAAATTAGATGGTGTTTTCAGCAGCATGAGTGTTTGCGTTTCCATTTCCTAGACCCCACAGGAATCTTCGTTTACTGAGATCCTTTTATGATTTGGACATTGATTTGTGTCAGTTTTTGTAAAGTGTAGCCTGAGAGAGGCAGCAAACAGGCTTTTCTTTAAAAATTGCACTTGTGGGGTGAAACAGTGAGGTAGTGGAGAAGTGGGATGAGTCCCTGAACTACCCTAATGCCAAGCTCAGTTTAAGTTCTGAAGTAGCTTGTTCTCAACCGGAATGTTTTAAATCTGATACTTGATAGCAAAAAGAAGTAGCAAATGCTGAGATTGTGTAACAGAGGTCTTGCAATTAAATGTTATAAGTATATAGGAGGAGCAACACTTGCTATTTTGTTTCCCCTCCAGTCCTGCCCCTCCCCCCCCAACCAGAACTGAATTTGTTTAATCTGGAACGTACAGTGAACCCAAATTGAGTTTGAACAACCTTAGTTTCACTTAAGAGCGGCCTGAAAGAGCCCACAATAGGTTCCACTCCCTGTCTATCCCTGTGGTGTAAGGAATCTGGGAAGCATTTCCGATGTTCTGAGCATACACGGGCTCGTGGTTGAGCAGTTGGTCTCAGCAGCATGGTGGCTACTGAATTCGTCTACGAGTGCTGCTAATTTTATTTAGATATTTCAGTCTGAGAAGGGTGAGTCACTGAGTTATTGTTAGATGAGATCTTATCTGGTGCCATACCCCCCATACCAAAAAAAAGTTGCCAAAATTTTACATAGTATGTGATAGCTGTGTCACTTATTTCCATTGGATTTCTAACTGGTTCACAAACTCCTGCCGAGTAGGAGACAGTAGTAGGGAAGACGTGCAAAATAACAACACTCTGAGGCTGTATCCAGCAGCTGCTTACAACAAAGTATCTTCTTGGCTTTTTAGTTATTTGTAGTCCTGGTACTTATTTTTCTTCAGAAATTACTCTGAAGTATCCTTCACCATTTCTTTTTGCTGCTTGGGCTCTTTAAAGGGTTCTGAATTCACTGGAAATTAAAGAAGAAAAAAAAAAGAGGAAAGAAAAAGTGGGGTTTTTTGTTGGTTTGTTTTTTGTGGTTTTTTGTTTGTTTGTTTTTGGTTGTTTTTTTTTTGTTTTTTTGGTAATCTATTTCTTCCCCACCCCTAAAGTGGCCACATACTGCAGGGGCACCCTATGCAAGTTTCAGTCTGGAGCTGCTTCTTACAGCTGATGGAGACTTTCATAGCTAGTTCGTAATGGAAATAGTGACTGCTTCAAGTAGCAGGCCCTGTGGGCACTAAGAAAACAGGTGATGGGAGAGAAGAAGCCTTTGGCTATTTTGGTGGCTGAAGAAAACGAGGAGTGGGGAGAAGAAAGATAAAAGCTGAGTGCTGTGTCTCATTAAGGATATTAAGTAAACAAAATATTTTGGCATGCTTAGAAGTCATTTTGCTTTTAGAGGTGTTTATTTTCAATCTTTCAGGCACCTCATGAGTGATTTCACTTTTATCCACATCCCAGTTAGTTGCAAGTTAGTGGTGTGGTGGGAGAATTAATGGCAAGCGACCATAGCTTTAAAAAGTTTGGTCAACAAAATCAGCTCCATAGTACAATTCCTTAAGGAACAGAGACTCTTGCTCAGAGGAGGAGGGAAAGAAAAAATGTGGCATTTAGAAAAAACAGCATAGACCCCCACCCCACCCCAAAGAGAGGGAGAGGAACCAAACTCAAAACCAACCCAACCCCAAATGTCACAAGCTATTTTTATAAAGGACACTAAAACTTCCCATTAGATTTAAAGCAGCATTTAATTCTTTATCAAAAAAACCCTCTCTTAACAGCCTTTTCTCATTAAAAACACCTGACAAATGAAAGGGTTTTTTTAAAAAAACGAGAAATTCAAGATTAATATGGTAATGGCAGAATCTTCAGAAATTTCTTTCTAGAATGCCTTTATGGTCCACTCAAGGGAATTCACAAATAACGAATATAAGCTTTTAGTCTAATTAGTGATGTGAAGAATTGTTGGGCTAAAATCCTAAAGCAAATGTTAACAGGTGAGAGCCTACTAGCCAGGTAATCCACATAACACAAGAACTACAGCTGTGCTTAGGCTGCTTGATTTGCCTATTTTGCGTGATGTGACTTGGATGTGCCCATACCAATCTTCTGGCTGTGCTTCTGGAGCTGTCAGTCCATTCGCAAAGGTGCAGATCCTTTTGGAGCGTTCGAGCTGCTCCTGTGGGCAGAGCACAGCCCGGTGCCCACTCCTTGGACTGGTGGCTTTGGGCGCAGAGCTGCGCTGGCCCTGTGAGCGGCTCTCTGACTGCTCGCCCTGGGGAGAGGTAGTAAGCAAACCCCATGTTTTGCAGGCAGTGGTAGGAAATTCGATCATCAGCACAGAGGGATCTGTGAGGTAATCCAAGAGTCATATTTTCATTCTGAATGCTGAGATAATGCACCTCTCCAAAGCAGATACTTTGGTGGGTTGTATGTGCAAGATGAAAGGGGAAAAGTGCAGTTAGGAGCCAACTATTATGTCTTGCATGAGCTTTGAGAAAAAATTTTCTTTGTCTCAATTTTATGGAAAATCCTTATTCTGAGTGGTAGTACAGACTGCTTTCAAATCTGGGTCTGGGATTAAATGAGTCAACACAAAGAGAAGTATTGCTGCAGTTTGCCTGTGGCTTAGCCAAGCTTTGTCTGCTTGAATTGCTGAATTGGGTCTGAAATTGGAGCAATAACATTTCCTCTTCAAGTATTGTGCTGACCAGATCAGTGTGTAGAAATAAAAAGTGGTGATGTTTCTTAACAAGCCAGTATTTGAAACCCTTCTCCTTTCTTCTGCTAGGTAAGTTCAAGATGAACTGACTGCTTCACAAGCTAATGGCTTGGTTTGATAAAATATAGTAACTGCATCATCAGCGTGCCTTGTAATATATGCTAGCTATTAAATAGCTTTTAATATAAGTGATATAAACACCTCTGTTGGTCAGTTAACTGAATCTGAGTTCATTTTGGAAAGAAATTCAGAATACCTTCAGTTTAGGTAGGAAGTGTGACCCTTTGGTTTTGTATTTATCAGAACTACTTTTTAGGAAAAAGCACATAATTGCATGAGTATATGCATCCAAACTTTTATAGAAAAAGATGGCTTAAAAGGTCCATCAATAAGCTTTATTTGAATGGACTTACTGCTGTTTGTGAGGTACTTTTAGGGATCAAATGTGAACAATTTGGAGTGAAAAGATTGCTTAAACCCACAAAATTTCTATGTGAAGAGGGGAGCAGGCACAGACTGCAGCACCTCTTGCAGGACAAGCCACTACAGTGGCTCACTCTGTGTTGTTACCTACATTTACCATGAAGAAAATAATGAGATTTCCCCCTCTCTCACCCTGGAACTACAAAACTACTGCTTTTTCCCCCAACTACACTGATCTGAATTGAGAGTTAAGGATTATTTATTTTGTCCTGTAAACTAGGCTTCTTTTTTTTCTTTCTTCCCACCAGAAGAGCATTAAAAACACTGATTCACTCTGTTGTGCCCAAGCATCACCTACTTGAAGCAACTCGAGGGGGAGAAACTGATGAACTCTGTGTGGGGGTAACTTTTGTGTGGGTTTTTTCTTGCCTGTTTTTATTTTGCTAGCTGCAGGGTAAACAATAAGACACCTCTTTCCCTTCCCCTATAAATTCAGTTGATTACCAGCAGTTTTCCATTTGGCTATAAGAGTTGCTAACTTTGTTTCTATGGCTGTTCCTGTCAGGACTTTTTATACAGAACTCATTTCTTACCGTATGGTGTTACCCACACTCCATAGAAGGTTTTTTGCTGTGTGGTGTTTTTTTAACATTTCATCTCCAGCTGTCTATGTTCAGTTTGGGTTGTCAGTGAAGTAAGCCTGAGAACTGACAATTTTTGTCTTCGTGCCCGTTCTTTGGAGCTCGGGGAGAGAAATGGTTGTTTTGGTGAGTGGGTTTGCAGTGGCATCACGTGTAGCTGTCAGAGCTGGGGCACCACGAGCTGGGAGGCAGCACCAGGGTGGGTATTGGCATATTTGCATACTCTGCACCTGTGGTGTGACATGCCAAGGCTTTTTCCAGGTAACCAGCATGGCAGTACAGACCTAGAATGGAGGAAGTGAATAAGCATTTGCTCTTTGCACGTCCTTAAGAGTGGAAAGGGTAGACCATTTGCTTTCTATCCCATAGGTATTGAGTTCAAACAGTTGAATGGACTAACATTGTCGATGTTCACTTGATCTCCTTTCAAACATGTTTAAGTCTTTTTCCATAGGCTCTTGTTTAAAAGGAGTAGGTTTGTGCTCTGTGGGTTTAAGGCATTAATGTTGTGTGTAGTTCATATGGCTGCTGAAATAAGAGACTATTAAGTGGTGTTATTGTTGAGAAATGGGAATTAAGTAGTAGGAGGCAGCATGTCTCTGGGGGAGACAGAGGATGGTGAGAAGGGTCTGGTAAGAGTGTAGGTACAATTGTGTGGAAGTGCAGTCACTTTGATACCTGTGTTTGCTTCCCTCTGAAATAGTAAAATTTTGACACATTTATGAGAGAAAAAAAAATTTGGACTGTGAGAAAAAGCATGATACTTTATTGTTCTTTGCTTTATAATTGTCTATCTTCTTTTATTTAACATTATTTTCCCCTAAGGGGAGGTGCAATATGATGTGATTTACCTTTGCTAAGTGTCATATAAAGCATAGAGTGAGATTGTATTAATGAAAGTGTGTAGTGAGATTTAATACAGGGATGCAAAAATAACCAATCTTGACACCCCTTTAACTAAAGGGGAACTTGATATATTGAAGGAAAAATCCTGGTATATATATTGAGGGCAGAGAGAGAATGCAAGGATGTATATATAAAAGAAATGAAGAAGAAAAGCCACAATTTCAGCATTTTCTTTCTCCCACCACCTTTTTCCCAAGACATGTTTAGTATTATTTCATATGTGTGGAGGGATCTTGTGGGTTGGGAGCACTGGGTGTCCTTGTGCATGTTTGTTCTCTGTGTTGACGTAAGAGAGATTACCCCTTCAGAGATCACGAAAATGGCTTTTAGTAAATTATCCATCTTTATGGTACTTTGCCCTGTCTCTGCACACACATGTAGCACAAATATGCTGCTTGCCTTGTGAAGGGGCACAACGACAGCTGCTTGTTTTACCTGCTTTCAGTGTTGCAGAGATATTCATGTCCCCCAAATACAAGGCTCTGGGTCTCAACATCCCCAGAATAAATATGTTGGCATAGGGTTGTCAGCAGTGGCTTAAAGTAACTGAATCCTGTTACCTGGATAGTACCTGAAAAGAAGAATCAGAATGTGTGCAATTCCTCTTAAGAAAAGTAAATTATTGCCAAACAATTTCTTATGGACTAACCTTGTACAGAAACCAGAAAAGTCTCTTTTTTTCTTACCCAAAATACTTTTTATTGGGTATCTTTGAAAAAGAGAAATGAGTGGGAATACCTGTTCACATGCTGTGAACGTAAGTAGCTTTCCAAAACCTTAGTATGATGCAGAGCACAAACCTGATTTGCCTAGATTTTTTTTTCAGTTGACATCTATTTGCAATGCCCATTTAGAATGGGAGAAACGAATTAAGAAATCTGCTTAAACTGGAAAAAGTGCATGCACAAGGCTTACGTGAGTCACGTTGATGAGAGGTGCTGGCAGGATTTTACTAAGGATTTAAGACTAGGTGAGCTATATGTTAAACGAAACTACTGTAATAAAACACCTTCATGGCATGAGAAAGGACTATTTCTTGTTTTACCCACTTGGTGTGACTGCAAGTAGTCATAAAGTAAGAAAACTTGAGATTATTTCACAGCAGAACATAAAACCATCTGTAGGGTTCTGCTGCCTGGGATACAAAAGCTATAGTATCTTTGCCTATGCCATACTTTGCTGAAGAAAACAGGGTCATGAGGAAGATGGAAAGAGCTGAAAGAGCTAACGGTGCCTGAGATGGGAGTGTATTTCCAGGAGGACGCTCGGTACTGTTCTCTTTCCTTTCCCCATCTATTGTGTGGAGTTCTGACCCTGTACAAAACAGTGCTCGCTGAAGTCAGAACCCATCCTCGTGGAAGCCGCTGCTGCTCTGGTAAATTCAGTCAGGACCCAGCTTCGTCCCTTACCCTCTGCTACACTTTTGGGTTTGGTTTGGGATTTTTCTTGAGGAATTTGAGAGCTGGTTTTCTGTGGGCTCACATGCGAGCAGCAGAGAGTGTTGCCTGCGAAATCCCTTGTGCTGCCCGGCAGCGAGGAGCTGTACGGGGCTGCCTCAGTGCAGGAGGAGAGCGGGAGGAGCGATCTCCGAGCAGGAGCTGCAGCGCAACTTCTCGCAGCACGTGGGAGATGGTCGCTAGCTGTCTGCTTGCTGCTCCTTCTGGTCCTGCGAGCACAAAAACAACTAGGTCGTTTCTAGCTATCCTTCCTGTGTGTAAAGAAGGGTAGAGGGGGAAAGAAGGTACAAGATTTGTGTACTTTTAGGCATTCTTAAGGAATATATTAGGACTTCTTAGATAGAGGCTAATAGTAAATGAAATGGCAAAATCTCAAATGTGTCCATGATCTCTTATGCTGCTTCTGTGTGATTCCTCTCTTGGCCATGCAAAGCTTTATTCAATTATATTTTTTCCCTATTGCTGACTGTGATACAGAAATAATGCAAAAATAAAATTTAAATTTTCACACGCATCAGTAAACACCAGATTTCAAACTTGTGCAAGAGGTGACAAGTTAAAATTACTTGCAGCCAAGAAACTGATGAAGGTACAAATAATTTCAAATTAAATGGTGTGTTTATAGCTATTCTTGTATTTTTGAAGTGACCTTTCAGTTTTGTACAATAGGTGTCTCACTATTGCCATAAATTGAGGTGTACAACAGGACTGTACCTTTTTTGTACTTAGCTTACCATTTTCTTTTGCTGTTCATGGATGTGGCAGGGGAACTAGTAATTTTAAGGTGGCATTTCTTCCGTGCTTGTCACTCTTCCTTCTCTTTTTCAGGATGTTCAAGTTATTTCTGTGCTACAAATGTTGGCTGGCTGAAGTTTTAAATTGTAGCAAACTTTTCAGTCCCTTGAAGTCACCAGGGAAGGAAAATACTCAATGCCAAACCTTGTGCTAGTCCTCAGCATTAGATGATTAAAGGCACAGATTCCTTTTGTTTGGTCCATCTTTCAGGTGTTGAGCGGTAGAGAAGATATGTAGGTTTTCCTTCTGAAATTAAATGTGATGTGGTAGTTCTGCAAAACTAGTATAAGTGTTTTTGGAAAGGACTTTTCCCCTGCCTCCCCCCTTCTCATCAGTGGATATACCCTGCTCAGAGTGAGCATTGGTGGCCAAACTTGGCCATGGAGCTGGGCTGAGATCTGCTGTTGGTATGGTGTCATGGCTGTTGGGCTCGGATCCTTCTGACAGTGGCACTCCTTGCTATGAAACTCATGAATTTTAATTTGAATCTACAAATGCGAGAGAGTAATGGCACAACACGGTTTGAAGCACGTTGAATAGTGTATTGGCTGCCAATTTTGTGGTTTGGGGTTTTGCTGTATTAAAATTTCCCAGTATTTTTAATATTGAATGAACATCCCCTTTTTATGTTCTACTTCAGGACCCAACTTCCAAGATTCAGGTTGCCGTGTGAGATTTTGTTGTTTCAGGGCAGTATGTCACTACTTAAGGGTGACTATTTTGTAGCAGTATTGCTAGCTGAAATTACGGTCTAATTTGCAGGCTTCAAGGAAATTTTCTGCCCTCCCTATTACAGTGAAGTGGCTCCTGACTTTCCTTGCTTTATTGAAAATGAAACCTTAACTGGGTTTTGTGTGGTTTGGGTTTTTGTTCTCCCTTCCTTGCCTATTTATATGATCAAATGCTGAAATCTGCTCTTACTTGCTTGAGAGGGAGTGAAAACAGCTGAGAAAGGCTACAAAACTAAGACCTGTTTCTATTTTCTGCCCAAAGCACATTTGTTGCTTGATCTCATGGTTGCTGTAGTATTGGGGGTGCTCCATGCGAGCAGCAGTTTGGGCAAGGTGGCTTTGTGCTGGAGCCTCTGCTTGTGCCTTGAACAAAGCCTGTTGAGAAGAGCATTTTGAGATGTAAAACACTCACTGCAGGCCTGGGTAGGTGGTGGTGTTAGGGAAAGGAGTGTATTTTAAAAGGGTTTGGGGGCGAAAAGAAAGCTTTAGATTTTATTGCTAGACAGGAACATCTCTAAAGCTTGTTTTGCTTCAAGACTTCTCTGGCTTGTACAAATTTAACTGTTATAAAAAGTCCTTAAAATGTGAAGCATTTTTTGTCTGAGAGAGGCCATTATTGAGAAATTAAAATGTAAGGTAGAACTAAGTGTTTGAACACAAGGCACTTATTTTAGCTGCTTTGGTGTACTGAAATGCAGCTGAGACCTTCTAAGTCTCTACTGCTCTCTCTTGTCCCCTCTCTTTTCCCCAGATCTCCCCAGGATGGCAAGGCTGACCCTACTAACTCAACAGACCTGAGCCTAGCCGATAATCTACACATTCTTGTAAATCCCAAAGGTTTTGTGGCATCTCTGGCATTTATTTGTTCTCTCACTTTGGGGGAAGGGAGGAGACAAAGGACTTGGCTGTGAAGGCAGCCAGCACACTACCAGGCTTTGCAGTAGCACTTCAAAGTGAATGTTTTGTTTACTAGATAAGTGAAAACTGATGTAAATTTGGGGTGAAAATACAATGAGTTTACTGATTCTTACCCTCTCCTCCCAGTCAAGGATGAAGAATGTTAGTCATAATAAATATTAGAAAATAGTCCATCATTAGATTAATGAAAAGCTTAATATTAAAACAAATATGTTTATTCAAATTTATATTCCTTACCTTGAAGGAATGTAACATCCTGAAGTACTGTCTTGGTGAATTTAAAAAAACAAAATAACAACAAAAAACTTTTAAAGTGTGTGAAGGAGAATCTGGTACAGATACATGGGATTATCACACTCATTTACAACAGAGAATTAGATACTGAAGGCCTTAAAGCTAAAATAGAAATACTCTTCAAGAAAAGTGGAGGCTTCATGAAATGTAACAGCTGTCAAATGTGTAACAAGTATTTCTGTAACAGTTCTTTGGACTTGAAATGGTTTTGACCTGACATTCCCCCCTCGGCGATCTGTTAGTTTTTTGAATTCTGTATTTGGTTTTGCCCCTTTTAGTATGACAGATGCTTAAATGTATGACACTACTATGTATAGTCTATCTTGCAATAATGTTTTCTTTGGTTTTTTTTAAAAACTATTTTCTTTAATTTATCTGCAGGAGTCGGAAGCTTCAGATCAGGAATATCCCGCCTCACTTGCAGTGGGAGGTAGGAAGTTACTTAAAAAAAATTGTATCTTTGCTTAAAAACTATGTTTCTGTTTCTCTCCTTATCCACAGTACTTTTCCCCTTCCCCCACCTTTCACTTGCTCTGCACACACCACCCATTCTCTTCTGGGGAAAAATCCTTTGGAAGGGGGAACAATAGAGCCTTCTAAGCAATTCAGATAACTGCCTTCATTTCTGTCCTCCAAGTTAACCATAAAAAATGTTGAAATGGATTCTTTGGTGAATGCTAACTTCCTGGTGCAGTCACTCTATTTGACTGAAAGCTCATCCATTTTGGACCTTGCTGGTGTTTGGTGTATGAGTTCAGTAAACTTAGTAAAAGTTCTTATTTAAATCCTTGGTCCAAAACCTTTACAGAAGCAGAAATTTAGTTCTGGTCCTTTTTTTGGGTGGTGTGGGTGTGGGGGTTTTTTGCACTTTTGTTTTCCTTGCTCCTCTGCATTGGTAGCGTTATGGCAAATTGTTCTTTCACCGTATTCTGGTTATTGGCTCTCACCAGTATAACACATACTTGCTGTTTACACTCCACAAATAGTGTTCTAATTTTTGCAGTAGATGGACAACTGTGAGAACAGATAGATCTATTTTCTTTGCTGTTTTTCTACCTTGTATGTGTTTAAAATGTTTTTTTCGTGCTTTATTAGTGGTAAGTCATCCTCTTGCCTGAGGGAAATTAGAGGGTGGAGGGTCTGGGGATAAAGCTCCGGTAGCATTGTTCTCCAGCAGGTTTGGTCTGTCACCTTCATCCGAGTTTCCATCTGCAGCTACTTCTTTGTTTGCACTGCCTGATTGCCTCCTAGCTTTGAAGGAAAATGGAGGCATAGGTCTGTTGAATCAAGGCTGCCAGCCACAGGGTCTCTGTAAGGTACCAGCACACACCACCTCTCAATGCTCCAGCCTGCCTTTGTGGTGCCTGCTGTCCACGTGAGCTTTTCCTCTGCACTTCCCACTTGCATACCCCTCAGCTGAACAGTATCCACTTGGTTTCTTTTATTTCAATTTCATAACTGCTTTTTTATGTCAAGTTTCTGGGAAGAGTAGTAATAGAAATAGTTGAGGCTGACTAATTTGAAGATTAACTCATTTTTTGGTACAAAATTCCTCTGAGGATTTTGTGTAGGAATAATAAGTATCAGAGCAGAGGCATACAACTCAGATGTGAATAAACAGAGATGTTTAACAGAAGTGCTGCTGAGCAGAGTACTTAAAAATGCTTCTACCTGCTCATGACTCCTTACACACGTAGCTAATACTGCTTGTATATTACAGGTATCTACCCCATTTCCCATCTGCTTTCTGATTTTTAAATGATCCCTCTTCTCCATTGTTGCAGTTTCTGTGGTGACATCTGGTCTCAGACAGATGTTTTCTCTGCCCATCTTTTTAAAAAACTTTGTCTTCCTAAATTTCTCAAGGAAGAGTTAAAATTGTCCCTACTAACATCATCTCAGTTTTGCCTACATGTTCTCAAGTTACTTTTACACACCTGACACTTTGAGCACAGAATTTATAGACCCCAAAATTCCTACAATACTTTTTTTGTATTCTCTTGCAACATCAGGGTTGCCTGCCGAGTACAGTTTGTCCACTAGCTTCCTAAAGTTTTTCATTGTAAGTGCTAGTGGTCTGGCACCTCTGCACTTAAGCAGGTAAGCTTTGTATGTCCTTAAAGCAGTGCTGATTAAGCACAGCGACTGGTGATTAAATCCATCAGGGTATTGTCTTATGTCAGTTTACCTTGGGTTCTGATGTCCTTTTTTTGTGTTAAAATCCTTGAAAAAACTTCCTTTGAACTCAGTAAGAAAGTTTTTGATGATTTCCCCCTTAAAACAAGTCTTTCTTAGTGGGGAGAGTAGAAATATACGTACAGAGAGGTATTTATATTGAAGCAATGTTCTTGCAGGATATTTTCTGAGTGGATGGTATGCGAATGTGCATGTGTAGCAGCTGGAGTGATTTTACTTAGATTGTGTCTTATAGTCCCTCTGTGCCAACTTGCTTGCCTCATCACCCCTTTGTTAATTGCTTGAATCAAGACTGACTTCTAATAGGTGTGAAATCCTTAAAACTAGACTAAAACAACTGCAGAAAGAGGTCTCTAGGTTAGTTAGTCTACCAGCCCTCATGTATGTTCCATATTGAAATACAAAACACACTTTGTACTCTGCAACACCTTTCCTTTTACTGTGACATAGAATATGTGAAAAGAACAGCAGATTAATGTTATTGTGAATTGTTTCTCCTCTGGTATAGCCACTATTAGGAAGGTTAGAGTGCCATTCTTTGCAAAAGCTGTAGTAACTGTCTTTTCATTTTTTTTCTTTATAAAAACAAGCTCTTTATAAAGCATGTGGGAGTGCCCCTGGAAGTCAGTGTGCATGCCTCTAGTTCAGTACTTCACAGCTGTCTTCGTTGCCAGAGTGTCACACAGTGGTACCTGTATGCCTCGGGCCACGTGGGACTGGCACCCAGCGAGTATCTCTGTGCACAGAGATGGTCCTTGGCTTATAGCAAAACACCCACAGGGCCCTCTTATTGTAAGGAAGGGCATCCATAATGTTCCCAAATACAGCTCATCTGCAATAGAGTTTGGTAGTAGCTCCCACTCCTGAGCACCACAGATGAGTTTTGCCTCCCGGTTTCCAAAACCAGAAAAATTTTCAGGGAATATTGAAGCTTCATTTGAATTGAGAATGTTTTGAGATCCATCACATGAGGAAGGTGCTCCACTGTCGATTGAAGTCTTTTGTTTTCCATGTAAATAGAAGCTGACTTTTGAGATTCATGGAATGCTGGAGTAAATCTGTTTCTGGTGAAAACCTAGAACCTGTTCCACTGGTGTACCCTCTTATCTCTCTAAGAGATATGCGTGTCTATTTGGTAAAATCTAGTGCCTTCAGTAGACAAGAAGAGAGAAAACATTGAAATTTAGTGATAAGGAAATTTTGACTTCCTCTTGGAAGAAACTGAGTGTCCTGAAAACTTGTGGTAAGACACTTGGCCCACAGTTATTCCATATAGATTGAGAAAGAGTGGGTATAAATGGCCACAGAGTAACAGGCATTTATTAGCAAGACTTTTCAAGAACCAAGTACAGAAATTCAGATTAGCTATTTGCTTTTCTGGCTGCCCCTTTTGACAAAAATATTCCAACTAGTGCTCTCCTTCACGTAGGTTGACATTACTGATTATAATACTGACTCTTAAAACAGCCGTAGCAATTAGGCTTGTAGTTGTTTCCGCTGTGTAATGTAAGACCTCACTAGGCACTTATCAGACCATCATGGTATAAGCAAAAAAGGTAAGATAACCCTTTTAGACCATATTCAGAGCTAAGTGGTGGAGAAAAAGGCAGATAATGAACTGCTATAATCTGCTGAGTTACTACTTTGAAACAAAACCGCAAGGTTGCTATCCTGAAGAGCTCACTTGAAAAGTGCAGCTGTAAAAGATAAAATTCTAATTTATTCCAAGGCATTCAAGGTTAAGTTTGCACAAAACTTGTCTGGTAATTAATTTGAACTTCACAAGATTTTTGGCAAGGTTCTGCAGCTTTCTCTATGTGTAGGTTGGGTACTCTTGTGCTCTTTGCCCAGCTAGGAGAAACTGGAGGTGGAGGAAAGACAGCATCTCTGAACTAAGAAAATTTAGAAGTTGCCTCAGACCGCAGCTGGAGTCTGGACTGGTTTAGCCAGAGAATTAGCCAGCATCATGTTTTCTACTCAGCCATGAGTTTGCTTGTATCTTGCCCCTTCCCTCACTGGACTGTGTCTGAGGATTCTGGATCAGTGACCTGTTCCATAGAAGCATCGTGACTTCTGCATGCATAATCTCCCTTTTGTGCTGGTTACATATAATTTGCCTATAGAGGTTATTGCATCCATTTGGTAATTTGGAGAACTCGCGCATGATCAGATTTTATTTTTTAAATAAATCATTTTATCTTGTTACAAAGTCTGTTTTGTGAAGCAAACTCTCAAACAATTAGTGCATCATTTTGAGTGGTAGTATGTGGGTAGTAGCAGTGCAGTATGTAGTGGTAGTACTCTTCCTCTTTTCTATCCTTACTTTTGAAATACAAAGCCCAGACTGATGCTAAGAGTCACGACTAGTGAAGGTTTTGGAGCACCCTTGCTCCCCATTCTCCACATATACCAGTCTCATCTCTTACTCATTGGAAACAAGCAACCTGGCTCTGTGGTTGCTTCAGAAAAGTAAATAGATCTCTTATTACTCTTTCCTGAACTGCAGTCTGTAACGCACTGATTTGACTCCTAATTCGTAATGGCAAGTACTTGCTCTCTTAGATTGTGTGTATTCAGCACTGGAGGTGTATTTGCAAGACAAAATTATACACTCTCTGGAAGGAGATCTAGGTAGGGTGATTTAAAACTGAAGTACCTAGAGTTTGTTTCTGGTGTAACACAACAGAGATTCGAGTAGAATTCTGAGAAGGAACTGTGCAATGCCAACTCCTTTTATTTCTTTCTTTTAAAACATTTTCAAACTAGCATCTATGGTGTAGGAGATGCTTCAAGAGATTTTCTTTCCAAATATTTTTTTCCATGTTTAGTGAATCAAACACTAGAGAACAGACTTTCAGGACACAGATGGTGCCAGAAATGGCACTTGCTGGCTCAGCAGGAAGGTAACTGTTGAAGAGTTCCCACTTATCTTCTGTGGGCTTATTTCCTTATCAGTTTGGATGGAGCAGATACACAGATAGTGTTGATGAACTTGGTAACAAAAAAGGTAGACTAAAAGCTGAGCCTGTGAAGTGTGAACCTGTTGAGTGAGCAAAGAAAGCAAGAAAATGCTGTGAATGTGTATTCCTAGCTTTGCTGTGAGACTTGCAGGTTGCTTTCGGGGACAGAAATGTGTGGGAAGGAAGGTCTGATTTAGCTCTTCTGAAGGCAAAAGAATGTTACTAAACAGGGTTTGCTTTTCCTCACTTTTTCATGGAAATGAAAAACGAAGTCTCATAGTTATGTTGAGACCTCCAATGTTTCAGACTCCCCAAGCAGAAGTAGGAATGAAAAAGGACTTCTAGAGCTGCAGAGTCAGTGTGGGTTCTGCGTTGAGATTTCTGGCAATGCAAGAAAGGTGGAGATGGCTCAAACCTATCTGCATATTTTGTAAGACAACTTTGTTTCATTAAAAGAATAGAGACTGATTCTCACTGGGCAAATATTTGTAAGTCTTAAGGTGCACGTAACTGTCCTGAGGATCTGTAGTAGCTTGTATTGCTGCTTTGAATGAAGCAGCTAAGCTCTGTGGCGTGGATTGTTTGTTCTTCAGAGATGCAGTGTTAAAACAAATCTTGATGAATGGTACCTGCTTAAGATGCAGCCTATTTTAGAATACCAAGGATATGAAGAGGACAGGTGGGGATCCTGTGGGTTTTAGGAAAAGAAAACCAATGAAACTATAGCAATTAAGAATAAGTTACAATTATACAAAGTAGCTATTTCTCATAAAACCAAGATGTAAAGAGGAGATGTAGGAATGAGCTGTACCTACAATGAAAAGAATTCTAGATGTAAGGTGAATCAACAGTAAAGATGAATAAAATATATTGAAATATGGCCTTTTACCTCAAGCTTCCTCCAAGAATCCTAACTTAATGTAGTGCTATAAAAATAATGTTTAGCTATAAAAATGCTAGCAGAACGCAAAGCATGCACAAATCTGCTGCTGCCTGCTAAGTGTGGGAATCTCTGGTAGGGATCTTTGAGAAGGAAACAGAAAACAGTGTGCTACATCAGGCACTAAGCTGTATTTCTTGTCAATTACTACTTGTCCTACTCAGCAGGTGAATGGAGAACATGTTATTCTGCTCTCTGCAGCAGACTTTTACATATTGGAAGACCTACGATGCTTTTGGAGGGTTAAGGAGAGAGTTTAAGTTCTTTCAATCTCTTCTCAAGATTCTTCTTTCTAGGCTATTGATTGTTCTGAAGTCTCTTACCTGGGAATGTTCCATAAGGCTTCTCCAGAGTGGTTTCTATAGTCTAATATTGCTTTGAGCTCTTGTCCCCAGGTATATTGTCACTCCATTTCAGCCTTGTGCCATCTTCAAATTTAGTGAGCAGAAACCTGACGCAACACTAGATGGTGTAGTCCCTGCAAACCCTGTGAAACAGAGCCTCTTAGTTTGACAGTAGGCTGGTAATGACTGTTACCTGACAGGGATCCCAAGGTCAGCTTCTCACCTGCTGTTGTACTGTCGTCAGCGTTTGCCTTACGAGTTTGTTGTAGGGGAAAGTGTCAAAAGTCGTTGGAAGGGAGATTCCCTTCCTTCCTCCAATTAATTCTGTTATAATGAGAAACCGGAGAGATTTATCGAGAATTATGTACATCAAACAAAATTTGATTGTTGATTACATGCTTCATTTGATTCCTAACTGCAGGATAGAGGGCAGAGTAGCTTCTGGGGCAATGCAGAACCTCAGAAAGGCACTGCTTCCTCCTGGGCTTGGATCTATACCCAGGGGAGGATGGGAGGCTGCCTTTGTTCCTCTTCTGACAAAAAGAAAATAGAGGGTGATCATCTTTCCTTTGTTTTCTGATCTGGGACACACTCTGAATTAACTGTTTTTCCTGAGCTGCATCTATTTCCCATTCTCTGGCTGGGTTTAGCTGCAGGTGAGGCAACCTGATACATGAAAGTGACCGTGGCAGACCACCCAGTTTCGTACTTCAGATGACATACTGGCTTATGTTGGGATTTTAGTTGCCTGGCTTAATTATAGGGAGTGATATTTACAGGTATATGTGAGGTAATCAGCACCACTTGCAGGTGTTTAAAATACATGGTATGGGAGTGAAGGTCCTTGGATAAATATGCAATAAGCCTATTTCTCACTTAGATTGATTTATTCATACAAATGTGTTGGTTACAGTAGTGCTGATAGTTGTCATACAATTGTTATAAACAAGGGGAAAAATCCAATGAGGAAACTTCATTTTCTTTGAGATTTGGGCTATAGCATTTTTAAATTCAAATAAGTCCTACTAGAAATAGTTGATAGTAATACTTTTATCAAGCATCTCCCTCTCTGTAAGACTTAATACCCTAGAAGTCCCTAATGAAGGTATTTTGCTTTTCTTCTATTATAGTTGTAGGTTTAGAAAAGTAGCATTGCATTAGTTAACACAAAGGTTTCTTGAGGAAACTTGTATTGTTGTAGCTTAAGTAATGAGTAGAGAAATTAGAGGTGAGGTCAGAGCTCTGTTGTGCTAAGCAGATACAGAAGGTGGTCTGCCAACCAGAGGAACTAACCATAGTGTTATAACCCTGTTTCAGAGAAATCAAGACTCATGAGATCAGAGCTGGTTGACTGACCTAGTTCAGGGGTGTGAAAGTTGCTCTTCTTACTCCAGGTGGCCCAGGTAATTAAGCCAAAAGAAGAGGAAGTAGAAGATTTTGAGCTGTGCTGCAGGAAATGTGGTGTTGGGTGGATGTTCAGGCAGCCACAGGACTCCTACAGCAGAGGCAAGAAATTTGGCTGAGCAAGTTTTAAAGAAGGTGTTCTGAGGTGTCTCAGCTTTTTGACCATGATCTTAAGCAAGCCGAGTAGTAAGTTGTGGTGACCTTGGGGCAAGGTTTGTGAGATGCTGTGGAGGAGACAAGGAATGGAGGAAAGCTTCCACTTGGACCTGAGACTTTTAATCTGTTTTCTTGTCTGAGCCACACAGCTTTGTGATTCAGTGAGCTGTCTACGTATCTGTGTTAGAGTGTGAGCTGCTTTTGTCTGTGATGGGCTCTAATTGTCAAAACACAGCAAACTGGTGAGTTTTAAGTGTTAAATGTGGCCATTCCAGCTAATTATGTGCATAATATTTGTCTTTTAAGACTGCATTTACAGCCCTGTGTCTTGCTTCCCATTCAGAATTCAATGGTAAAAATAGCCAAGTGAGGGGTTTTAAAAAAAAAAGTTTCAGTGCAACTATTTGACCAAAAAGTCTCCCCCCACCCAAGTTTGCTCCATTGTCCTGTGACCGAGATGAGAAAAAGTCCGTTTTCATTACTGGTTTTTAGTCTTCTGTAATAAAGGAAATCACAGTCTGTAATCTCTTAACTTTTCAGAAATGTTCTAATACCTAAAACAGCTGCTAGTGTGCAAGAATTTTGGCATTGTCACCGTAGGGTTGCTTGGCACTGTTAAAACAATGTGTTGCTCACAAGCCTAGAATAACAGTTACTTGTTTACCCTGTCACTAACAGTGACTCCAAAACTTGAGAAATCTTAGCAGACATACAAAATTTTCTTGGTTCAAGAGTTTCGGGAAACCAGCCACCAATCCTTACTTTTTATTTGCAGCTCTGGAAAGGTGTCAGTGAAGACCTTGGTTCAAGGACTCAGTTGTCAAGGTGTTGCACTCCTTAGCTATGATTTCTACTTAAGCAGTCACTTAAATCATGATGCAAGCACTTTATTCAGCATTGTGACATGTTTGTTCTGAGAATTACGAAATCATTCAAGTTGGAAGGGATCTCAGGAGGTCTATAGCCCAACTTTCTGCTCAAATCAGCACTCTGTGTTGAATACAAGCCACATTGCTTAGAGTTTTGTCCCGTCTCGGAGATCTCTAGAAATGCAGTTCATGCAACCTCTCTGGATGACCAGTTCTAAGGATTAATTATCCTATTGGTGAGAATTGTTTTCCTTATACCTGGTGAGGACATCTGTTGTGTCAACTTAAGCCTGCTGTCTCTTTTTCTCCCACCATCCACCTCTGTGAAGAGCTTGGGTCTGTCTTCTCAGTGACCTCTGGGGCAGGCTGCTGCTATGCTTCCCCCAAAGCTGTCCATTGTTTGGGCTCAACATGCCCATTTTCCTCAGCTTCTCCTCACTGGAGGGGTATTCCTGTCTCCAATCATCTTGGTGGCCCTTCACTGAATTCATACCAGGTTCTCCATGGGTGTCTTGTACTGGAGGTCCCAAAGCTGGAGAAGTATTTGCCCGTGACTGGTTATCCCTTTTTACACAGTATTCATTAACTTTCACCCATCCATTGCCTGTGTTCCTGCTAATACAAGTTGTTGTTTACGTTCTTTGCTGCCAGGTCACAGACACTTGTTTCTGACCTCCAGGTAGAAAGTGGCCAGGTAGGGTACCATCCTCTGAGCCTAAATGTTTTTCAGTTTAACATCATTTCTGGAAGTTAGGCTGGATGTGGAACCTCTGCAAGTCTGTCACCTCTATACATAGCAGGGGAAACACGCCTGGGAATGGTATTCCATCTTTGCAGATAGATCTTAGAGGTTGTATGCCATTGCTGGATAAATTTCCTTAAACACAATGATAAACTAAGCCATTGTTCAAACCACCCTTAAGTGAGACAGCCCGGTAAAAAAGTAAGTAGCACCACCACACTGCTGGGAAGAGCTTCACTTCACACGTGACTGCACGACCTTGTTCACCACTGGTACTCCAATAGCATAAACCCCAAACTGCTGAGGGACTGTTTGGTGAAAATTGTAGCTTCTGAAACTTGCAACCTCAGATTAGCAAATTGTAGTAAAAGTCTGAAAGTATATTTTTGGTCTACAAAGTAATAGACTTTTTTAAAAAGAAAAATGTACTTATCCCTCTCAAAGCTATTGACATAATTTTTCTTTGTCTTTCACATGGAAATTTACTCTCCCCTTATTAATTATTCATGCTGCTGGACATCCAAATCTTGCTTACTTAGGTTTCTCTCTGTCAAATAAGGAACCAGTAGCTCCTACTGGTGTTGGGTCCTCTACTGAAGAAATTAGACATCCATACCTTTTCTGTTGGCATGTGTGAATCTGCTGGTAAAACTACAAGCTTTTATAAACAAAAATGCCCTTCAGTTACTGTAAAATGGTGTGATTAAGAAACTAGTTCCTTCTTTTCTGCTCTTAAAGAGGTTCTAAACTAATTTCAGTTACCTGTCTTGAAGGAAGATGCCACTAGCAGGGATTGTTGCTTCAGACTTACCTATTGTATAATTTGAAAAAGAATTGAAGGCAATGTATAAAAGAGTTGTTCCTCAGGCAATAATAGGAGAAATTTTGAGCTCTTGTTCAGGGTAGCCAGAGGAATAGAAAAATATTAACTTTGAGTGGCCTCAATGATTCTTAACCCACTCTACTCAATTTGTGCATAAAGAACATGAAATCGGCAACACTGGGTCAGAAGAGAGGTTAATTTATAGTCATGTAACCCAACTTTGCTGTGCCTTGGGAGGGGTACAGGAATAAGGGCAAGGATATAGTGATAGTTCACTAGAGCAGTCTACTGGCTTTTGGCATTTTGCAGCCCTGAAACCTACTGACCTAAAACCAGTGAGTTTGTATTTAAGAAATTAATCTAGAGCTTCTGGTAAGCATGTTCTTGAACCATGCCAACTCCTGACATCCACAATACACTGCAGTGAAGTGGCATGGTCTTAGGGCATGTTGAAGGAAGAGCCATCCCATTTCACATGCTTTGAACTTCTACCTATCTCCCAGCTCCTGTATTGGAAGGAAGAGTGTATAGTAATACCTCTGTTAACTTTTTCTCCCTCTCTATTTTCCTTATTGTTTTAATGACCTTTATTCCTCAGCCCTTTCTTTTTCATGCTGAAGAGGTAGAGACTGCTTAGCAGTTTTTGGAAGCCGTTTCCCATTCTTTGATTATCTTTGATTATCTTTGTCCATTCTCTGAAGTTTTCATTGATTTGGAATTGAGGAACTAAATCTGTGCATAATTCATTTTAGGGTTTCACTCTATGAAGGTAGTTGCTGTCAGAGACCTCTGTATGTATTGGGCTTTGCTCCTTTAAACAACAACAAAAAAATCCCCCCAACCAACCAAAAAAACTGCAGTAAAACCAGTGGAAAGCTAATAAGTGGCATGGGTCTTGCTTCTTATGTCTCAGGAGATGAGCAGACTCTTCTTTTTCATGATGGCCATGGCAAAAATCAACATCATCAGTAGCGCAGATCCTCCTCTGGGCATGCTGCTGGTTGCCAGGAAATGTTACATTTGAACCGTATGCATACCACATGTTGACCTAACTTTATACAACTGGCTCTTTTGCGGACGGAGGGAAACAAAATGTGATTATTTCCAAGGGTCTGGCTAGTTGCAGTCCTGTTGATGCTATAACGCAATGGTAGTCAGCACATCTCTGCTCACAGTTGTGCTTAGGCGTGTGGGATTTTTTTCTTGTTTGCTAGCCAAGTAGAAACTGGCTCTTGGGCTATCTCTCCAATGAACTGTTTGGGGCTGCTCCTGACACAAACCTTCTACTTCATTGCTACTTGTACAAGTACACTGCTGGATTGGCTTTGTGCTCCCTCCCACAGTCACTGTTTCGGTTGTAGCCTTGAACTTGACCGTTCAAGACCGAGGCCCCATCTGTGTCCCTTCTTCCAGCTCCTACTTGCTTTCATCCAGTGCTACGGAAAAATCCTGAGTTATTTCTTGGATGAGGTGGAAAAAGGAAGAAAATCAGCTCAGCTGCAGAATCTCCTGCAGAAAAAGGGAGACATTCAGCTGAGGCAAGCAGTGAAGCTGTTGTATCAAGCACGGGGAAATGGCACAGTCTTATGGGAAGGCAAGAGATACCAACACAATCTGCAGCTGCACAATGCCATTTCATCCAGCAGCTAGTGCTCGCTCCAAGAGCCTGGATGCTGTAAGGATTTGGGTACTGGCTGCTGGGCAGAGGCCTTCAAAAGCCACAATGAGGACATGAAGAATAGGTAGGAGGTCTCTAAGATGTAGGTGAACACCAACAGAGCCAAATCTGCTGAGCAGGGGGAAGAGAGGAGAAGTTCTGTTAATTTTGTGTTCTAAAGCCCGAAGCTCTCTCTGATCCTGTGTCCCAAATTAGTAGCCAAGTACATGTGGGCAGGGAGGGAAGGGAATGTAACTTGAAATAGCTCCCTTATTTTCAGACATTGAGTGTTGTGGCAATCAGAAAGGGGGGATGTGACTAAAAGCCATCAAAACCACTTCCAAGCACATGCCTTTTAGTGAAGCAAATGAGCAGGATTTTTAGAATATAATGCAAACAGGAAATCACTCTGAAAACTGTAGCCCACCATTAACTTGCAGGGGGAAGGGGAGACAGATTAAAACTATCCTTGCAAACACCTGCTTTGTTATAAAACCTAATAGGGGATTGAATGCATGTGCAAGAAATTAATCCAAATCAACACCTTTTATTGGGTGCTGGGGTTTTTTTGTTGCTCTTAGTAATAAAATCAGGCTGTTGTTATGTGAGTAGTAGATAGCTGTTCATGCAACAATTTCACTTATTTGCTCACATAGTTCCCTTACTGAACTCATAGTTGCCCAGTGTGAGCAGCAGCTAGGAGGCCACCCTCAACTATGTACTTTGAAGTGGAGGGCTATAATGATGTGCCAGTGGCTTCTAGGAAGGTGTTGCTCAGGCCTTTGTTGCTTTGGATGTATAATTAAACCTGTAGCCTTCACAATTGCATATAGCAGCTGTTGCCCTTTCAGATGTGGTTATGAATCTGCTGCCCATTAGTGTGTGCTAGTGTTGTTGTGGAGATTCAGCAGAGTTTTGGTCTGGGCAAATCTTAGATCCTACCTTCTCAGCACTTGTTTCCTTTTCTTGGCATGTTTTCTGGTATCTCTGCTTTTCCGTCCAAATCTAGAGAAATTTACGGGAACCATCCATGCAAGCTTACAGTGAAGTGATGTGTATTACATCCCAGCTACAGGAATTGTTTTGTTTTGTTCCTGCTTTTTGCATATGGGACTCATGGACCTGCAGCATTCTTGCAGGCAGCGTGGGATCAGCTTATTATCCCTAACTTTGTGATTTGTGGATATTGGTTGTTGCAGCCCAAATGGTTGCTGGTTTAGGTTGCTGTCACAAGCTGGGATGACATAAGTACTTTAGTGACTGTAGCCTTATAGACTTGTTTGTTGCCATTTCATTTCAGCCTCTTTTTAATGTTCAGTAATTAGCATGTGTGTAACCATCAGCAAGTTTAGATTTCATACCCAGGAGGTAATCTGTTCCTGGTGACATCCCGTTTTTTTCAAATGTGTAGCAGAAGAAAGAGCACAGTGGTGGGAATACTTGAAAACATGGCTTTGTATCTGAGACTGCAGTGGGAGTGTGCAGAGGGGATTCATGATAGACCAGTGATTGGAACTCTCCCAGCTGTGAAATCTTCAGTGAATTGTGATGGATTATGAACATCTTTAGCGTATGCAGATGGCTGTATAAATGATACGATCTTCTTTCAGCTATGCTGTGTATACCCACTACAACCAGCCTTCAGGTACCTGAGCTCACTGGCTGTGAAATTTATTGTGGGATCTAGGAGGAGGGTGGAAAGACTATGAAATCTATCAAAGAGAACATAAACATTTGCCAGCTCAGAAGCTGGGAGGAAGAAAAATCAGGTGTTGCTAACTAATGTTAGAGACAAGCGCCCATGACTTCCACTACTTTGCTACATGACAGCTTCTAATCTAAGCCAATGTCTCCTGGTGCCTCTGGACCCTATAGAAATGCATAGGCTGGTAACTCTTTTGTGTAGCCATATGTTCTTAAAGTAACTTCTGCCTTTGTAAAACAAATAAGAGAACTCTCAAAGCGGTGTCCTCACCTGACTAATGAATTATCTTAACCTGCTTCAACATGGAAGTGTGGGTTTGTTTCCAAAATAGATATAAGCTATGCAATGCTTTGTTTCAGCTTGTCAAAGTCTGGTCTTGCAGCTTCCCTGGGATGCACGAGGCATTGATGTGCTTGCAACTGCCCTTTGTGCCTTCCTGTTTAAAGTCTTCAGGCAATCACCTCCTCCATCCTTTTGGAAAGTTACTGTCTGTTGCAAAAGAAAGACAGGAACAACTTATCTTGTTCTTGCAGTAGGAATACTTGAATTTCTGAGATTGTGCATGTCAACAGTTCCAAATAATTTGCCATAACCAACCTGTTTTGTGGCCACCCTTGTGTTCTGTTGTTCATGTTTCCATTGTGAGGTGGCTGTTAATTTCTCCACCTTTTAGACAGTGGAGTAACGTAGCCTCACAGAGGTGAGGCAAGCAATGGGTTGTTGCGACTGCAGCATGTAAGGGATGTTAGAGTTGTGGCCTCCAGTATCCTTGGATTACATTGACTACTCTGTATTGCTCCCAATTCTTCTGCATGGTATTATCTTCTGAGCTTCGTGGGATTAAAAGCATTGCCCTCCTACATGTGACTTGTAAGATGTCTTTCTGCTTGCCAAAGAAGGTACAATGCTGCCTTTTGCTTGCATTTTTGATGCAGTGAGACCAGCTGTTTTAGTAGCTGATGGGAGCTTCCCAAATGCAGGGGAGACCTTCTGACCTTAAGGAGCAAACTCATCAGGTCTGACTGGTCATATGCCCTTTCCTGTGCTGGGGTAATGGCAGACTTGAAAACCTGTTCCTGGCAATGCCAGGCTGCTGATGCAAAGCTGCTTGGAGCTGACCCCAGGATTCCACAAGGCAGGAGGTGTTTGAGCTGGGCTGAGGGGCAGCAGATTTTTGATGGTAGAGCACAGGAGTGTCTCTTGGAGTTCCCTGCCGCTGCTCCTGAAGCCCATCCCTTGCAGTGCTTGGCACCAGGAAGGGTCCCCGTGTGCACATGTACTACCCTGCTAATGTGATCACAGGCATGGAACTCTGCAGTGTTGTGCACATAGTTTTAAGGCCTTTAAAAATATTTTTAATAAGTGTGAACACCACTGGATCAAATACATAAGTGAAAAGACCGCAGAGCTTCTGACTTGCAGCAGAGTTTGCCCCTCTCAGAGAAGCAGGTGGTACAGGTTGTGTGAAAAGGTGGAGTGGAAGTAAGGTAATACGCTGTTTTCTGTACGGACTTAAAAAAAAAAATCATATTTGAGGAGCAAGCAGGATGTAGACTGCCCTGTAACTAGTAGAGTGAAAAATCTTCGTGGTGGAGTGGCATTTGACGGTTTTTCTCTTCAGATTTCTAGTTTTAGTGGAAGTAAGTACAAGCAGAAATGATCAACAGCTGTTCCAGCAGAACTTTGACTATTTTCTACTCTGTGTGTGGTAGAAAATATACTCTTTCCTGCCTTCTTATATCTAACCAAGTTCATGTGATTGAGTTTGGGACAGAAGAAATTTCCATTTTGCAAGTAAGAGAAAAAGCTGCCTTCAGTCTCAATGGGAAATATTCAAAGAATAATGATAAAGCTAGTGTCTAAAGCGTAAGAGCAGGCACTGCTGACTTTTTCTGCCAGAGAGATCTGGGGGGGAAGCCCCTTAAAAAGCCCTACTGACTTCTGCAGTGTGTTGGCTTGGTTCACTGTCACTTTTTTGGGTCATGGCAAATGTTTCTTAGTTGTAAAAGTTAGGAGTTTAATGATTTTTTTTTTTTTAATATGGAAAAAGAAATACTTCTCAAGAGTGTTTATCTTGAGAGGGCAGATAAAGGTACATACTTCCTTTCACAAGAGTTTTCTCTCATTCAGGCAGTGGTAAATTTATAATCAAGTGAAGGATCATTTGAATACTAGGTTTCAGGACACTGATATCATCACATTCAAATTGTGTCTAAGAAGTTAATTATAGATACTGAATATTAGTTCTGCTTTTCTTTTTGACATCCTAAACTTGGCAAAAGGAAAATGTAGATCATAAAGAGGTTGAAAATTAAAGTCTCTAGCTGAGTTCTAACATCTCATGCACAGTTACTTAAACTTTAAAAAATGCTTTTAAATAGATCTTCCCAGACTGTTACTCTGATGCCAGATGAACAGTTCAGGGGTATTTCTATAAATCAGCAAAGGAAAATTTTACCATGAGCTGAATCCCAATTTTTGTCTGTGAAGAAAAGTTAAAAAACAAAACCAGATGTCCGCCTGCCACCCAAATAATCCAACAACAACCCCACACCCAACCCTTCTCTGTCTTTAAACTTGTTAATAAGCATTATCATAACCTTACCTGAAAAAAACTCCACTGTGGTTGTCCAGGAATTATTCTCTCGTTTGAAGTTCCCGTCTTCCTCCTTGCAAAGTATTTCCTTTTCACCAGTTTGGTTTCTTTCTCTGAGTTGAGCTAAAAGTGAGCTAAATCATAAGCTTCTGTTATCTTACCTGCATGGTAACCTTTCTGATGTTGGTGTTGGCAGAAAAGTATAGGTGCTGTGAGCTGTCCTGATGCACACTGGAGTGTGTTTTTTCAGCAGGTTATTTACTTGATTGTTTTTAGGGTTGCAAACTATTGGGTGAGGCTTCATATCCGGGGACTTAATGCCCCAAAAGGAAACTTCTAGCCTGTGAGCCAAGGTCCTGTCCTTTTTGGCAAATAAGAGTGCTCTGTAATTCCCTTTTTCTTTCATTTCAACTAACAGTTGGAGGAAGATGCTTTTGTTTTCTTGACTCCCACCTCTCCATCCTTGGTGCTCTAACCACAGCAGCCACATGGTACCATCCTTATGCTGTATTCCCTGGGTGCAAGAGGGCCTCTTGGGATTTGTAGGACACACAGCTTTGCTGGGCCTTTTGCATCCTTCAAAGATCAGGACAGGGGTGGGGACAGAGGGCATCTTATCCTCCTTGCCAGGGACCAGTGTCTGGTTACGTTGGTATGGAGAAGGTCTTTCATGAGCTTGAACTAAAGACTTTTGAATCTCTGTGCGTGGATTTTTTCCTTTTTTTTTGTAGTCCTGGTGCTGAAGATGTCATTGTTTCCAAATGATTTGATAGCCAAAATTTGGATGATACAGAGATAGTTAGCATTCCAACAGTATTTGAAGATGCACAGAACGAAGGGGTGGTAAATCTTAAACCTGTTCTTTTTGGGGGGTATGAGGAATAAGTAGTTGGAACTACATAATTGTGAGTATTTGTTTCACCAAAATAAGTAGGTTTTCAGATCTCTTTGTTTATTGGGGTTTTTTGGGGGCTTGTTTTTGTTGTGGGGGGGGGTTTGTTTTTTTTGGTTTTTTTTTGTTCTAGTGAGAAAATTACTTAAAGTTGTAGAAACACTATAGGTGTTTGTAGGCATAAGAAATACCTGGTGGGTGATATGACAAACATTGCTTTAGAATTAACAGACTACTTCACCACTTGGAACTTTATGGATGCCTTCTATGAATTCTGTCTAAAATCTCTGCTTCTATTTAATTTTAAGGAAAACTGGAAAAAATTTTCTAAATAAAAAAAAAAATTCTGTATAACCAGAACTGCCAGGAAGTTTTATATTGTGCTAGCTCAAGGAGGTATCCTTAACATAAAGCCTTCAAATTCTGTGCTAACCCATAACAGCAATCTTTGCATGTTTGATAAATGTCAGCATGTGTATCAGATGCACACAACATCCTAAATTAAGACTTTATGTTGTGGCTATCTTGTGTATAAAGCTATAACCTATAGAATACTTAGCTTCCATCAAATGTTCATGGTCATTAAGAATGCAAAAATCTACCAGATGCAATATACAGGAGGGAAATGACCATAAGTAAGCTTAGGCCTCCTAATTCCCTATCCATTGCTATCAAGTCATACTCTGCTAGGGTTTTAGAAGAATATTAGTTGAATTTGGAAAAGACAGATATCACAGCAAATGTTTCATATAGAACTGATTGTGGATCATATTGTTCTGCAAACCACTTCTGGAACCAAGTTATAGAGTTATTAGTTTGCAGTTCTGCAGACTGATTTTCTGTTCAAAAATGTCTGAATAACACTTTGCTTGTTTACACTTTTTAAGTTCTCTCTTACCTTGTTGCGTTCATGAAACTGCTTTTTTCACCCCACTGCTTGTGTTGCTTGACTACCCATCATCTGATTGTAACTAATTTCTAGTGATCAGTGTTGTGATAGGTTTTTCCTTGCCATGGTATGATGGTCACCTGAAACAGAGGTAACTATTGTGCTAGGTGCTAGGATGCATTAACTTCTCCTTTATTTTTACTAGCATTTCAATTAATATCATCATTGCCTCTTGCATGCTTCTGTGGCTTTGGCATATCTGGCAGAATATCTTGCAGAAGTGTTGCTTTTCATTTCCTTCGGAGAGCGATCCAGATGTAGCAATGCTGTCTAAGGAAATCCTGCTGCTTGACTCCAGCTGCAGCCATAAGGGGGTCATTAACATGGTCTTTGCTCTTTCCTGCAGTCCCATGCTATTGTAGCTGTTCTCTTCTGTTGTGTATCTGTTAAATCTGTTAATCAGCCCAACCTTTCACAATCTATCAGTGAGAAGATCTGTACTCCAGGGAGCAAAAAACCAGAAGATTAGAGAGGAAATGTGGGAAACTAAAAGGCATAGCTTCCTCCTTTCTGTTTTCTTGTGACATAGGACATATACAGTAACTATGGAATATATATATGAATGTTGAATTTGTTTCTTATTTCTAATTGCTACTTCATCAAACTGATCACTGAGTAATGTGAGAACATCTGCTATCACCCAAAATACACAACCCACAGGACCAGCACTCTCTTGGGTGTGGGTACCATGATGCATACAGCTTGCACTGCAAGTGGTGTGCTCCACGTTAAAGTGTTTTGGGATCATCAGAGACATTTGAATGAGCAGGGCACTTGCTCTTTAATGTGTGTCCTGCATATTTCACTGATCTGGTGGAATCTGGGCTTGTGTGTGGTTGGAAGACCACCATAAGTAAAGGTATTTGTCATTTGGATTTTCTAGTTTCGTTTAGGTGAGGAGTACAGGTTTTTAAAAATATTCCTGAAGTGTGTCGTGCACTGTTCCCTCTTGTTCATGATGAGCCCACTTTGTGTTGTACAGTTCTTCATAGCTGCTTCTTACAGTACTTGGGGGACATCTGGGCTCCTCACTTTGTAACCCGTGACACTTCATTACACACCACCCTCTCCCTTTCTCTGGGCTGTGCTTCAGGTGATGGGCCTTGCCAGGTTGTGGAGATGCAGTTTCCATCTTGAAGGAGTCTTCTGGGTGGGTCTTGCCTAGTGCAACCCTTCCCGACACAGACAGGCTCCCTGGGTTTGGCTGAGGCTGAGATGTTCCTAGAGTGCAAATGCTGTATTTTGTATGATCTGGATTGGGAGACTGCCCATTTGGCTACACCCCTCCCTCAGTGACAGCCCAAAATAAACATTGCGCAAATCGCGAGTCCCTCAAACAAGCAATCAGTGAAAATTGCAATGCTTCCACTAAGATTAAGACTAATCGAAGTGGGCAGTGATTGCAGGAGTCAGTCTTTGCTTGGACTGTGTTCTAATGAAGCCTTCGCTGCCCCATGAAGGCACGGAAAGAATATGAAATGACACAACCTACAAAGACTTTACCACTAATTGCATTTTATGTTGTTCAGCTACACCACGATCTTTCTTCGTCTCATTTTTGGTGGAAAACCCTTCTGGTAAAGAGGAAAATTTTGTGTAGGCTAAGTAAGTAGGAGAAATTGAGATTTTGCCATGAGGTGAAACACAACTTCTGTGATAAATACACTTCAAAATGCTAATCTAAAAAAAAAAATCAACACCCCCTCCTGCAAATCAGTGAATTCGTGTGTCTCTAATTAGTTTAAAGGAGAAAAAAAGGTGGTATATGAAATGTATATAGTTTCATTTTATGAATTCTAGTTTACTGTGCAAATAATTCTTTATAAACATAGCTAGTGATTTCAGTGATGACTCATTAATGGTTTAAAAGAAGTATAGTAAAAATGAAACTTGGTTGTTTGTGTGAGAGCTATTTTTATGTGTGTGTGTGGTGGTTTGGTTTTTTTAAAGTTATTTTGGGAGCTACTTTCAGTGGAATCCTAAAAGTTCTCTACAGCATAACCGTGATTGCCTTCCTCGCTGGTTTTGGTTTTGCCTTCAATACAGTAGCAACAAACTGGGAAATGTTGATGTCAGGAAAGCTAACTATGGGCAAAGGTACAGCTTTAAAGAAGGGCTACAATGAAGGTGATGTTAAAATGATGGTAAATTTTGTTACTTGTTACAGGATCAGATCATATCCTCTTACTGTTTTGAAGTTATGATTAAAACCCAGTGTAATTCTAACTTTTTAAGTATGTCACCTCAGTGATCCTTGGCTGGCCAATTCCATTATATGCAAGAAAATTCTTCTTCTTGAACACCGGTAGTAATCTTAAGAAGAAAAGTTTAGCAGTCATTAGGCTTTAGAAGACTTAAAGCTCTGTATGTTTTCTTATATACTAGCTCTTCAGAGTGAGGCTTCTTTTTATGATTCGTTATATAAATCACTGTGTTTTATTTAGCACTTTACTGAGAGTATTGGACTTAAAAACAGTATGCATGCCTCCTAAAATGTGCATGAATATAAGAACTAAGTTACACTGATAAAAAATTAATGTATTTAAATTTCAGAGAAGTGTCATTTCCTGTCCATTTTACTACAAAAATGTGTCTGTGCATGGAGCTGCAGGAAAAACAACTAATGGAGGTGTGTTCTGCACTTGGGCAATGTGTCTCTTAGTAATATTGTTGCCTTTACATCTTCCAATTAGCAGAACTTAATTCTAAAGATAGGCTGGGCTTAAAGTAACAGGAACTCCAAATTCAGTGACTCGTGGGAGGTTCTAAACCAGTCTGCTTTTCTCAGCCTTGCCTCTTCATGTGTGTATAATCAGGTCTCGAAATCCATCATTCTTTTCCATTATCTAAAAGACGTACATGATTTTGGATGATCCTTCTGTCAGACCCTCTGCTCATCTGAAAAAAAAAAAGGCAACCACACTTTCAGAACACTTCCAATTAAGAGTTAGAATTATTAACTGAAGTTTTAAAATAAAACACTTGCCTTGAATAACACTGTAGTATATTACTGCTGTTAGATTAGAAACACTGAACTATGATTTATAAGCAAGCTATTGATGTGGTGGACACTTGGTGTGACACAGTTTTAACAGATGCCAATGAAAGGTTGTTGCATTTTGTATTAAGACAGTGTTTTTAAAACGGTATTTGCTTTCATTTTAGGCAAATTAGTTCAGAATGAAGAACTTCACTTACTTAATAGTTTGAGGCAAAGTGATAAAAAACAACCCTGAGCATAATCTTTGATGCCTTCAGATTTATGCAATTATATACCTATTTCCCCTTACTTTTTTCCTTGGTTTTTTGTTAGGTTTTTTTTTAACTTTTAACTTTAACTTTAACTTTTAACTTTTTGTTAGGTTTTTTTTTTTTTTTCACTTTCCTGATACTTTTCCACTTTGCTGCTGCTTCTCTTCCCTGAGTCTCACCTGCTCTCCCTGGCCCCCTTCCCAACAGAGTGCAGCACTGACTGACCAGTTTGGATCTCATGTGCAAAGTCCTGTCTGGGAGAGGCAGTCCCAGAGGGTCAGAGCTGGAGGGCCGGTGGTGCAGGCAGACTTTGCTGCTGTGAGGTTGGAGCTGAGGGTTAAAGGTGGCATGGGGTGACACAATTTGTGCTTTGCATGACTGGGAAAGTGAGGGAAGGACAAAGGTAGCCACGTGCCATACCTGAGATCAAGGTTTTGAGGTCAACATGCAGCAACCCAGTTAGTAATTTCTTGGGCTTGGAGGGCAGATTACCTGCACCCTTCACCCCGGGCTAGAGGGTTTAGCTGGGTAATTTTTCAGCAGTAGAACATCCAAAAATCTTAGAGTTGAGCTCTCTAAACTTCAGCAGTGTGGATGCTCACAAAGCACTCATGCTGGGCTAGTTTGTGAAATTGTCACCTGTGGTTTACACAGATCACCTGAGTAGTAGCACAGGAGTATGATCATATTTAGGAGAGGAGCTGCAATATGGGGATTAGGTCCACATCCTACTTCGCTTATCCAGACACAGTAACTTGGAACTGTCTTTTGTTTTATTCTGTTTTCCCTTATTTTTTTAGCAGCATGTTTTGTGTGATGTGTTCTCTATGAGCAAGTGTTGAAAGTGAGGTAGTGTTAAGCAAACATCTGTTCCTATGGAAAATTGGTGGGATTTATATTTCTCGACACCTTATTTACTAATGCAGCCAAAAAGAGATGCAAATATTTCTCCACTCTGTTTTCCCCCCGCCCCC
>VWPU01016497.1:0-41468 GCA_013398955.1 Callaeas wilsoni | reverse complement strand
GGGGCGCGGGGCCGCGGCCCGGAGCGCGGGGCCGGCGGCTGGAAGCGAGGCTGAAGGTGGGTCGCAGTCCACCAGGGTCTCGTTCCCCCTGCTGCCAATGGCTCCCATGATACCTTTACGCCAACTCACTGTTTCGTGTTGAAAGAGCAATTAAGTTTCAGAGGAAGGTGCAATCAAGTCCTGTTTTCCCAGCAGCAGGGTAGACCTGGCGTCTTCCTTGACACGAAGTTAACTTTGGGACGGGAGGGAGGTAGGAAACTTCAAGAGAGTTTGATGCTTTACTGTTGGCACCTCATTTATTTCTGCTGAATTAACTTTTCCTGCCTATACTGCTGTGATGCAGTACCCACTGCGGTGTATGGTGCTTTTCCACTTCATGTGCTGCACCGAGCAGTAACTCCTCGGAGCCCTGAAAGAGCCTCCTCCACAGCAGAGCTTTACACCTGCGTACGTGCGGCCAGGAAGGCTGTGCTTACAGCTTGTATCCGCGACCACTTTACAAAAGCAGCAAAGAACTGAGAAAAGTTCTATTTGAATAAAAGAAAAGTACATTGATAAGGTGGGGGCAGGTGTACAAGTTGGAACCTCTGTAAGATAAAGGGGTTTAATATGTTTCCTAAGCATTTACAAAATATTTTGTTTTGCAGGATGGTAACCTAGCACATTATTTTCTCCTTTACCTTTGAAAGGTTTAAGGTTCTACATACTACATTTTAAATAAAAATATACTTGTATGGAAATAAAGAACCTATATTGAAGCTGATAAAGCCACAATTATCTTTACCATAAATCCTATTGTATTATTAAACTTGTATGTGGAGGTAGACAATTGGTGGAAGTGATGCACTGCTTGAATCCTAAATTCAGGAACTTCAAGAATAGATAAAAGAAACAGTTCACTTCCTAAAATGTACTTGATTTATATTATCATACATTCCTAAGCCTCTGTTTTTTCATGTCTTTGCTTAAGTAATTATTTATTTCGTTAAACATCAGCAAACTTATTCACAGGAAAAAACCTATGCATTAAAATATTGTTATTTTCTTGTTTTAAGGATAATTTCCCAAGCTGAAAAAAATTTTAAGCAATTAACATATCTGAGATTTACTGCAATTAATTCTACCTCGGTATGCAGAATTCTCTGGATTTATCAATGGGATTTATCTGGATACAATCAAGACATGATTTCACTGGTGCTTTGACATGGAACACCAAAACTGTTCTCAGTTACACACTGTTTGTGAGCGTCACCAAAACGATGCATTTCACCCTTTTGGAAATTCACATTAATTTCACTAAGTGAAAACTTCTGAACTGATGTCAATAATATTTCCATAAGCTGACAGCTTGCAATAAAATCATTCAAGGCTATTTTAAATAGGAAACACATACCCGAAGCATTTCTTTGTGTTTGCATCAGTTATGAGGGCTTTGGTATCTTGAAAAGCAATTCTAGCTGGTCATTCTTGACATAAAGCTGATAATTTTAAAATCAAGTACATTTGTACCATTCCTTCCTGAAACTGGGCTAGCAGCGTTCTAAGTATGTTTCTTTGGAAAGCTGAACCATGCCATTTTCAATTAGGAGCTTTCCAGAGTTTTCCTCCCTGAACATTTATCAGATGATATGAAGCAAATTTTTTCTATTATTAGAAGAGTAAATCCTTGCCTGTTTTTGAACTATCTACTGCGCTTAGTAGTTTAAAAATATTGTTTCAATAACCTATGTTTTCTGTCTGGTACTTATTTATTACTGCTGTTTTTTTAGAGTAGGTTGTCTCTCTATTACTATAGGTTACACAAACCCATGAATTCGAGACTAGAAATGCTGAGAAGCCTTTTCCTCAACCTCAGCTCACACTTAGCACAGACAGTTCCTGATAACTTGCTTCTTTTGGTGTGTGCTTATGTATATACTCATCTGGTGTGTGACTCCTAAAGCTCTCCAGGGAAAGCTCCTGCAGTCAATATCGAATAAGGACTCTGGGACTGTGCTCCTGTATGCAGCATCACGTGTCAAGACATCAGCATTGACGGAGGTGGAAATGAGAGATTTTGCAAAGAAACCCCTTTGAGCACTTGAAGTCTACCCGTATTCCACATGCTATGATAGCTGAATGTTCAAAATCTTCACAGAAAGCCTGTGACAATAATCCCATGAGAGAGGAAAGGCAAAGTATTTTGCAAGTGTATCTTGTGATTGACGCTAGGTGGGTCAATACTTAAATTTGGGAAAAGGTGAGAAAGAGGGCTGTTTCTTCTATAAAAGTTGTTCATTTTCTTAGTATTTTTTGTTCATTCCACCGTTCATGATCAGAGGGCATAGGGGTACAAAACAGAAAATCCACCTGTCCAATTAAATTGGATGTCTTCCAATAATTTACTTGGATATGGAAGCAGGGATGAGGTTGGTTACTACATAATATTCAACACAGTTTATCAGCAGTTAAGAAGAGACTTTGCAGGGCAAAAGAGTCATTGAAAATATCAAGGATTCCTTCAGAATATTCCATGTGCTCTTCAAGGGGAAACTGTAGGGCAGACATCAGCCAGTGGGACAGGTCCCTAACCGGAATGCCGTTATATAGCACTGGTAATTAGATCAATTATTTCTGTATAGCTTCACTTATGCATGCAGACATTGCACTCTACAGCCTAATCAACTATTCATGAGAATGATATCAAGTCCTGTGCAGAAGCCAAAACATCACTATATGTTGGAGGAATCTTGTGCTGAGTCACAGTTTTCAATACACTCTTTCATATAGCTGAAATGATGAATTTATTGCAATTGCTTTTCAATAATATTAAAGTATCTAGGTTAGGCTCACTTTAAAGGAAATTAGTAGTGAATTTATTTCTAAGAATTTCCTCTAGTTAAGGGAATATTTTTCTTTCAATAAACTGATAATGCAGCGAATATTCTTGTTTGAGGAACTAATACTTTTTTTTCTTACCAAAGTTTTGAAGACAAACCATATTGCAAATATGTACCAGACAAGCTGATTTTGCTATGGAAGTAACTGCTGAAGTATTTCAGAAATAGGAATATTTCCACATTATTTTCCTTTATGCTCCACATTGCCCCAGTGAAGGTAGCAACTACTCTTTCAAATCATCAGAAAAACATGACATTCTTGTGGCTGAAAGTGTAGTTTCTTTTTAACACAATCTAGCTGATAGTCTTTCAGTAGCTAAAAAACACCAAAATAAGCAAAAAAAACCCCAAACACAAACATTTTTCTTAATTCAGCCAGTATTCAGTATTCAGTAAGAATGATAGGTCTACAGAAATAAAACAAGTTCATACTACTATTTTGTAATCTGAAACACGCTTCTGACTTGCTAAAAGAGAATGGAGAACATTTTCCATGCATTTTTGATCACAGTGAAATACAGTTGCATTCAAGTTTCTCTATGCTTTGTTTGGAGCCCTGTAGCTTCCCTCTTCCCTTGAGACTTTAGTAAGCAAGACTCTGAAGAATGCTAAATGACATTTGGCACCTAGATATGGGATGGAATCACAGATTGCACTTGGAAAACCAAAGAATCGTAGGCTGTGTTATGCTTGGGTTTTTTCTGCTCATAATCTGTGAAAAAATTGGGTGGAAATTGCTGCAGACATGGTGGTAGAAAGAAGGCAATGGCCAGTCAAGAACCAGTCCTGATCACTCTCAAAAGACGAGCAGCTTGCTGAACGTATTAGAAATTGAAGAAGGGAGCAAAAGAAGGAAGACAGTTCAGAAGTCCTTTCACATAGATGAGAGAACAAATGATAAAACCAAATTCCCAGAACCATTAGCAATTACCAAGACATTTTAGTAAAAGTGTCTGACTAGACTAGTTTGTGCTTAGTAGGTACTTGCAAGGCTTATGCATGTATTAGACAGTCTTTGTAGAGTGAAGGCAACTAGGGTGAGACCTCCAGTCACTGAAGCAGTCAGACTTTTATTTGTGCATTATAAACAGAACCCACCACATTCACAATGAGTCATAAACACCTGCACATCCCAAGCATCCCTTCCTAGCTAGCCAAAATAAAATGTTGTCTGAGAGGCTACCTCCAAACTTTCTGATCCCATGTCTTGAAGAACAGAATTTTGCTGCTGAGACAACCATTCTTTAACCCAAAATGTGGGATCAAAGAACTCTTTTGCTTACTCCCCAAAATCTCTCCTTTGCTTGGATTTTGGGTCGGATAAAATAGTCACTGACAGCACAAATGCCACCAATATAAAATATAATAGATTCAAGTCTTTTGAATGTAACCATCTCTGTTCATTTTAAAAAACACCATACTCGTGCTATTTTTCCACTCCAAAATCGTATGATTGTAACATGCTAAGCAGTTAGAAATACTTAAACTTCAGAGTATGTTACTGTGCATGAAAAATTTCAGATTCACTGTCTTCAAACCCTGTCTCTTTTTGTTGCATTCGGAAGTCTAAGAAATTAATCTTTGTCTGCTTTTTTCCTGCTCTTCTGTAGTCTGGATATTCTGTGGTTCTATGGCGAGAGGAAAAATATTTTTTTATCAAGGTTGATTAGAAACTCTAGTTGACAAAATAACAAAAAAAGCCAAGTTATAGTTACGTTTATCTGATACTCAGGAAAAAGATGTAAAATTAAAACTGTTCTTAAAGAAAGAATAAAACACTTTAAAATACAGAAATGAGACTTATATAAACACTTCTCCTGCTTAGCTTAGGAATGTAATTTAGTAACTTAGCCAAGTGCTTGAAGAAAACCTCCTGAGAAATATTTGCTCTATAAGCATTTAAGCCAAACTTAATTCTCGAGGGACTATTCTAGGCCCTGACTCATTAAAATAAGCATAAATACTTTCACGAAGTTATGAGAACTGGAATTATTTCATACATGCATTTTTCCTAGGCTACAACATGAAGAATTTAATATTTTCCTGAATATTTACACATATACATCTATATATGCACACACACATATATAGATACACACACACACACACACACATATATTAAATTTCAGATAAATATAAACAGGAAAGTGCATTTCTGTATAAATACCTGAACCTGTATATGTAGCTATACAAGCTATATCTTTATCTGTGTCTATATCATCTATATTTATCCTTACATTTATTTCTGACTGAGAATTTGTTATAACACGAATAAGGCACATTTCTATCATCTTGCTTGAGAACCCAGCTTTATTCAGTTCAATAATTTAAAGCAGGCCATGCACTCATGGACACAGTGAACCAGACCACTGCTAGAAACAGACACACCAGTGTACCATGTAGTCTGTTAATAGCCATAACTTTAAGCACTTAAGCAACTAATATTCCTTTTAAATAATTACACTTTGCTTACAGAATTGCTAAGATATTTTCATGTTCTCTTCTGAGAGAAGCATCTGAAAGTCAATTAATCCATTGCTATTTTAGAGACTTGTTTAGAGCATTGAAAAGAGATACTTCAGGATGCTTTTCATTGAAAATTGTCCTTTTTTTACTTTATCTGAATTGATGGTTAAAATGGAAAGCTCATAATTTTTGTAACCTTGGTAGCTTTTATAGGTAAGTACCTATAGCATCTTGAACAATATCTTATTCTTCACTAGCCCTTACTTCAACGTAATTTTTTCCCACCTGAATGTTTTCTGGCTCTATATTGGCCCCTGGATCCCCATCATCTTCAGTCATAAATAATCATAGCATAAAGGCCTTTATGTTCACATTATATATCAGAATTTCAAACAATAATCTCAGCTGTGTGACATGTATTTCTCATAAAGATTCTACCTGTGTTCACAAACTGGGTATAGAATTTTCCATCCCCTGATAGTCTACCCTCTGAGGCTGAGGTTTATGAGGTAGCAAGACGAAATAAATTCTCACTGGTTTGGCAACTGCTGGTGTTCATAACATTAAAAACTCACCCATTTCCCGTTAAATCATTTTGGTCTTCCCATTTATTTTAGAACTGGAGGAATCAGAGTCACACTGGCCTTGCTATCCACTGAGCCAATGCTACTTCAGTTCACGTGCAGATGGTTACAATCGCAGCCACTTTTATTTAAAGCAGAAGCTGGCAATTAATTGTTATTGCATACATTTGAAAAAAACCCCCAAACCTTTAGAAAGTTTGAATATGTTAAATATTTAAAAAATAAACAATAATGTAAAATACCTGCAAGTAATAACTGATATTGAAGAGGAAAGGGAAATTGCATTTACATCCACTAATAAAAGATTTCAAAAAGGACGTAGCATTTTTTTGACTCTAACTGAATATGGAATTGCCACTGTATAATCATTCTTACATCAGAGGAATATGTTTTAACTTGACTGTTAAATTGAATTGTATATCTTTTCCATTAAGAGGTGAATGTATTTGCAAGCAAATTTTAAATATGACTTTAATCGGGGAAAAATCAATGGCAAGTACCATTTAATGCAACTCTGTTCTTGAACATTCATATGCTGGTGATGGTAAACTCAAAATGTTTTCAATTTGACAAGCTCCATCCTTGTAAATTTTCCCTGAAACTCTTACTATGATGTCAGAACAGCACAAAGTGGGACAAAAGACATACAACTCTGCATGAAGGACATGAAAGTAATTATTTTAAAACTGAGTGCCATGCAATAAACCAATTTTAATACATTTACACCTCCCATTCTGTTTTGCTAAAATAATTTTCTTAAATCCCTCCAGGCCCAGCATAGCGTATTTCTAATTGAACAGGGACAATATGGACTTGTGCTAACCCATGGCCATCCAAAGGAGTGACTGAAGAACTTTCTGAACTCTAGAGCATTTAAATCAAATCCCAAAGGACTCAGTCATCATGGACTCCTCTGCTCTGTTCCTGAGAGTAAGCAGACTGTGCTAATCCTGCATCTAGATGAGAAAATATCATCCTATATTTAAAGTCCCTGGAAAAACCAAGCCGCTAATTTCGATCTGGTCTGCTGTGCTGAACCCACCTGCAAAACAGGAGGAGAGATGGCTTTCTAGGGGTGCTCTCCCTGCTGTGTCAGGACCTGAAGTGTGAGCAACCAGCAGAGAGAGTCCCATGCCAAACCTCACAGTCCTGATCTCCCTGCCTTCTGTCAGGTGGCTACAAGGGGCAACCTAAAATCTGAGTCTGAGTTCAGAAAGCGTCTGAAAGAGTTTTCATCATGGTTCACTGTGAAACCCCACCTGGGTGGAGTCTAGTTCTCAGCCCAGGAAAACCGTGGTCCTGTTAGAGTGGGTCCAGAGGAGGACTGTGAAGATGATCAGAGGGCTGGAGCAGCTCTCCCACGATGACTGGGTGAGAGAGGTGAGATTGTTCAGCTTGGAAAGGAGAAGGCTCCGGCCTTCTTCATTGTGGCCTTTCAAGTATCTAGAGAGGACTTTTAAAAAGGAGGGAAATTTACACAGGCAGATACAGGAAAAGGAAGGAATGGTTTTAAACTAGAAGAGGGGAGATTAAGATTAAATATTAGGAAGAAACTCGTTACTCAGGAAGTCAGGAGGCACTGGAACAGGTTGCCCAGAGAACTTGTGGCTGCCCTGTCCGTGGAAGTGTTCAAGGCCAGGTTGGATGGGTCTTTGGGCGACCATATCTCTGTCCATGACAGGGTGGCTGGAACTAGATGATCTTTAAAGTCCCTTCCAAGCCAAACCATTCTATCATCCCACGATTCATTCATTTAGTGCAGAAGGATGTCTTGTTTACCCAGCCAAGGCACAGTTTCTGTGCTATTTGTACACACAAATTATGCACACAACATTTTACCGCATGCAGCTGAGCATACCCAGCTTTGACAATCTGCCTCTGTTGGACTTATTGTTTTATAATTTCCACTGTCATATGGCATAAGCAAGCTTCTGTATCTTGATGTATTAAAAAGGTTTCTTTTCATAGAAATGAAACATTAAATAAAATAAACCAGTTGCCTTGCCTTTACTTACTGTCTCACTGAGAGATGCACATTTAAGTGCTTAGTAACTGGCGTTGCAGGGTTTTTCCAAGAAACATGTCACGCTTAATCACATGCAGATGGAAAAGATCTTCATATTAAAGTAACCTATATTAGCTTGTTGTCATTGTTAAGAACTACAATACATAATTAAAACCATACTGAAATAGAATTCCCAAAATATCAAAGTAACTGTAATTAAATGGACATTTGATTTATATTCTCTTCAGAGCTGTAAATATAAGAGACTCTTAAATATAGACGGAGCATCTCATTTCTGGGTAGCCTCAACCTATCTCATACAAGAAGTGACTCTGGTCAAAAAGTTCTGCAGCTGAATTTCTCTTTGTGAAAGAAATCCATCAGTCTATGAATTATCACCCACTGCTCTGCCCAATTAATTTTTACATTCCTTCAGATTTTGAAAATGAGAAACTTACCTAATTTCACCATTAATGAGTGTGAGGTTTGGCTTTCCCCCCTCACTTAATTCACCAATCTTTGCCTCTTTCCTGACATGTTTTCTACAGACTCCTGCATATTTCCTATGCATATAATTTCTCTAGGGTATCAGGTACTAGAAGTCTTAAGTTCTGTTCATTCTACAGTAACACTTGGCAAAGAGTTTCTTAAGAATTTATACAAAGCATGCAGTGATAGTAATGTATTATAACAATGAACACCAGCAATGTTTGTGAATATGGCATTTCTTTTGCTATATGAATGTATGCTACATTTCTTAGGGAAAAAATAGATACAGAGTAAGAGAACAAGAATTAAAAAATACACTCCAGTTTTAATCTGATTTCACACTACTAAAATGACTGGGATAGAAACAAATAAAAATATAGGAAACCAAAAATAAAACACCAGAATAAACCAGAAACATACAAACAGATGTGTTGAATGTTTTCATTTCTTGAACATTATATATATATATATCTATGTCATATATAAATAATTGTACACAAGTACCATAAACACTGTGATACAGAAGAAGATTATTGCAACCAATACTCTTCAGAAGAACTTTAAAATAGCCAGTTACAATAAAATACAGTCAGTTATAACAAAAAGTATGTTTTTGGTCTCTGTTCAGGCCTCAGGGGAAATAACTAAGCAAACACTATCGATCAGCAGAATTAAAACAAATAATCATTAAGTGTTCAGCCATCCACGGGACATATATATATTAAAATGCCATTATTATATTACATTAAATATCTGAGCACAGTAACAGACCTTATGCAGTGGAAAAATCTGTGAGGACTAGAACACAGAGTTTGAATTTAAAACACCATCTCTTTTCTGTCTGTAAATTTACCATAACTTTAACCACAGAGTGCTGATATTTTATCTAATCAATGAAAATTACTACCTAATTTCTCAAGGCCCAGTTCATGAGTTAATTTGAACAGCTGTAAAATTTTTCCTCTTTGTTTTCAAAGAAATGCATTACACTGCAGAAGCAGGTCTTTTTAATGAAGGGAAGCAAGAAACCCTCAAAAATACAAAAAATGTTGTATCAAGTGATAAGAATTTTTTTAAAATAAGAATATGTAGTTTGGACGGTTTGTTTTTTCTTGAATTCACGAGGGAAGAGCGACATGTGGCAATGAAATAAAGTCCCTTCTGCCTCAAAATCACATCAGAGTTCAGCTCCAGTTCAGTAATAACTAAAAGACAGCTCTGACTGATGGTCATATTTGGTCCTATGTGATTGAAATAATTGATACATATGAAGACTTTAAAGCAAAAACCCCTGTTGCAAAACCAGAAGTTCCTGGGCATTATAGCTACAAACTGTAAATTAAGAAAGATACAGAAGAAAACTTAAATGGATTTCATTGTATAAAAAATGAAAGAGAATTGACATTAGAAGTACTAATTAAACAAATTTACACTTAGTGTTCTCTAGATATTTTCAAGCAGTTACTTCACCAGGCCACATAGTTTTTGATGATTTCCTAAGACACATAGAAGATATTCTGGCCACAAGAGGGCTCACATATTTTATAGTTTAAAAAAAAAAAAAAAAGAAAGAGTATAATGAAATTATAACAATATACAGGCTAAAAGCAGGGGAATCTCTGCTGTTCAGATATTCACACTGTCAGGAAAAAACAGTTGGCCTGGTTCTTTAACAAACTATTGGAAAACATGAAGGAAAACAGTATGTTCCTATAGTCTATTTATTAGTGTATTAACTGTCTTTTCATCAAAATTATTCTATTTCTACTACATTACACATTAGCTACGTATCAAATGACACATTTATCTCTTAATTAAACAAAACTTTTAATGGTCTGTGTTAAAAAATATCCTCCAGCACCTACCTATTCAGGTAAGAGAGTATACACCCATTAAAATAGACCTGGCAAGAATAATAGAACTTTATTTTTCTAAAGAGACTTGCATTGTTACTAAAAGCACTGATAACATTGTGATTATATCATCAACAACATAGTGTATTCTCACCATTTTTAAATGAGAATATAACTTGGGGCCTATTTCACTGAATACCGAACTTACTGAGGAACTATCCATTGACCCTGGAGATACTGGATCAAGCTAAATAAGCGTGAAGTACAATACAGAAAGTTTGCTGTGCAATGGGTGTGTCTTCATTGCAGTTCACCATTTGTAGGACAGGAATAGCTGCATTTCCACACCTTTGATTTGTGTTGTGGAGATAAAAAAATAAAGGAAAAGAACTGTCTGAATGACAGCAGAATATGCAGTTGGTGGGAAATATTGTTCAGTAAAGTTCAGTATCAGTCCAGATAAATTTGAAATAAACTTGAATTTCTGAAAAAAAAAATCCTGGAAAGAATGAAATGTGCTGTTTACATGAGTAAATAGATTTTTCAGGACTCCATAAATCTGAAGTTAACATTTGTCTGATTCATCCCTACAACAGTGGCAAAGACACCACCAAGAACATATTGAATTAACTAATTTTGTATTTACTCAGGCTTTCCTATTCTGCCATTCCAGACACCATTCACATGTAAACTACCTCTGGTTGTAAACCAGCTCTGGTTGTAAACCCCAGAACGTCCACATTTTGTCCCAGAGCTTTCAGACTGTAGTTCCTAGGTTCATAGGAGGGGCCCTGGAAGCTCTGACAGCCCTTGTTAGAATAGAGGCTCCTGAGCCTTTCCACCCTATTTGTGTACTGGGGAGTTCTGTCTTATTTCATCCTGCACATTTCACAGACAACAAGGATGCTGCATGCGCTACGTAAACCACACACCACTAAAATGCTTTGCTGCAGGGAGGAAATCACAGCCCTAAGATATGCCACCTGACTTGCTCTCCACACTGGTGAATACCAGTGGCCTACAGCGTGGACTGGTTGGTTCATACTGGGACAGTTGGGTCCCACAGGACACGTGTGGATTTCAGGTATTCTTAGTGTGTAATTTCCTACCTAAGATAGCACTGGGCCCTGTCATGTCCTGTGAGAGAGGTGTTTCTGCAGCATGGTGCCAAACACACTCTTTGCATGCTCTGAGATGTGGCCTGATGTTACATGGGCGCGTGTCTCTTCTGTACTGATCACAGGAGCAAACCAGCACTACGGTTTTGTCTTGGGATCTGGCTATGCTATCTGAAAGCAAAATGTGAATGAAGCAATAGAGACACATTGAGGCTGGCAGAGAACAAAGACCCAAGCATGAATGCAAGCATCCAAACCATTAAAAATTTATGGTATAAATGTAGTCATAGCACACCTGACTGTCCAAGTGCTACTTGCCCAAGGAATTGCATGAAGCTTTTTCAACAGGCAAGACTTACAATGGAACAAGTTTTAGACCAAGCGAATTCATAGCTGTCCCAGGTTTTCAGTCTTCACAGCAAATCAGAGAGCTGTGTCCTCAGTAGTTGTGCTGGAGCTGTGTGACCTGGAAGCACCTCATTTCTCATCCAATCTCCACAATGATTAGAGGGAATTTGTGAGTTTCGACAATCAGCAATTTTCAGCCAAAATGTTTCAGAACATAGAAAGTGAAGATGAAGATTTTAGAGAGGCTGGATAGAGCAGAGAAGAAAAGTGGCCGAGTAAAAAGTATGCAAATATGTGAACAGCCATCATATGAAAAACAGAAGAGTTCCCTATACAGATTCTAGGATAGAGAAAGTGTAATGACAGAAAATGATGAAGTATAGAACAAGGGAGATGAAAAAGAATTCTATGAAAGAGAGGCATTAGAACAGAAGACAAACAAATACGGTAAAAAAAGTATAATCAGATTAAAAGCTCATTCAAGACTGATACAAGAAAGACATAAAAAAGATGCAGTCTAACAGCACACAAAACAAGTCCTGTTTTTAAGAACTCCGAGTACTATTAGCACAGTCTACAAAATCACCTGTCTGAAGTGCTTGCCACTGTTACAAGCAGTTTAACAGTGTACTATTTAGTTCATTGATATTTAATTCCACTCTTTTAAACCCAGCTATTACATCTTCAAAAGCTAATGACTAGGTAGCTGAATAATGTATATAATTACCTTAATTTTCATAAATATAATTTGCACAATCTATGGGCTTGAAGTATTTTATCAATGCAATCCTGCAATAATACTAAATCTATTCTATAAAATCTGAAATTTCTTTTTAATATTGTATAATTTTGCTCAGGTTCCTTTCTAAGATAGAAAAAAAATTGCAAAAAGAAGAAGTTAAATCATCACAGAGGCTTCTTAAATGTCTTTGAAGCACAGCTTAGAAGCTTTGGCCACCACCTTTCTGTGGTTTGCGTTTCCTGACCTTTACATTTCTTGAGTTTCTTCGTTTCAGCAGTCAGGCTTGTCTTACCAGCTTGCTGCTCAGGTACCATGCATGTTATCTGAAAGTAAGTAAAACACTGGTTATTTTCTTTGCCATCTACGCAAAAACAAATAGGAAGTTTTGTTCCTACACAGTGCTATTCGTGGAAAAAAGTATTCCCTTTTGGCGTTGTTAGATTTTCCAACATTCTGTTAAAAATTCAAAAGTTTTGTAACCTAGGTCAGTGGTTGAAGTTGAATATTTGTTTGTTTAGTTGGTTGGTTTTTGTTTTGTTAGGTTTTACTTCTAAGGATTTCAACAGGCAACATTTTGACAACTGTAAGAAAAACAGCATTGTGGACAGCTAAATGCAATCTTGTTACTGCTGTCAGTGGTGAAATTGCCATTGCTTTAAGTGAATGAGAACTGAAGGGCTATAGCTACAAAACCAGTACTCTGCAGAAGGTGTACAGCCATGTGAACAGAACAGAGAAATGAACTCCTGACTCAGACCTAACTCTGATATTCACAATTATGTCTATACTTGGAGGCCATGAATCCTTCCTAATCTTGGTTTTGTGTGGATGCTCTGACTCAGATCAGTCCCAAGCCAGCACCAGGAAAATCCAGGTACCCAGACTAGAAGTGAGCTGTGGCACATTTCCAGCCTGGGTGCTTGGATGGACAGGTGCCCATGGAGCACCCTGCCATCCAGCTTCCACACACCCTGTGTGCCTTCAGGTCCTCACCCTCCTTTCCTGGAAGCTGATTCCTATTTCACAGAAATGGCATGAGGATTTCTGAAGGGTCCTGGGATGAAGCTGCTATGTAAATGATCACTACGACTTCAGCAATAAAAATGTTAAAGATGCCGTAGTTCTGTGAGATCCCTAGACTTTAGGAAGGTCCCTATGTAAACATATATCAAATACATATCTAAACAGAATCACAGAAAGGCTGGGCTTGGCAGCGATCTCTGGAGCTATAGCAAGGTCACCCAGAATAGGTTGCACACGATTGCATCCAGGGGGGTTTTGAATATCTCCAGTAAGGGAGACTCCACAACCTCTCTGGGCAACCTGTTCCTGTGCGCTGCCACCCTTACAGTGCAGACTTTTTCCTCATATTCAGATGGAACTTTCTGTGTTTCAATTTGTCCCCATTGTCCCTTATCCTGTTGCCGGGCACCACTGAGAAAAGCCTGGCTCCATCCTCTTGGCACCTGAACTTAGCTTGTAAAAATTAGAAGATCACCTTGACAGTAAGTTCTTCCATCTATTTTTAAGATATTTCTGTCTCATAAGGTATTGCTTTTCCAATTTTTTTTCTCCTTGGGCATTATAGTTTCAGTTTCACTTTGCATTGGCAGATTGGTCATTATAACTTACTTGTAGTGGTGAAAACTGACAAATAAGGCCTAATGAGCACACAAACCTGTTTTAATTTCCTGTAATATTTTTATTATTTGGGAAAAGAGAGCACCATTGATGAGGCATACTGTATCAAAAGTCTGTAAGTAACCAAACAACCTCAAACCTTCCATTCTTTTTCTATGGGGTCTCATATATATTACTTTTGCAACTGAAAATTATATTCTATACAGAGCAGACAAAATCTGAAAAGCACAAAGATGAAATGCTTGTTGTGTCCTCTCCCCAGCTATCTCTTTCACACCTTGCACAAACACACATTCCCTCCCCTGTTACGTTTCCACAGGTCTCCACACATGAACATGGACATGAACCTGGTAAATCAAATACACCATCCACCCACATGTTTGAACAGAACTTCCAAGTTTACAGTCATGTTTTGTATGAAGCCCTAGCCCTAACCAGATCAGGTCCTCATTTTGTTTTTTCAGCTGCAGGTGCATTCCACTTTCTCTCACATACGCATGCTGGCAGCTATGTGGCTCATTCAGAGGTGTAAACACCAGAGTTAAAGAACAGATAATATTGCAGACACTTTGCAGTATCAGGGCTTTTAAAATAAAGAAAAGAAATCTGCAAATGAAATTCACTGTAAATATTCATTCTTACTAAATGACTGCAAAACCAACCACGTGGTTGAATTCTCCTTACAACAGAGGATTTCATACTGGTGTAGCACCTTGGATTTCAGTGTCAATATAACTGGGTAAATGGAGAGTTTGCAAAAGCAGAATCAGGCCTATTGCAGCCGTACACAAAATGAGCTACAATTCAAGCCACGGGATAATGGTCCAAAGCAGCTCCAAAGTCACAAGATTTGATTCCCACCTGCTTGAAATGGAAGCATAATAGAGCGTCTGTAGCCCTTACTGGTATCGTCATTGACTGCTGGGGCACAACAGTGTAAAAAAGACCACTTCTAAAGACTTTCCACAGTTTGAAGATCCTCAGCTCTTGGGATGGTTCTGTGAGGAAGCAGCGGCACTTCTGATCTCCAGCTTGGTATGACAGTCAATAGCAGTGAAGGACACTTATGCTTCCTATAATACTTATTGTGAAAAAATGGTAAAAAAGCCCCAATTTAAAATGAATACTAAGGGCAGTTACATCAAATTTAAACATATAAATGTTTTAAAAAAAAAAATTCTCTCCATTATGTTTTTCTGTCTCACTTCTATTCCTCATTGCAAATCATTATCATGTTTCTCTTTAGCTCACTTCAGTCACTTCTGTGTTTTGATATTCTTTCTACTCTGCTTCTGTTTACTCCTCTGAAGTCTCTGTCATCACATCTATCTCTCAAAACTGTGCTTTTCCTGCCTGAAAAGAAAAGCAAATACCTTGGCAGATGTGGAAAGCAACCATAAACTGGATTAAAATTCAAGTTTTGAAGACAAGTGAGACTCTTGCCCCTTTTCAAGGGTGTCTCCAGTATATTCTTAATACAGAAGGAGCCTTGATCAATCTCTTGATCTGAAAAGTCCTTGCTATTTAAACTATATCCTTCAGCTTCAAAACCTTAGTCAGGCCTAAATAAGATTTTATTCAGATTTATTTATAAAAGTGAAAAGAAACAATAAACATCAAGGTAAAAATCATTAGGGTATTCAAATTTTTGTTTTTCAAAAGTTTAGAGTGCATCATTCTAAATGTATTTATTAGTGTCACTTATCCTACTCAGTGCAGAATGATGAACTAAATTTTAGGCCCTCCTGCAGCTGACTGAAGCTAACACGACAGGTTTCTGCCTACTATTGGTGTGCCAACAAACCTGGGTGAAGAGCTATGAAACTTTTGCCTTCTTCCTTACATTCGATTTAAGCTCTTATGCCTCTGTTTTTCCCACATAACACTGTTCAGAGTAGGACACCCCACAAGCTCAAACCTACTGGGTATTTTGTGCTGTGAGCTTCAGCTCTCAGCAGCCACTCTTGGTACATGTGCATGGTCTTCGGGCCGCCTCAACACATGGCCATCTGTCAGGATTGCATGGTGCCTCCCCACAACTGGCTCGGATCCTTGCCTGAGGGCATTTGGTTCCAGACAATGCTGGTTGACATGAACGCTTTGGTTGACACTACAAGTGCCATCTGTTCTACAGGAAATCCTTTCTCTGTGTCATTAATGAAGAGTTCCCAGCACATAACTATATATTCTTCTCCTTATATAAGGTTTCACGTAGTAGGGATTACGAGAGCATGTTATTTGAAAATGAATAGTTTGCAAAAATACCATATTTCGTTACATAAATTTGCTTGATACACTCAGCACAGATGAGCCCTACCCACCTCTTTGGCAAAGGAAGCAATTACCTAGATGGTGTTTCAGCATGGTGACAGCACCTCAGTACCTCAGGCAATGTAAAAGAACTGAACCTTCATCTAAACCTTGCTTCCTGGAAACCAAAATATGAATCCATTGAACAGATTCCAGTACTTAAGTAAACTGAGCTCCTCAACCATAAGGTAGGATGTTCTGTATTAGCATGGTGACTATAAGAGTTTTATTTCAGGGGAAGATCTTTCATATATTTCAGATATATAATCAAACATGAAATTAATTTTTGACAAAATACACATGGCCAGAATCTAATAACTAAAGCTTTTCATGTTCACTAAGCTTTTCATCCATTCAGACACTGGAGCTGTAACTTTCTACGTAGGAAAGGGCACTGGCAACCACCCTTTTGGTAACATCTCCCCCTCCTTCCAAACTCATTTTCATCTTGAAAAGCGATAACTTGGAATACAACATATGCTGCTTGACTCAGCACAAAAAGCAACTCATAGTTATGTTCCAGAGACATTATTACTGTATTTCGAAAATATTAGATTTCCTCCTCAATGAGACTTCTAATTGACTGAAGAGTTCTAAAACGAAAGCCTTTTGGCTGAACAGCCACAAAGGCTGGAGAGGGATGAAGATACCATGGCTTTATGGACAAGCTCAGAGATAGGATTTCCCTTTACACCTAATTCAGAAGAGTGTCATACATATCAGATGCAGTAACCTATTGGAAATCTTCTGTTTTGGGAAATTTCAGTAATATTCTTTCTTCTTTCTAGAGTCCTGAAAGTACAACTACTAAAAAAAACAAAAAGAAAAGAAAAAAAAAAAAGAAAAAAAAGAGAACCTTCATAGGTTAATGTTCTCTTTTTTGGAAGTAGTTACAGTTTCCACTGCTTGCAATTCAAATTCACTCCTTTTAGTCTACTTAAGTTCAGAAAGATTTGGCAAACTTTGGCCCACCTATGAGCCTCAACAGTATTATGACAAGATTTCAATCATAATAAATATTATTTTCCTTTACTTATTGTATCATTCTAAGATTGTATGAGACAACATCCTGAGACAAGGAGACAACCTTGAAGAATATAAATACGAAGGAAGGAAACCATTCAGTATGTACTAAATATTAGGAGTTGAGGGTTGAATTTAAGGAAGTTAGAAAATAGAATGAAACCAAGGAATTGAACTACAAGTAGAACATATGAGGTTATGAAACAGATTTTGGGAGAAATGTGGCAATTTCATTACTTGTGATACTATTTCTGTTCTACTCTTACACCACTGCCATCATGATATTGCTTGGATATGAACTATTGCTCTAATGAAAACCACTCACTAAGAAAAGTCTCCCCTTCGATGGGACTAGCTAGAATGATCTAGTATATGTTTCCATCTCTAGTCTCCTGGTGCTGTAATAAACACTGTTTCTTATTGCTTATATCTCCCTTTTTATCAATAGTGCATTATGCAGTCACCAGTTACCATTGAAACAGAAGATAAACAGACATCTGATTATTTTGAAAATCTTAATCTACACCAAAATGGATTTTCCAGTGTAAATATAATCCCTATCTAGATACATAAAAATGTATAGAGGTGAATGCAGGTGTCTCCTGCTCTGTCTACAAAAAAAATTGCACAACCAAACCTGCAACAGTACAAACACAGTGTAAAAGATCAGCTAACACTGTATGTGTACGTAATAGTTATTGAATAGTAATTGAAAAGTAGTTGAACATTACTGAACGTGCTACTGTGTGCTCCTTCAAACCCACATTCAAAAATTAAAACCCCCAAACTATTCAGCAAAACCTTGCCATATCACTTAGTGTTTTGCCCATTCGGAGCACGTTGAGGCTGAAAGGCCTTGAGGCCATGCCAGGGTGCAGCGGGTGTCGGAGCGGCACCGTCCCCCAGGACGGCCGGGCTGCGGCCGCGCGTGGGGCGCCCACACCCCACATCCCCGCGCGACCACCAGGCACGAGCGGTCAGGTCTGGGCCCTTGTCCTCCTCTCAAGGACCTGAGGGGAATAATTACGCTTTGCACTTTTTAGAAGGGCGCATGGAGGGTGAGGAGTCATCTTCTCTCTTGCAGGATCACGGCAGTGTTGTTCAGTATCCATACAAAACCACGTGGCTCTGAAAAGAGCATCTGCGACCACAGACGTTATACCCAACAGAAAACTGGAAAAACTGTAATTCTTTTTCTATCAAGTTGCACTAGAATCAAAGCGGTCACCTGAAGACCAGCCCTTAAAAGGACCAAAAAAGATTTTAGCAGTAGTGTGGGGGGATAATTTTTTGTCAAAATTTTGCATTGCTTCTACTGAGATTGAAATTTTATGTTGTTTCTGCTGAGATTTTACTGTATGAATATAGCATTAGGGCAAGTAGAGATCTGGATAAATGTAAAAGCAGTACTTAATTGATATGGAATCTGTTAAATGAGAACAGGGATTAATTTTTTCAATAACAAGTATTCCTCTATGCCTATAATGTTTTGAGCCACAAGTCTAAGTAACAAATAGATAATTACTAACCGTATACAAACTTTTTCTTTTAATACAATCAAGTACCACTTTCAAGATCACACATACTTGAACTAACCTAGATGTGCTCTAGTTCAGTTTATCTCAGCATATGGCTTGTTCTCACCACATGCCATAGATTTCCAAATCTAACTATGATTAATAGGATTTGTCAACTAACTATTGAAGGAAATCCAGCCTAAAAAAGTGAGGCTGATTAACACATTGATTTAGATATCAACTTCTAAGCATTGCCTTAGTTGGTTTTTTTCCTATCATTTGAAGTTTCAGGAAGATCTGGGGTATAAATAACCCTTTACTCAAATAAAGGCATTGAGAAATACAAATTCAATGTAACTTTAAGGATAATACAAACAATTAAAAAATATTTTGTTTTTATAATGGTTCACTACTTTTATTTTGAAATAATAAAAATATTCTGAAACAGTTAGAAAAAGTTCACAAATATATCTATACACACACACACACATACATACATATATGTATCTATATATACACACATTTTCCAGGCAAATACTTTCTAAAATGATTAAAATATAATTCATAGCAGGAGAGAAATTGAAACAGTTTCACTGTCCCCATACCTTTGGTAAATGACAGGATGTAGTAGTATGGATAGATGACAAATTATATTTATATTTGTTTTTGATCACATTTAGAAACCTCATAGTAGATTGAGTCTTTAAATAGCTCAAGTAATTAATGGAAATTGTTATAGATCCATCATTCTTATGAAGGAAGAAAAAGCACTTTTTAAAGGAAAACTTTCAAATGCTATTTAAATGGTAAAAGATTTTTCCTTATTTCTCTCACATGTTCTTTACTTGAAGTATTCTGAAGTTGGGAAGTGCACAGAAGGACTTACACGAGTAAGGGTTTGGAAAGGGAAGATGACTTATGTAAAGCAGACCATGATCTCTCTCAATAAAGCAAAGAAGTGTTTTTGATTATTCAGAAAAAAAAAAAAAAAAGGAAAGCATAAATGGAGATTTAATTCCTGAATGTCAAGAAAAACCCAAGACAAATAATTTGATTATAAAACCATCTATACCACTGCTGCTGGGATCCCCTCCCACACCATTTTAAATGAAACTAGAATGTGATAGAGGACAAATGAAATTCCTGAATGAAATTGTGGACATATTTTGAAGTGTTTCAGTGATAGATTATTATAGGCTTTTGGAAACTACACTAAGCATTAAAACCACCTTAAAAACTAATTATATAGTCATGTATACTTTATTTGCAGACTCTTCTATATTCCAATAACATTTCTTGGTTTTCAATAATCTTTTTATTCATGAGAGCTCAATGATTTCTTAATATCCTGAGTGCTGACAGCCACAACACAGTACGATCCCTTTATACATATATATTTATCTGTTTATCATATTTCCTTCAGCTGTAGATATTCATTATATATGTATTATTGTGCCTTGAAGGCTGGAATAGGTGAAGTGCAAGAGTAAGGAACTATACCTCATGTCAGATATGAAAACACAGAGGAATTAGAGGACCTCTGTGAAAGGTATCAGTAATTCCTCAGGAGCCTCCTGGGCACCACTTAGGGCTCACACAGGATTTTTTCTGGTAGTTGCTTACTCAGATGCCAGCTGCACCCAAATGCCCTAGCAGCATTTTAAATCCTGCTTCTTTCTCCATGGTCCCTATAGGACCACATCCTGCTCAGTGAAGTAGAGGAAATATTTTTCATGTGAGGACAGATATGATTCTCAGCTTAAGCTTCAGAAAGAAAATACCTGGACTACCTTTTCTTAAAACTTGCTGTGTGAAGGTACTACAACAGCTCAGTAAGCTGGTGGTCTTCTGCAATACTATGGCACTAAGGTAGGATTTATGCTGCTTTTGGTTATGAAATATATTGGTGTAATGGTAAACAGAAGCCATCCTGGATTTCTGTCCCTGTCATTCATGTACTTGTGTATTTTTGGTAAAGCATTGTTTCCTGTGGAAAAACCAGGATTTGAGGACTGTTTAATATTTTCCAGTATTTTTAGCTATCTGTGAGGTACAGTGATAATAAAGAGATTTCTTCCATCAGACTCCTACCTTGTAAGTTGAACTGATTTCAGACAAACAGCCCCAGAGTGACACCCAGTAAGTGTAGCTGTCAAATATCAGGACCATCACCAGACCACCACCCTGTGGTCTGCCATGCTCTTCCCTCTCAACTGAAGGGCGAGGATCAGTGACTACATGTTCAAAGAGGCAGAAGGTAAGGACCTAGTCTAGTAGTGATGCTACTCAACTTCATTTAGATTAAATGGAAAAAAAAGGCTGTTTAAAAAAGTATAGTTGTAAAGGCACTAGACTGCTTTTTTTTGTTGTAAGGAAAGAATTTAATTATTTACATAATACTCATACTCACGTACTTATAAAACGCAAACATAGGCTTACGAGAAACTGGTGTAAAAAGAAAAACTAGACTAAGACAAATTAAATAGAGGTATAACATAGGCACAGCACTTTGCAATATGAAGTAATAAAACCCGTATTTTCCTTATGAGTTAATGGCATTCTTCTTTATGTGCCACACCCAGGACACTGCACTTTTCCCTTGTCATCTTCTCTTCTCCTTCTGCTGCTAAAAGAAATCACCAAGAAATATGAACAAACCTATGGCCAGAAACCTTTTCATAAAGTCTAATATTAACCAGCATTATGGCTTATCAAAAGATTATATTAAAATGAGTAACAAAGAAGTAATCTGTGAATGGTATATTCAAAAGGCATATGACTTTTTTTCAGATATAAAGCTAATTGTATTAGCACGTTGATCTATGCCAGTGGAAAACTGTTTTTCAGTTCACCATCTGGGGACATAATAATAACTAGAAGGAAAATATGCACTCTTTTTCTTTGAAAATGCTGTTGAATATGAACTGGGACTGTCAACAACATTAGAAAGTGACAGCAGCTCCTGGCTTGCACTGAGTTGTAACAAAGCCAGCTATTTCTGTGTGCTACTCAGCACTGCTCATGGATTTGTACTACTCAGATGATGGGAAATCAACAATATTGCCTACAGGCAATGAAATGAAACAGAATATTGATAGAATCATTAAAGATCACAAAAAGGGAACGTTTAACCAATTGATATTTTTCCCCATAAGATTTTTCCAGGATTTTACTATTCAGTACTTTGTTCCTGATTCTGTTTTGCAATTGTTAATTTTTTAATGTTAATCTAACATTGTTACATTTTTCAAGATTTAAGCCATTAGGAAATATCATTTTCTATCACTAACATTTTTATTTATTAAAATAAAGTAAAAAAAATACAGAATTGTATAGTAATAAAGAAAATATTACATTTATGTAATAATCTTTATGAAATTGCTTTAACTTGTTAAAATTTAGAGAAGATCTTTTGAGAGCACAAATGATTTATTCCAACCACACTTTTCTATTTTTATATTTTCAGATTCAGCCTTACTGATGTATAAAATTTTACGTTCCAACTTCATCCTTCACGAGCACTATGTGCACTGAGAGTTTTTATTCTCTTGCTTGTCCATCTTTCATTTCCACATTTGTATGCACTCAGGGTACCAACAAGAAGTCCTAGAGAGCAAAGCTTTTAAGTTCTCGCTGAGTCTTTTCCTTCCTTGCTGTTTTCCAGAGGAGCATTCCACGTTCAGTATTATCTCCCATCCACTGTGCACATTACTGCTCTGACTTACTTGATTTAGCTGCATTACTGCTGTATTTCTTTTGTGCTTGATACTGGCCTGTTTGATAATATACAATGACATGAAAAGGTCCCAAACAGTTTGATGCTAAATAAGATTAGGGGTTGCAATCAGTCAAGGTATCTTCATCACTTTTCACTATCAGTTGTGAACACCCTCCATGTTTTGGGGACCTCAGAAGCAGACTCTGAAATATGTCCTAGATATTTGACAACTGTGTGCTTGATTTTAGAATTAGGAGGAGAGAAAAGAGTGAGACCAAAGCTCACCCAACAGCTTTGCAAAGGCTGGACCCCTGTGCACTCAGACTATTACTGCACCTGTGCAGGGAAAGGTTTGCCCAATTCATCCAAGAATAGCCTCTTAGAAGAAGAATTCTAGATAAAATTTTGAACTATCTCTGAATTAATAATAAACTAGAAGTGTCTAATAATAAATATATAGTTTAAAAACCACTTTTATTCTGAGACTTTATTTTTCTCCTCAATTAATAAGAGCTTCCTAATATCTAGATTATATTAAGCCTGACTGCTTAAGCACTGATGTTAAAGATCCCACTGGGAGTTCTAGAATTATCACAACTCAATTTGTGATTTAAAATTATTTTTCTATGTGCCTTAGAGATGATCCAGAAATGTGTCTGAGCTGTTTTAATGTTACATATCACTGCAGAAACAGATGATGGAGCCAAATCAACCCTCAGTTACAGCATCTTACAATAACACCTTCAAATGCTTTTGGTAAATATACCAGTCAGACTGTAATTTTTAGCACTAACTAGGATTCTATGCTGGCAAATTCTCATCCCAAAAGATTTTCCCTGAAAGAGCCAAGTCTATAGCTTGGCCAAACTTTAGAAAAATAAATTTTAAAATATTTTATTTCTTATTTCTTATTTAATGCAGTCCTGCTTACACCTTCAAGTCAAAGAAATTTTCCTAAAATGTGATGAGGATTATAAACTATTTTCGTTATGAAGGTGCTTACTAGAATTTATTTAATATGCAACTTACTTCGTAGGATTTTTTAACCTTCACAAACTGTTTTGAAAGACCTACTCTACAACATTATACTTTGTTTTGCCCTCCCTAATTAAAAAAAAAAAAGCAGTCCTACAGTACTTACTCAGACTCACTGAAACTGAAAACTGAGTAAGTACTGCAGGATTGGTCCTCTATTAAAAAAGCCCAAGACACATGGTGCTGAGATTAACAAAACAAAGTAAAGCAGCTATGACTTGGCACAAAGTTTGACAAGCTGCAGAAAAGCAAATGTTTAAATAACTGAAGTGGTACTGTTTTTCTATTCACAACCTTTTCTCTTCTAAACAGTATCATATTCTTTTCCAGCACATTTAGATTGCAAGTCAAGCTGTGTTTTATTTTTTATTATAATAAACCCAGTCAGTTTACTGTAACAAAGACGTACTAGAGTGATCAGTGTGAAAGCCAGTACGAAATCGGGCTGGGGGAAAAAAAAGTCAAATGGCAAAATAAAGGACCAGCCGTCTGGAAAGTTCCTGGATCATGTAAAAAGAAAATAAAAGGCAGTGTTCTTATGAGACTAATGCAGAATACAAAAATATTTTAAGACAAAACTCTGTATCATTGCCTATGACTTTTGCAAACAGCAGCAGCAAATCCTTTCAAATAATGTTGCATTTATTAAATATTTTCCAAGTCCTCCTAAACCAAAATAGTGGAGTGTTTTAAAAAAAAAATTTCTAGTAACAATGTTTACCTCTGTTCCTTTCAAAATACGCTAAGAACAAAATAAAACTGTAAAGTATTTTTGCTGTCTTTTTTCACATATAAAATAACTTTCCTACTTTTAAAATAAATTTATTCAATCTATGGGATATCAAAAGACTTTTGCATATTTTATTAGACTTGCAATAATGAATGATGGTTAAAACCAACAATGTATGCACCAGTGTCTTACCAGATTTTTAGCTGATGGTCTTTAATTTTCAAGCTCTGACTTGAATTTCAATCAACTAAAATATATATATATATATGTGAGAAATAGTGTTCAATTTCATACTACAAACAGGCATAAATTTCTAAAAACCCTCACAAAGGCCAGTCTCCCTGATAAAGAGACTACAGGTACTTAGCTTCTGTCTGGGTTTAAACCTTGACACACACACAAACATTTGTGTGATAACTGCTAACAGATAGATGTCTTCACTTAGAGCTACTTACTTTAATGTGGAGTTTAATAATGTCACAAAAGCCACACAAATAAAGCAGAGTAGAGTGTGATGTCACAGGAGGCAGGAAAATGATTAAATCATAAAAACCAGAGACTTCAGTGACCTAAATCCTAAAAAAGTGGGTATTTGTGGAAACCTGTTCCAGCCAGCCAGCAGTGGTAGTTTGGAGCTGCAGGAGCAATGCCACTGTTGTGTTGTCCATGGTAGAAAGATCAGCAGATGTCTGTATCATCTGCAGCAAGCCCTAACATGGCCCCGTGAGACAAACATTGTCAGGCAAATTACACATCTCCTCTCACCCAGGACAAAGGATTGTGCCTAAAGAGCAATTTAGACAAAATTCTTTATGAACTCTTTAGAAGTTCCAGAATCAAACTCCTTTAAACACTGCATGGCAAAGCTTCCTTGGTTCTGCTGGGCTGGAGCTGTCTGTCAAAGCTACTGTCACTTGGGACTCACAAATTAAACATCTATATTTCCCAGTGTCACCAGGAGCAGAATTTTTACTTACTGAATTTGCATTTTGAACATATTTAAAACCAGACAATGTTGAGTACAACACTGACATTCATTTTCTTTCATAAAAATGGAGAAATGCTCTCCTTCAGCATAATAACCTAGAAGCTAGAATGCTCAGCCACAAATCAGGGCAGCCGACATTGTATGCCGCTGTGAGTTTTATGGGGCTTGATTACAATATCCCAAGTCATGGAAAAGTAGCCTAACTACCCCTCTATGATGAGAATAAGCCACCAGTTCTGTTCAAGCTGTGCCATTGGACACAAAGGATATGAAATTCATGAGACTAGATACAGAGTGCTCATGCATGAGCTTGACGACATACCAAAGCTGTGACTGCATGAGAAAGGGACAACCCTGTGTTTTGGCTTGATAGATTATTTATGCATTTTACGTTAGACTATGAATTACGAGAAAACAATATACAAAATATGCCCCCTTCCCCCACTCTGCAACCCAACCCAAGCAAAAATACTCAGCAAAAATACAAAGAAAGAAGAACCAGACCTATGGAAAAGTGTCTTCCTTTAGGACAAGTATCCTAACATGCATCCGATTATGGCTCTTCTGGGTTTACTCTCCCTGTATCCAGCTTTAAAGAGGAACGTACTGTAAACTAGAGTCAATTCACTGGTATATGGAGCTACGGGTTCAAAGGTCCTCAAGTTCAATGATCAGAGCCCTGGGCAAATGCTCCAGTCCTTGTGAGAAACTCAGTCCGTGCCATCTCTTACGATGAGAGAAAAGAGAGAGGCAATGCTCTCAGACAGTGCACAGCTTGGCTGCCTGGGCACAGGAGGAAGATCCAGACTCCAAGTCCCACTTGCAAGAAATCAATCAGTAATTTCTAGTTAGTCCAAGTGCTTCCAATGGGCTTCATTGACACTGATGCCTGGCTGTGTCTGCTTTGAATCTCATTTTTAAGTTTTATCTTTTCCTTATGCTGTGCATACTAGATACTGGTACCTGGATAAACTTTGTGAATTCCCTTTCTAGAGTAAAATGTCCAATGGCTGGGTACTACAGCAGTGTGTGCCTTCATGCTCAGCTCCTCTTTTTTAAGATCAAAACTTTTTAACCAAAGAATTTATGCACATTCTGGCTACCTGGAGGACATAGTTCAAAGGATATGTAGTTAATATTTAAGAATTGGAGTTTTTCTTTTGAGAATTGAAATATAATTAGATTAATTATCAGAATTATAATGAGGACTGCCCCAAAGATTTCTCACAGCACTTCACCTACCCTGACACCTGACAGATTGTGCCATGAATCTGAAGGGCCTCCTGTACAGGCAGCTGAGCTGGAGGCAATTGGGAGGAAGGTGTGTGGTCCAAATTTGCACAGATATGTGCTTGCAGATCGTATGAGTGGCACACAGAAAAGAGTACCTGTGCTGCTGCTCAGAACCACAGACTGAGGTGGCATCTACGGGAAGATACTAAATATTAGACAACACCCTCCATTGTACGGAGAGGAAGGGAAGGGAAAGAAAACAGACTAAGTTTCTGGAAAAATTTCCTGTGAGTGAAAGGATGAAAAAATGTACTTTAAAAATATTCTTTGAACTTTGCAAATGAACTAAGAAGGAACATTTGGTACAGGAAAAGATGAGTGGCCTTTTCTTTTGAGTATGAGTCTTCAAACCTAAGCAGGATTCCTGAGCATTGCCACAACTAAAAAGAAGATAAAAGCTAACAGAGGACACATCCCTCCTTTGACAGACTATTGCATTAGACAGACCAATTAATATTCTAATTCTGATTTTGGATTTCCTATACAAAAGCCTAATGAATTTACCCTTTCAATGCTCCTGTAAAGATAAATAGGTATCACTATTACAGGCGTAGGAAATGTGGTCACAGAAGGGATATTCATCTGAGGTACAATAAAAGGCAACAAAAGAGATGATTTTAGAAATCCAGTGCCTCAGTCACCACAAAAATATATCTATAATTTAAAATATGAATTTGCATGGGAACCCTGTAATAGTGGAATTCAAATATAGAAGTGCCACTATTTCCCTTATGTTTCATCACAGAGAAGTGAGTAATCTGCAAAATATTTTGGAAATGTGTCACAGAAGAAATGTTTGTTATAGTAAGAAGTCTTGTGTCTATTCCTTAATTTTCAGGATGAGGACTATATGCTGTAGAAAAAAGTTATTTGAGAACTATCACAAGATAGGAAGTCCACTGGGTAGATATCTAGATGTTATACCAGGAAAACACTGAGTGCTGTCAGCCTTTTACTGAGTTTAATTGTTAATGAATAAATATTGGCTTTGAAAGTTTTCTTTAAAAGTTGGCTTTTACATCTTGTTCAGATAGTGTTTTGCTCAGATAGCATATAAGTAATAATTCACATATACTAACAGCTCTGTTCAGGAATAGTGGAATATTTAACAAGTCCCAGGCTACAAAAACTATTCATTTTCTTTTTTGAAGTTTCTAACTATTCAACTATACAAATCTTCTTTCCCTGCCTTCAAAAACTTACTGAATGTGTTACTTTTTAAATTAAAATGTTCAATCCTTTTAATGTAGCTTACTGAGGTTTAGAATTTTCATAGTTTTTTCAAGTAATTTTCATTCAAGGAATACCAATTCATTATTACTCTACAATGAGTTATAATACCACAACCCAAAATGAAATGTAAGTCAAGTTAAAGTCAGCTTTTTAACATTATTTGGACGATACACTGCCTACACTCCAAGCTCGTTACTGTTCTGCCAAGAGTGTAACTTACAGAAGTTAAAAATACTTTGACCCTTTTGAAGCGTTTGCTCATCTCTTTCCATCTTTAATTGCATTTTTTGAACTTACTGATCTGAAAACAAGAGGGAAAAGAGAAAACCCATGAAATCACAGGTCTACATTAACGCATTCAAAATGTTTGCTTCAGGTCAGTGTCCGAAGCCAGCGGAATGCACGGGGATGAGAGTCCTGGCAGAACTGTGACCTTCACCGCCGCCCTTGACATTCACAACCTCCTCCCTGCTGTTCTGCTGGCTGGGCAGAGAGATATGAAGAAGTAAGTTCAAGAGTGACTGAGTGCCCACAGCTTTCCATTAAAGCTGGTTCTGGACATCCTTGCTGCTCGTCACATCCAATACAAAGTGTTTTAGCAGGTAGGTCTTTATGTCTCATATGAAACTACCAAAGGATAAGAGGCTCCCTAGGATCAGATGATAAACAGGAATGAGGGATATTGTCTGTATCAAATGAATCTCGCCACTATTAAAGGTGATACTGGGTCTAACCTTTATGGACACAACAAAGCTAAACAGCCAAATTTGATTCTGCTGCCATAGTTTCTAGTCCTTCATTAAATGTTTCACTCTGGCAATAAATGAGAAGTAGCCTGCAGGTAAGGACTGTACATTGCATCTGGAAAAACACCTTCTTTTAAGAACTGTAATAAAGCACAGGTATCAAAAGTAGCGACAGCTTATTTGAGAGAAACTGATTCTGTTACAAACTTTCCCAGAAACACAAAACTAATTACATGAAGAAATATACATTTTGCAGAAGCTCAAAAACTACTCTAGGGAGAGAGTAGATTTTAATACTTTTAAGATAAAAGAGAAGACCATCATTTAAAAACATAACTATCTATGTATGACTCTTTTCTGTATCAGTAACTTTACAGTATGTAACTGTCACAAAATAGGAAGTCTAGTCACATTGCTAGGCAATATTAGAAGTCTCAAAAGCCACAGCAAATATTCCTTTGTCATAAACTAAAAATATGTAAATATATGCATTAGAATTAGAATAAGTATGTATGAATTTCGCTACAAACACATACAAAATTAGCATTTGATACCAGAAAAAGACAACAGTTCAGAAACAAGTTCTGAAGTGCAAACAATTCCAACTTTAGTGACATTTCTTACCCGCTTTTAAACTAATCATCTTGATCTGATATCAGTTTAAAATTTCACCTAATAAATATTTTTCTTTTTCAGCACGTTCCAGAGCATTTTTAAGATGAGAAATCTCATAGTGCGTTTTAAAAGACTCATTCTCTTTTTCAAGCATTTTTTTTTCATGGTCATCGTCTTCAAAGACAACCTGAACGATTGTGATGCCTTGAATTCATAAGGAAGGAATCAGGCATTTAAATATGCTACACTGGTGTAATATTATACAACACAGTATCATATAATTTCTGAATTCTATTACAGAGTCATAATATGAATAGAAAAAAGTCGAGACTCTAAATAGGTCCCCGCTAGAAGAAAGGCTGCAGTACATTATATACAAAGCCCATAACACATGGGGACATTTTATTGACAGGAATAATGCATATCATACTGTTTGTGTGCCCTCATCATTCAGGTCAATTTATTATGGAGGCTGTGTCCAGGAAGGCAGCTGGGGCCTATCCACCCACACTTCCCCCCGTGTTTCTGAAGCGCTGTCCGTAACTAGGCAGGCAGGAGGGACTGCGGACAGGCAACACCAGGGGGTTGCAAAGTGCATGGCTAAGGAGGGGGGCTTGTTGCCTTTGTGTCATTTCTCAGTGACAGTGCTGCCAGTGTCATGAGGAGCACATCACATGTCAAAGCGGTGAAGTTTTCAGGCTGGGAGCCGCATGGAGTCCATCAGGCCTTCTGATATCAACACAGTTGGTTTTCTACTTGGTGTCGGAGCCACCCAGAGGCAATTCATATTCTGAACATTAACATGGCTTTGCATGCCTGTCACACATAGACCGTGCAGGGGTTTAATGCTATTGAAGACTACGGTTTAAATCTCTATGCAAACAGTGATTACCTTGTAAGAAGGTTCCAGGATAACATGCAACAAAAGACTTTAAAGTTATAGTTTTAGTAAAGCAAACTCATTTACATTTTTATTATGCGTGTCCTTTGTTTAAATCTTGCCACGTCCATTATGGAAAAGACTTCTTATGCAACTGAAGCTTATTGGGACAGCTACTCTTTTTTTCTTGTTGGTTTCAAAGCTATTGAAAACATTTGAATATATTGTCTTATGGCTGTCTAGATTTTACTGCCACATATTTCTTTTAAAATTATAGAAAAGCTTTCAGAGTTGGCACAGATCTTTATAGTAATACCAGAATATTAACTAACTCCTGAAACCATTTAAAATATTAACACAAAAGAGAAGACTCACACAACAATTGCTTAGCTTGCTAAGGGAAAGCCAGGATATTATTTGCATTGCTTGGTAAAAATATGAACTGTAAAAAAAATTACTCCAAATAAAAAATCTTAAAGACTTTTAAAAATTAAATTTCAGGGTTTTGAAATGGCATGTAAACTTAAACTCTAGTGTAATGATGGACAAAATATAGTTAATAACTATTTGTTTTTCTTTGAAAAAGACATTTTTTGCCCCTAATTTACCAGAAGAAATTACCAATGTAGATGAAGTTTTGGCTGCAAAGTTTTCATTGATTTTATAAGAAATTGAGTAAATAAAATGTCAAGTGCTTTGCAAATTAATTCATATTAGTTTGTGGTTTCCTTTCCCGTACTGAAGAAACACTAGCAGCTTACATAAAGATGAAGTGTGAGCAAAAAGAATGTTATTTTTAATAATGTAATATTTTTAATAAATTCTAGTGAAATACTTCATCAATATTTCATTTTAAGCAGTGTTTATGCAGTATCAGATTTAAAGTTATTCCTCTGAGATAACTGTGAGCGTGCAAGCTTTTACTGAAAACTTTTACCAGATCTTGTAGACAGCCGAACATCCTGCAGGGAAAGCAGTAGCGTTAAGAAAACCGCACATGCGACATTTAGGTAATTAGCTGACACTCTGCTCTGGCAGTGGCCAGCTCTAAACCACCGCAAAACAACCTCGGAATTTCAAAAGATCTTTTAAGTAACTGTAGCTCTTAATAGGCTTAAGTATTTGTTCTTCTGCTCTGGCTATGTTTGAGCATCAACAGCAGACGCTCGAAGAAGAACCTTTACATAAAATAAACAAAATAAGATTTGAGCCCATGCCATGAGTGAGTGTGATTTGGCATCCCGGCGCACCCGCGCCCTGTCCGGTTGGAAGGAAAGGACGGGAGGAGCACAAAGGCTTTCGCGGCTTTAGCTCCAGCGCCCCCGGCTGCCGCGGCCCGGAACTGCAGCTCATTAACTATTCCGGCTCCCGCTGCAATGAGGACACTCATTAGCAAAATGAACAAAGGGACAATTTTCTGTAGCTACAGTCATCTGTTACACTTTGAGTGGCAGGTTTTGTAGCAATGTTCTCCCTACCATCTGCCCACAGCGGTAGCGTTTGGCTTGCTTAAACTGGGGAACTTTCAAGTTGTAAGAAAAAAGGGCTAGAGGTTGGACGGCTTGCACGACACGGCTTAGACAGGAGACTTCAAGATTTCTCACCTTTTCTGATGTATTGCCTTCATTCTAACACTTTTATTACTTTGAGTTAAAAAAAAAAAGGAAAGCAGCATATTTCAGCCTTAATAATTCTACTCTATATTTGCTAAGGTTTTGCACTGTAAACTTACAATAGCTTTTCTAATAACACTAGACAGATATGCACACATAGTTCTGGAGTACAACGAGCTTCAACTAGATTCATTCACCTATATTCATAGTATTCTAGCCAAACAGGTAAAGGCGAACATAGCTACTCACTATGCAATTGAGAAATATGCACCTCAGTTTCGGTGCACTGCAGTATTTAATGTACACTCAGAATAATAATTCAGCCTTTTGAATAACTGCTACGACTTTTGCACTCTTATTGCAACGAAATATGATGTGAATTACTGTTGTTATCCTGTGACATGAAAGAAGAACGCATTTGAGAATATTCCAGTTAAAATTATAAATTGAAGTTGTTACTGTTGTAGATACATTGGTAATTTTCCTTGAAAACAAATGCATTCTCGAGAATCCGTCACACAGATGATTATGTACCTCTGTTTCAAGCTCGACTTTAGGTATTTACAGGCTGTGCTGTGTGCACACCAGAGGGTGCAATTGCCCAGGCTGTCATTAAAAACACTCATTTACAAACAGGCAGTTCTGAGCCACAAGGGAAATTATAATTTCAATATTAATTACATTTATTTTTATTGTCCATAACATCTTACATTCTCATGTTTATAATTTCAACCCTTTCACAGTTTATAACTGTACATTTCAAAGAAATGCAGTTTAAGGTTTAACACAGGAACCTGCAGTATGGGTGCTGGTTGGTTATGAGCCTTTATTTTAGAGTCAGCCACTGTTATTAAACCTGTATCTTCAATTCAGCTGATGGATATATTTTATTAGGGCTTCCAAGGTCTTGAAGGAGATCAAGATGTCATCATTCCTTTGACAACATGCTCTAATCAGCAACCATTTTCATAGTGGTGTCATCTGGTAGCCACTGTATTCTATTTTGTCATTCATGGAGGCCTTTTAAATGAAACAAATCACAGACACTGCCCAGGAAGGGACTAACAAGTGGCTACTGGCCCAGATAGCTCCACTTACCTTCTAACGTCATGTCAGAGCTGGAAAGATTAAAGACAGCATAGCTTTGGAGGGAAAATAGGCTTTTCATTGCAAATTCTTTGACAGAAGAAAACAGCAAAATTTCCTTGTTCCTGTTTTGTATGAGAATGCAGAATTCTCAGAGAAGCTGGTGATCACAAACTTTTGCTGTATGGATTAGATAAAGATTGCATAGATCCTGAAGTAGTCCTTGCAGTGCAGCCTAAGGATGAAGAGTTGGCCAGTTAATTTGACACGAAATGTTTATTGCAACCAGCTGTTTTCATCCATTCAGAACCTTGTCTGGGATAAAAACCCATGAGAGAATTTTTGTAAACTGTTGCTAGAATGCTTCTGGTGACCTGGAGAGAGATTAAGCATTCTCTTAAGAGAGAGATTCCAAACACTATGCAAGTATCTCCAAGTCTTCTCCTTGGCAAGGTATTCCGTAATCTTAAACTATATGATAAACAGATTTAAGCTGAGTTTTTCAACTTAGGACACTTTCTCCAGCTCTTAAAAATATTTTGACTTTTTCTTGTTCACTTCCCTATCTATGCAGGCCAGAACTAGTACTAGCACTCAAAGACTTCAGAGATCTAGTACCTCTTTACACTTACCTGGAGCCTGTTCCAGTACCCAAACAGCCTCTGAGAAGAACCTTTTTCTAATATCCAAACAAAACCTTCCCTGACATAGCTTTAGGCCATCCCCTGTCACTGGTCACCAGAGAGACGAGATCAGTGCCTGCCACTGTGCTTTCCCTCACAAGGAAGCTGCAGAGTTCCCCTCAGTCTCCTCCAGGCTGAGCAGACCGAGTGACCTCAGTCACTCCTCACACGGCTGCCCTCCAGGCCCTGCACCATTCTCGTAGCCCTCCTCTGGACACTCTCCAATAGCTTTATCACTTTCTTATATTGCGACACCCAAAACTGCACACGGGACTTGAGGTGAGGCCACATCAGCACAGAATAGAGCAGGACAATCTCCTCTTCGGCCAGCTAGCTGTGCTGTGCTTGTCCCATGGATTTTCACTATCAATGAATCTATGATTTTTACTTAAGAGTAAAGTAATACAATTGCATTCACTTCTCTTGCTTCAAATAAATTATTTTGTCCTTAATGTGCTATTTATAGTTCTTTCATTGATACATTGTCCATTTTATGGACATGTCTTTAGTAAGAGCTGTTCTCTTCTTTAGTTATGAGACTATGCCTTTTTGGCCACATAATACTTATTTTCTTAGCAATTTCAGCTTTTTTGTTCACATTATTGTGTTCAGATTTTAAATGCTGGTCAGTTTTTTTCACCACTATGTATCAAGCTTTGAAATATTGCATGTATGTGCACCAAAACCCATTTGCATACACAAATGCATTCATACATTTATGGCATAACTTATTAGCGTCTCATTAACCTTGACCTCACCTTGAGCCTTGTGTGCAGTTCTGGGCCCCACAATTTCAGAAGGATGTGAAGGTTCTTGAACATGTCCAAAGGGGGGCAACAAAGCTGGTGAAAGGGCTGGGAATGTCCTGTGAGGAGCAGTGAGGACTTTGGGCTTGTCTGGTTTGGACAAAAGGAGTATGAGGGGTGATCCCATTGCTCTCTACAGCTTTCCAAGGAGGGGAAGCGGGGAGGCAGGCTCTCTTCTTCCCGGTGTTCAGTGATAGGACACGTGGGGACGGCTCAAGGCTGTGCAAGAGAGGTTGAGACTGGACGTTAGGAAGCATTTCCTAACCGAGAGCGCGGTCACACACCTGAAGAGGTTTCCTAGAGAGATGGGCAGTGCCCCCAGCCTGTGTCTTTACAGTGGGTTCATAGGTAATACAAGTGGTAACACAAGTGCCCTCAGGCTAAGAGGCAGAGTCCAAAAACTGTCTCAAAATCCCTGATGATCCACTAAATAATTCAGCATTACAGCACTAAAATCTACAACTCACTGACCTTGTACCACTAAAAGCTGCAAGGCAGTTTAAGTATTGTTGTCAAACTATTTTGAACTCTAATAGCAATGAAAAGTTTAACATCTGAATTCCAGAGAAGTTACAAATGTCTCTACAAGCTGCTTTCTGATCCAGCTGGGTGTTCTAAAAGTACTCCCACCAACTCAGGAGTTTTAAGAGGTAGTGAGGAGATGATTTTGTACCCCTATAATTTCACATACCTTCTACCTTAGGTGGCTGCCAGCATAGTTAGAAGGCATTTTCAGATCTCATTAGTACTACACACCTCAATGATATATAGAGAGCAGGGATGAAAAAGCAACAGAGAGCCAGGCTTAGCTGGTACTCTGGAACCTCTTTAGAGCCTGAGACTGCTTTTAGCAGCCTAAAGCATACCTGAAGTTTTGAAAAAGTGTTACAGATTTGTCACATTTCAGTGAACTCCAGACGAGTTCAGTCAGTTTGGGTAGAAGGACAGGTTTATGTCGCAGAAGGGATACAAATGAGATGTATGGGCAAATGAGACTGAGTCATGTCTCCCACTTGAAGACTGCAGACTGAAGAAACAGGAGAGTTCTTTGCCATTACAACTAGTTATTTATGCCTGCATTTGCATGGGGAAAAGATTCATAATTGAAAAGAGCTTCTCATATCCATTAATGGTTGTACCCAAGTAGCTGTTACACTCTATGAACTTCTACTGCAGGTGTTAAGAAAACTCAAACGACGGATTTTGTATTACATTTTTCTATTTCAAATGAAGTTGTATTTTCACTGTATATTTGAAATGCTGATTCAAATGAGTAACAACACAATTCTGAATGAAAAAATAAAATATTTATTTTAGAATTCCAAGAAGTAGTGTCTCACTACCTAATTGTAAAAGGGAATATAGACTATTCTTCAAATAATCTGTACAGTCTACAGTGCTCTTTTAAATGATCTCTGCCTAAAACATTAAAAGTAATTGCTAGAAGATTCCTCAATGCTCACCAAATCCCCTATTTTAAACTTGGTTTTGGAGTAGAATTTCTTTCTTCAGCTGATGGTGCTACAGACCATTATACAGGAATGAAGAACAAAAGTAAAAAATAAACATCTTTACTCTCTGTGAAGTTTTAAAAAGTCTTGCAGTTTCTTTCTTTATACAATCTACCATTTCCTTCACTGCTAAAGCCTTGATTTTGCTTTCTAATTACCCACTTTAAGCCATGCAACATTCCTGAACTGCATATCATCTTGTTACTTGGTCAGTGCTCTCCGCATTCTGATTTCCTCTCACATCTTTTTAAAATTCCTCAGCCTCACAGCTCCTCGTATCTTTTCTGTGATCTTTTCTCCTTTGCTTCACATTTCTCTATCCTATTCTGTGAAACATCCACATGATTAATGCTGGCTTAAACCCATTCAGAAGTGCACCTGTTCTCCTGTCCCTGCACGTCTAGGAGATCATTCATGCTGTAAAAACACGTTCTTTTCTCCTTTCAGAATTCTCTATGATTTTTTTATATACTGGTATTACACAGGAGATGCTGTTAACATACTGGACACACTTTCCACTATATATCTCCACTTGACTGTGCTATGTATAAACAGGAGAATAATTTTGGCTAAATATTTTACCCACCACCTTTCCCAACTACCCATGTAAGTAAAGTAATTTAATACCCGCTTTTTTTAATACTGACTTTGTTTCACCAAGAAGTACAACCGTGCATGCTCTGTTTGCATGTAGGGGAAGAAAGACGAAATTTAGATTCCATACTTCCTAATGTGGATTCTGTTTGCTGTTCCAGTCATATGCTGAAATTAGTTAGCATGAAGGTTTGTGGCACAGGCCCTAGAGGGCACCAGGAAGCCACCTGGAGTGCCCACAATTGGTCATCATTGGCTACTTGGGAGCCTAAGAGTTCAACTACCAAATTCATCAAAACATTTCTTTTTTAAAAATTGAACCAGTCTCCATTTCATGTGATTACTATGTTTCTGCCTCCTAACAGACCCAATCGCAGACTGACAATAAAGCAGGTTCCCTTCATTTGCTGTGAATCAAAGCTTGCTCATCTCTTCATGATTTGACTATCCTGAATAACACAAAAAAGTAGGCATTGACTGCATATTTGGATCTAATCCTACACTGCTTGAGTATTTTGTGGTCAATCTTTACCAGTCCAGAAGCTAAAAACTGCACTTTTTAACATTCTTCCACTGGTATCTACTAACACACTTCATTCATGTTGTATTAACTATGATGTTACTCACCTAAAACTATATTCAAGAATGCTAAACTGCCTAAGGAAAAAACAATACTTGAAAAAAAATTTTGCGCTGATTTTTTTTCTATTAAATGTATTTTAAATGCCTAGCCCTCACAAAAAACTCAAATACCTTCTCCAGGTTTTGAAGTGCAAAGCTATACTCTGTAACTAGTTTATGACACATTAATACTCAGACCAGCAGTCTACTATCACACTCATGACTAAAACCTCCCTCAAAGCTGGCCCTGAGAACAGCCAGTGTATCACATAGCTGTTGTTGTTGCTTTGTTGGATTTGGACTTCTTTCTGCAATTCAGTTTGTAAATACATTACTGAGAATTTTGATGTACAATAAAAGGACAGGAACAATTACAAAACTGAACCAAACTACTTTTGTTCTTCTTTTTTGTTTAAAAAAATTAAATCCAAGCTCTTCTACTTCAATAATAAGCTCATGTTCCTTCTCTGTATTTTTTTCTGCATTATTACAATATTTTTAATTAACATTTAAATGAGAAACATGAATCTGAAAATTTATGTATATTTTTCTCTTGTACTGAGGGATCATTGATTGAAACATGATTGCCAAGGAGTGCTAATGTTGGCATGGGCTTTGATTTGCTACCTAACACTCATCGACTGTATATTATCAAATAAATATGTGGGGAAAAAACTGTAAATAAATTATACACACAGGCAATGTGCTACTTTTTTGCCTATTAAAACATTGTTATAAAGTATTTTACCAGAGATACCACAAGACAATTTAAGAATATTTTTCTAGATATGGCTGTTATTATGGTGAGCACATTGTAATTCATGTTCTGTTCATTGCAAATTTGCAAAAGACCCCTTACACAGCAACTTTTGAATCTATATTAGTACTTTTCTTTGCTTCTTTATTTCTAGTACTTCCATGGATTACTTTTCAGTAAGTAAAATATTGTTTTAATCTGCACAAAAAGGATATATTAATGAAACCTGGTATCTACTGAAGATTAACATATAAATGAAACAGATTTTTTCTTTACTTATTTATGTAAACAGTCAATGTCTGTCAGTGGGTCATTTATGTATTTACAAAGGTTTGGAGCCTGCTCTTCAAAATTTTCTTCATATTGTGCTTGACTGATGCTTTTGCAGATGAACAAATCTGGCTAGAGGGAGCAAATGAGCTAAAAATCACAATCTTAGGATTATTTATTTTTATATAGAAAGCCAGCTGGTCAAAATAAAATTATGGCTATTCCATTACTCTGTTCAAGATGCTGATGACTAGATTCAGCCACTTAACCACTTTTCTATGCCCTACTGTTCACTTGGGCAGGGTCCCTACACCTGTCAGAGCTTACAGCTTCATATCCATGCTTTGGGCATCTTAGGCTGCCAGCACGAATGTCATCTGCAGAGCAAAAGACCTAAATTTAAGTGTCTGCCTAAGAACCTGGGGAGTAAGTTTCTGCCACAGGCAATAAAGCAAATGAAACTAGACTCAGCTGCTCATGAACACATGGTTTAGTGTCAGAAGAAGTGAAGTACGAAACACATCTCACACAGGCCTGGCCGAGAAGGCACGGGGCTGAAGGAAACCTGTCCCTTCCTGAAACCAGAGAATGAGGCCAGGTCAAATATCTTTAGACATCTCCACTGAACAGAAAGACAGATCTGTACTGACTGTTTGGAAAGACACTCCCATGAGACACCTGAACATATGTTTCTTCATCTGCGAGCTGATTCTCAACCCAAAATAACAAATTTGACTGTTAAATAGTGTCAGGGAGCCTTCTGTAAACAAAATAAGAAATATTCTGCTACAATGTTGTTTCATAAAATTAAAAAGCAATTACATGAAGAAAATTGTAATTTGCTTTTGCAATGTGCCCAAAATAAACATATATTACCAAGTCAGATGTATCAATGAAATCTTTTCAATGCTTGTTGTAAGCATTGCTCCATTGCATCGCTCCTGGGGATGATAAAAATTTAAAACTAACACTAACATTAAGAAAACTGTAACTCAGGAAATGGAAGATGTGAATATACAAAATTGAATGCATATCTCATTAGTCTCATGCAAGGAAAGCATGAGACCTGACCCTCAATATAAATGTGCTTTGTATACTGGAGTACAAAGTGTTCTCTGTTAAACTTAAGACTCCCCCTCCAAACCTTCAGTACTGCATATTTGGAATATAGTTGGACTCACTATTTGACAGGCAGAGAATATTTATGCAGGAAGGATATTCAGCTTTCTCAAAAAATAACTAACTTAGGAACACTCAAGTATCTGCCAGATGGTAACTAGTCAGATTCTGCAAATGAGACCCACACATATGTATTAATACAGACATCAAAATGTAAGCTCAGTAAGTGGCCAAAGCTTGTTTATAAATCCTAATTCAACACCCTGCAAAGTGTTTTTTTGATAAAAAGAATTGAAATATCAGCATTTTAGCAAGTAACAGGTGAAGGGTTAAAGGAAATACATTCTGCTTGCCCCTGGCTCAGAAGAACTAAATACACTGGAGTCTTTCAGGGATTAGAGGTAGAATGAGATACTGCTTCTAAAAATAGTGCCGAAAGCATTTAATTTCAGTTCTTATCCCTGTATACCACTGAGAACTAAAAAGAAAAGCTTATTCTTTCTAGGAATTTTGTATGCGTAATTGTTTTACAACCCTAAGCACCTTCCTATGAAAATTCTTACACAGCAAAGGGACAGCTAGAAACCCCTCGCTGTGGAGGAACACATCTCCCTCTGCAGGTCTCTGAGGCCCCGTCTCCCCGCACAGACTGCGAAGGCACTTGCGTTGAACAGACTGCTCTGTGCCTCCCTTAGGATTCACCCTCCCGCCCAAGCCTAAGCACTACATTTCAGGGACACACTGCTTAGGATACACATAACTGCGCAAGACAAGAGTAGATGACATTATTTGGATCTTCATTCCGATTTGCTTTTGTATGTGATTTGCCAAAGCACTGCACTATTTCGTTTAATCTGCTTAGATGAGTGAGATCAGCTAAGCCAAACTTGTAACTCACAGTGGGCAAGTGTCAATGGACCTGCCAGGCCCGCACTTATTTCCCTGCTCTTAGCCATTACTCTAAACTTTCAGAATTTTCACTTATCTTTTTTGTACCTAAAGCCTTGTTAACCCCTGTGTAACCTTCTCTGATTCAGATAGCAAAGCAATCCAGTCTCTAATTAAGGCATCAATACTGGCATATTAATGTATTTTGAAAACAGAAATCTATATAATTCAGCCGAAATAAGCATATGAAAACAGAAGAAAAGCCAAAACAGATTCCTTAAGGATTACACAATACATAAATGACAGTGACAGAAGTATTTTTTTAATAGCATGAGAAAAATTCTGTTACGATACATTCCGAATTTATGTTGACTAAAGCTTGCATAGTAATAGGTAGCTCCTTTATTCTGCTATTTCTTTGATACCTGTTTGTATAGCATGATCACTGCTGTAATACCCTATTTTTAAGTCACCTGAAATGCAAGGGATACAAAACCTAAAAGATTTGAAAAAACCACTTGCAATATTACAGTGTTTGCATTATCAATCGTTCTTCTCATAGAAATGGAAATTCAGAGGCAGTGCCTGTATTTATTTTATCATTTCACTTGAACCACTTTTTTACGATAGACCGGGCTATTGGGTTTGCATGGCCAGGTTTTGGTAGCGGGGAGCTCCAGGGGGCTGCTGTGGGAAGTTGCCAGAGGCTTCCTCCGTGTCCGACAGCGCCGATCCCAGCCGGCTCCGGGACCGACCCAACGCTAGCCAGGGCTGAGCCCAGCAGAAACGGTGGCAGCACCTCTCTGGTAAGAGATTTCAGAAGGAAAAGAAGTTATTGTGCAAATGTGATTGTGCTCGGAGAGGCATGAGAGTATGTGAGAGCAACAGCTCTGCAGACACCAAGGTCAGTGATGAAGGAGAGGGACGAGGTGCTCCAGCTGGAGCAGAGATTGCCCTGCAGCCCATGGAGGCACACAGGGATGCAGAGATCCACCTGCAGCCCGTGGAAGAGCCCCACGCCAGAGCAGGTGGATATCTGAGAGAAGACTGGAACCAGAGTCAGGAAAAAGAAGGCCGAGTCCCGTTAACGGCGTCTCTGGTGTCACGGGAGAGAGGCCGGGAGCCGCCCTCGGCCCTGCAGCTGTAGAGCCCGGAGGGATCGCCCGGCGGGATCGCCCCAGAGCGCACCCGAGCCCGCACAGCCCCGCACGGCAGCGCAGGAAGTGACGGGAACTCGGTGCGGGGCGGCGCTGGGCTCGGGCCGGGCCCGCCGCTTCCCCGGTGCCGCCGCCGAGGCCCCGCCCCGG
>VWPU01016496.1:927-12128 GCA_013398955.1 Callaeas wilsoni | reverse complement strand
TGTGTGTGAGGGACACCGCGTGTGCGGGGACAGGCGCTGTGTCACCCCGTGGGTGCGTTAGTGATGCCCACGTGTGTGTGTTGAGAGGCAGCCGTGCATACGAGAGTCACCATATTTGTGACAACAGGACACCCGTGTTTGTCCATGAAATGTGCCAGGTGAGACACTGAGTGTGCCTGAAACGTGTGAGACGCTGTGTGTTTGTCACCTGTGTGTTTGTGTGTGCAACACCTGTGTCTGTGAGATGGTGGGTGAGGCACCGTGCGTGTCTAACACCTACATGGATGACCCTCTGTGTCCGAGACACTGTAGCTGCCTTTGGAGAGACTCATATGAGTCTGAGGTGAGGCATCTCTGTGTGTCTGGGGCACTGGGTGTGCATTTGTTACACACAAGGGTGTGAGATCCATTTTGCCTGAAAGACATTATGTGACACACTTAAGCATGCACAAAGAGCGTGTGTGACACGTGTGACACATGCATGTGTCTCTGCAACACTTGTCTGAGTGCTCACCTTGCTTCGTGTGTGTGTCTGACTGTGGCACGTGTGTGGGGCACCTCTGCGTGGCACTCCAGTCTGTGGTGACACCTCCTGTGGCTGTGGGAGATGCACTGTCTGTGCAACACCCTCATCTGGGTGACACCTGTACGTATGTGTGCGTGTCACCATGCTGTGTGTATTTTGATTGTGAGTACCCTCTTTGTGCACAGCCTGCTCTGGGTGTGCCTGTCTGCCTCGCTCTGCAGCAAGGGTGTGACTTGTGTGTTTGTCAGGGTAAGTCACATCTGCCTGTGTGTGCAGGGCCTGACTTTTCTCTTTGCCAGCCCCGTATTTGGGTGTGTATGAACGTGTGTGTGTGTCTGTCCAGGTGTGCACGCCTGGCTCACTGCACACGTGTAACACACACCGGCCTGTGTGTGTACAAGCACGGGTATGGCTGTGTTGTATGAAACCCAGGTACAAATATGTGTGGCTCACTTCAGGGTCAGCTGCCTGACCCCCTCCACCTGTGTGTGTGTGAGAGCATGTGCGTGCACGAGATTTGCCCACAGAGTTCCTGAGGTGTTCACGTGTGCATGGGTGTACCTGAGAGGCCGGGCACGCGTACCTGAGTGACTGTGCTGTATCTGGTGTGTTTCTGGGAGAAGTACCTGTGTGTTTGTGTATGACATTCCGCCAAAACCGTGTGTGTGAGAAACTCAGCCCTGTATGAAAGCGTGGCGGAGACACCTGTGTGCATGTGAGAGCCTCACCTGTGACTCATGTGAGCGCACACCTTGAGGCTGAGCTGCCTGTGAGTCACACCTGTGCCACGTGTGTGCGTAACCTGCCCTGAGTGGGCAGGCCTCGCTCCTGCAGGAGATTTCCCCGACCTGGGTGTGCGTTTATGGCACGACAGCTGCACACGTGTGTGGTTGTTTGTAAGCCGGCTCTGTGTGCGCCTGTGAACACCAGTGCACGAGACGCTCCCCCAGAGCACCTGTAAGGATTAGTGACTGGTGTGACTCGCGGCGTCCCAGGTGTGCAGGAGGGTCTTACCTGTGCTTGTGCAAGCGCTGCACGGTGACCTGCACGCGTGGGACCCGTCAGGGGTGTGTGAGGCACGTGAAGAAGAGGGAGGGGCTCGCTTCTGCGTGTGCAGGAGTCACAGCAGCGTGCGTGTGGCAGGGATGAGGCGAAAGGAGCTGGATCCGCCTGCCACCCGTCATCCTTCTGCAGTCATTAAGGGAGAGGGGAAGGAAGGGCACAAACCTCGCGTTGAGTTTGGGCAATATTGAGGTGAGCGGGTCCTTGGCCCTGCTGACGGAGGGGAGCCAGCCGTGCCCAGCAGACACATCCACTCTCCTCTGAGGCTCACGCTGTGGATTGCCTCTGTGAGCCACCCCACAAGTTCCGCACAATTTGTGGTGTTTTGCTGGGAGCCCAGTCCTTTGCACAGACCCCAAATGGCTGCTAACTCCTACATGGCCTGTCCTGTTTCTGAGGTTCAGATTTCTTTCTCTTCCATCTTTTTTTATGGAGGAAGAGTTTCCCATTTTTCCTTCTGATTTGTTCTTGCTTTGCAATCGCTAGAGAGTGCAAGCTCAGAACAACTACCACCTTTGTGCCCGTGATGTACTGTTATGTGTGTGTCTCCTGGCCTAGGGCTGTAGAGGCTTTTTATTTCTGTGACATTTTAATGAAGTATTTTTCTCTCTCTCTTCCTGAAATTTTAGAAGTTTACAATACCTGTTTTTTCGAAGGGAGCACTCAGGTAGCCTCACTGTAGCCTCTCTCCTCGACCTTTCAGAAGGTGACTTTGAATGTAGCTGTCCTTCATTTAGGCAGCACCAATCGGAGCTGACCTCTTCAGGGTTTTTTTCTTAGGATTATTTCAACAATTTTCACCCTGTTTTCACAGTTCTATTTTAGATTCTCTGAATTGTGATAAATTGCTTAAAATCACCCCCTTTTGATAAGTATTTAAGCTGATAACTACTGATCTATGATCCATTATGTGGTATTATCACACCAGCTGTGCCTTGCTTGGCAAAACCCCACAGACCTGATATCGTGGCACACATCCAGGTACATCTATCAGCAGGATTCTCTAACAAAGCCATTTATAGATGGCAAGAACTGAAATCTAAACAAAATCCCGTCTTTTTCTTCAGCATATACAAACCCAGCTTTGCTGTGCTGCAACTCGGATGCACATAGTTTAGAGCTTTCACGTAAAATAATTAATTTTGGTTTAAATTCTGCCTATGTTTGATGTTGACAGAATATTTCAATTTTTTTTTGTTTATTCTCTGATTTTTTTCTTCTACTTCCAACTTGGTTTTTTCTCACTATCTCCTGTTCTGATATTTTTGCTCCTGTTGTTCTTTGCATGAACTCTGTTGATGAGAAAGCCTCTAGCAGGGTTTTGGTCCTAAGGTTGTCTCCTTCCTGAAGCAAACTTCAGCTTCTTAGCAGGCAAGCCCAAATGCAAACACTTGCCTAATTTTTATTTTAAATTTTCTTTCTAAACCTGTTACTACGACTTGACTTTGGCTTGCGTACAAATGTCCGGTCTGTAAGCAGAAGGGCTTTGTTCCTGTCAGAGGATGCCTTTTAGTCACTGGAGTCACATCTCATAAATAATCCCCATTTCACTTTGCAGATAGTTACAAGGTTGGTTTCTCTTGAGCTGCGTCTAGTCCTTCTCCTCAGCTTGCAGTTTGGCTTTACCTCCTGAGCAGAGAGCAGCTCTTGCCAAAGGCTTGGTTGGACCTGTGCTTTCTTCTGCATCGTGTCATGTCTGTATTGTGAAGGATGTTGAAGGGTGACAAGCTTGCTGTGTGAGGGAAATGATTTCTGAGCATCTTTTTTGTCCTAGCATATCAGAGCCAGAGTTACGATGAGATACAGAAGCCATCCCAGGAACATGCAGGTTGCCACTTCAGGGGTACCAGGCACAGGGATGAGCTGGTCAGCTTTCAGGCTCAGCCTTTTTTCCTACCATCTGTTCCAGCACAACTAAAGCGTCCCAGCTGCATGCAGGTGTTCCCTGGGCAGCACACAGCAGGTACGAGTGAATGTTCAAAACCATCCCTCTGGCTCTGAGACCAGCCTGAATTTATTTCCTGAGCCATCACAACTGTCACACTCCCTCTGCCATCTGTTCTAGCAGGGTATTCCACTTAGCAATGAGAAACCAATTCTAAATCCATATCACATGCACATATTCTGTGTTAGTGTGAGATCTTGAAAGGACCTTTTTCTTCCTCTCTGCCACCAAAGAGCCTAGGGTGAAGACCTAAGCCCTGGCCAGCTAACTTTTTAACAAATCTTAGTGTCAAGAAGTGCTGTCTGTGAGTGAGAAAGAGCCAACTTCATTTAACGGTGCAAAAAGCCTCCACTGTGGTCATCCAGTCAGAGAGAGAGCTCATTCCATGATTCCACAGCTTGTACTTGGGCCTTAAAATGTCACCACCACAGCAAGTCCTGTACAGATGGGCACATCCCTGACCAGGGACCTAAGAACATCTTGGGAGTACCAGAAGAAGGTTCACACCTAACAGCTGTAGGAGCAGCATGGTCAGTATTTTTTTGTTTGTTTGTTTGTTTAAAGGAGTATTTGACAATCTGTCTAGCCCATGAAAAAGATCTAAATGACTCCAGCTGTCTTCACTGAGCAGATCCTGCAGAGTTCACAATGAGAACAGGTTAGCATTGGTGTGTGGGAGAGCTTTATAACTGTGATGGATTGCAGATTCACAGGAATAATTGATTTGCCATACCTGTTCTCAAGAGACAGCACCACCAGGTCTGCTGAGGCCAGGAACCAGAAAAGAAGGAGTCTCAGAAGAAACCACATGTAGCACTGGATCTTTAAATGACCTTCGATATCTAAATAACTAGCAGAAATTAGTTCTTTTTCTGGAGAGGAAATGTTCTGAGCATGCACCCAGAAGATACTTTCAGTTGTTAAAATGCTTAAAAACTCTAGTTTTTGGTGGAAGGGGTCATTCTTGGTGCTTTAAACAGCCAAAATACCAGAACAGATCCAGGAACTCAGAACAAAACTTCAGTTTCTGAGTCTACAGTCTCCTTTTGGTCAGCGACTCACACAGAATGAATTTCCTAGACCAGATATTCTTGAGCATCACGCTTGGAAATTTAGGCATCCAGGACTTCAAACATTCCAAGCAGGGGGCTCGGATTTATGAGTCATGCTCATCTGATCAAATATGTGATTCAAACATTAATTAAAAAAAAAGCACTAAAGGATACGGCATGGCTTTACCTTTGATTTCTGCTTTTAGAAGTTTTTCAGATGGCTCTGCTGACCTTGGAACTGCCCTTGTGCAAGATCAACTCTGAAAATGAAATCAGATGTGCAGTGCCCTGCCTGGCTGTGGTTGTAGTAAAACTTTGTGATGTTCCAGGGCAGGTTTAGTCATCCTTGTCTTAGAAGTGCCCAGAGTTGTATCTACTATTTTAGAGTCAGACATAAACAAACGTATTCTCTGTCTATAAATGGGCAGTGCTATTACATGAACAAACAGCTTGTGGTGATTCACATGAGAATAAACTGGATTTTTCTGCCAGGATAATTCACCTGGAGAGATGACTGCTTCCATTCACTTCCTTTCTTGGAAGCAGGCTGAGAATAACAAACTGTTCCGATAACATCAGCCTATTTCCAGTCAACATATTTCCTACCGAGAGGCAGGGCAGGTCCCACCCTGTTACATGACAGGCAGTAATTGGGCCTAGAAATGTGACTCATAACCCTGCCACTTTGCCTCAGAGTTAGGTGTCAGCAGCAGGCAGTTGTCACAAACCCCTGTTTGAAAGAGTGATGCCAAGCCTTCCCTCCAGCAGTTCAGTGTTCACCTCTCACTTCTTGGGGCTCTGAAAAGCCTCAGTCACAGCCGTGTGCTCCTCTTAGATGGCTGCAGAATCTCAAATGAGACTTTCCCTCTCTTTGTCTTGCTGCTCTTTCTCTTGCTACAAACTCAACATTACGGGCATCCAGGGCACTTCATGGTGGTCAGTATGCTCACAAAGAGAGTACAGTCCTCATTTTAGACCACCTCAGTGATTCCTAAGCATTTATATTTGTTGAAGCAGACGCTGCTGTAGCCTTATCCTCTCTTCCTCCAGCTCTATAAACACTAGGTCATTAAATGGTTAATGTTTTTGGGTTTATTGAATGTTTAACTATTTCATGCTAAATGGGAGAGTCATTGAAAGGAAGAAAGGCATTGTCTATAAATAATATAATTACAGTGTTATTAAAAAGCAAGCTGTGACTACTTGGATCTCAGCTTCTACGTGTTAGACAACAACGTAAGACAAAGAGCTCTGACTGTCTGAGTTATTATCTTGTCTCCAGCAATATCTTACAGCACCAGCCTAGGGAGAAGGACAGGTAAAGAGAGACATTTCTGAAAACACCCTCTTCATTTCCAACAAATGACAGCTCATGTCTTCCCCAGTTAGAGGAGGTGTCACGTCATTCCACGTTCATTTCCATTATTGAGGCTGGTTATTTTTTGGAGCCCATGCAAGCTTTTGGCATGCATAACATTCTGTAGCAAGGGTTTCCGGTGCAGGCATGGTATTTTGGAACCTGCTCCTTGCCTGTTTGATCTGAGGATTGTGCTGGCCCACAGTCACAGGCTCAACCCACCCACAGGGACCTTTATCCCTCAAGAGCTGCACTGGAGTCCAAACCTGAACCATTAATCTGAAATTCACCTCCATATGGAGATGTGGGCATGAACCTGCTTTAAGGGCCATAAAGGAATTGTCCAAAATTATGTGGAGAAGCACTGGAAAAGCAGGAAAACATCTCAAGAGGACTCTGATGACAGGACCCAAACTTTCCTTCAAATGTCCTTCTCTCTGGCTTAGTATCAATCTTAGTGGTATGATTTGGGCTTGCCAGATAATCGACAACAGCTTGCTGGATCCCAGAGTGTCTGATCTTCTCTTTAGAGCTCATGGAGAGCTAGGCTTCTGGCCAGCTGAGGAGAACAATCCAGCTAGGCAGCCCTCCAGCCAAGCTCCCTCCGGGCGTGCTAGCTTGGACATTGATATTTCCCTGACACTAAGCCTTCCTCTTCAGCACGAATTGCTCATTACTTGAATTCCATCAGGGATTTCTCGTGTCGTGAAAGAGTGGAGATTCTGCCTGAGCACACTGAGCAGGCCTGACTGCTGAGTGTGGATGAAGCTGTTGATCTGTGTGTGTCTGTGCCTGTATCTGCAGGACATAGATGTCTCAGTGTTTGCCTCTCAATGGTGCCTCTGTTCTACAACCATCTGTGTATAAAGCTGCTATTCTGTCATGAACAATGACTCATACAGGAAAGTCTCGAAGAATTAGGCAAGTACTATGTTCATCCTGAGGAGTGTTGAAGATGAGGATCCAGTCCCATAAACTCTTGGAAACTCAGCATTAGTTTTCCCTGGACAGGCTTAATCTTTAAAATCTGCTGTTGCTGATACGCGTTCACAAACAGCAGGTTGGCAGCAGAGTGTCTCAGTGGGCATCACACATCCACTGCTTGCCTCTGACAGCCCTGCTCACTGTGACCAGCTTTTCCTCACTCCATTTTCCAACGAGGCCTCCACTAGTGACTCTTCCATCTCCCATAATCTTCTGATCCCCCACAGATTATTCTCTCCAGTCCCTTTTCTTACCTTTCCAGGCTGCTCCACTACTCTGCCAACAGCAGTGGGTGAGTGGGAGAAAGCAGGGTCACTATTCCTGGCCCTGGAGCTGCCCAAAAGTCTGTGAAGGCTGTAAGGGACTATCTGGGGCAGGGATCTATATTGGTAGCAAAAAAATCACAACAGTCTTCACTTCAAATATCTAGCGAGATTTGGGTACTCAGGAAACAGCTGAAATGAAGGAAATAGCTAGAGGATTTTATCAGACAGCCTCCTGTGGCCAGAATGAAGGCAGAAGGGAGAGTTTCTGAAGATCAAGTGAGCTTCTCTGGCTAGTGGGGAAGGTTCTAGTTGCTGGCACCTTGTCCAATGCTGTAGAAAGAAAAGATTGCAGGGTTCTTATATTCCAATGACCCAGAAAGGAAACTGAGGAATGCAGATTAATATGATCAAGAAAGGTTAAAACAAATGGTGACATATCCTCTTAATGTAATCATAAGAAAATTCCAGATATGTAAACCATACATACAAAACTTACACACAATAAACACAATTTTTCAATTGGACTAGAATTTAATGAGAAATTTTATTCTCAGATTTTGAAATTTCTCTAGGGACCAGGTCTGTGCTTTCAACCTTTCCAGGGAATTGATCAGTCCTCAAACTGCAGAATGCAACTTCCTTCCTGCTAGATTAGTGAGTTCAGCTGATTCAGTGAAAAAATGTGCCTTGAAATCCCATCTCCTGCTCCACGCAGGACTAACTTCCAAGCTGGATAAAGTCACTCCAGGGTCTCATCCACTTGTATCCTGGAAATCCCAAGGATGGAGATTCCACAACCTCCTTGGGCAGCCTGCAACACTCTCTTGGTAAATAAGGTGCTCCCTTTGTTGGAAAAGGATTTTGCTAGTTGGCAACATGAGACCATTGCCTCTCGTCCTTTTGCTGTGCACTTGCAGGAAAAGCTGGAATGCCTTGGAATTCTTATCCCCCCGTTTGCAGCAGGGAGATCCCGCAGCCTTCCCCCCTGCAGGCCAAAGAAACCCAATTCCCCTGGCATCTCCTCACAGGGCACACGCTCCTGCTGCCGGATCCCGGGGCTGCGCTGGAGCCTCTCCAGCGTGCCAGCATCTCCCATACAATGGGGGTGTGTTTGGAAACCGCAGAGTGTTGCAGATGCAGCCTCGCCAGCGCCGGGCAGCAGGGGATAACCACATCCCTGCACTTGCTGACCGCTCGCTGAAGCACTCCCGTGGCTGGTGGCTGTTGTTGCTGCAGGGGGGCACTGCTGGCACAGGTCCAGCTTGTTTTCCACCAGAATCCCAAGGCCTTCCCTGCAGGGCTGCGCTCTACAGTCAGTCCCCAGTCTGCGCTGATGCACAGAGTTCTGTCTCAGGCTGAAAAAATGAAGAGGTTGTATTTTTTCACTAATATATGAGGTGAATTAGACCAAATTTGTCGTGTGATTGGAAAGGGCCAAACCCTGAGTCCTCTTGTGCTGAGTGTGATGCTAATACCAGCACAGATCAACAGTAGCACATGGGAGCAGCATTTCAAACCTGAGAAATCTGTTTTCTGCAGAAAGTTCTGATGTCAGTCACAGACTTAAGCAAAGGGGCTGTTAACTCTCAGCACAAATTACCCTTTTCCTACAGGCTTGAAAGAGAATCTTGTAGGCCACTGGAATGAATCCCACTTCTGTCCATTCCCCCAGGACCTCAAAGGAGCAGCAGGCACCATGCCTAGAGGGGATGAGCTCTGTGTGTGCATGGTGTGGTTTTAAATCAGCATTTTAATCCTCCTTTTGACTTTGCAGATAGGCAAACTAGCAAGAATTACCCTTCATATACACTGAGGTAGGACACAGCTCCATCTCTCTTAAGCAGCTAGTTTATTACTGTTCTAAAATAAAGAGTCTTGTCCTTTTTTTATTTCCTAGTACAGGAGGTATTTATATTTCACGTTGCCACTGGTTTGACTAAATGAAAAATAGTACATTTCTTGTTCTTAAAGAAATAAATAAAGTTCACTTTGAAAACCTAGCAGTTATCTCATTTCAACTTGCTTCCGGCCTTCCACACTTTTTCTGAGGGACAAGCAAAGGACTCAGAGGGCTCTGTAGATCTCATGACAGCTACAAAGCACATCAGGAAGCTTCTGGAAATGCAAAGCGATATTCAGACAAAGGCTTTTCTTTCAGCTTTATAAATATGTTTTCAGCCGTCATTGTAACAGAGCAAAAAATAGCCCCAAGAACACTCCTGCAGAACTAAACTCCCATGCAAGAGCTGTTTCTCACTCTTTCAATTTTTTCTTCCTTTACGTACAAATAGGTTTGTATTTTAACAAAGGGATAAACCCCGCTAATCTCCTGATTTGTCAGCCAGCCCTGTGCTTATCACAGCACTGTTTGTTGGCCGGGGCAGACGCAGCCCTATCGTGCACAGCTGTCATGTCACGACACACACCGTGTCGTGTGTGCGTGCGGGCAGGACCGAACGCCTCGGGGGGCTGCACACAGCCACTGGCAAGTGCCAGGCTGCTGAGTTTGTGCTCAGGCTGTCCACACACCCTGCCGTGCTGGAGGACAGGCCAGCCAGAGCCAGGGATGGCACGTAGCCGTGGAGCTGGGAAATGAGACAAGGAGACGATTTTTGTCGGCTTGACGGGCACACCGTTGCTTGATGGCAGAGCACTGTGCAAACAACATGCCAGGGAGTTTCACCTGGCACAAAGGACCCCAAATGTGAACAGGAGGGTGAGTGGCCAGTCAGGAGGCATGGGCAAAAGCCAGCTGTGATGACAGGGTATAAAAACACAGGACAAAGATGACACAAACCTAAATGGAAAACAACGTATGCGAGCAATTGAAGCAGATGAATACACAGAAGAGGAGAAAGGAATGACATGGGAGGAAGGGAGTGCTGAATGTGCATGGGAGGAGGCAGGAGCCTTGGCTGGGGTGACCAGCAGGGGTGGGGTGATGGCACTGGTGCCTGGAGACAAAACTGGGACTGAGGAGAGCAGCCAGAGCCGCTGGCTGTCACTTGGGCCACCCGGTTGAGCCCAGCTGCCCAGCACGGTCCAGGATGAGCACGGCCCGGGATGAGCACGGCCCGGGATGAGCACAGCCCAGAATGAGCACGGCCCGGGATGAGCACGGCCCGGGATGAGCACGGTCCAGAATGAGCACGGCCCGGAATGAGCACGGCCCGGGATGAGCACGGCCCGGGATGAGCACGGCCCGGGATGAGCACGGCCCGGGATGAGCACGGCCCAGGAGCCAGCACTAGCTGTGCCTTGGCACACCGGCCAGCAGCAGGGAGGGTCGGGTGTGGGATCACCTGTCCCAGCGCAGGAGCGTCTGCAGGGACACCAGAGTGAGCCGCGGGAGCTGACAGTGCGCTCCGAACGCGATGTGCTCCGAACACGGCATCCTTTCCCGGACAGTAAGGAGCAGCTCAGCGAAGGCGAATGTGAGGCACACCGCGTCCCGCACCCCGCACACACCGCACAAACCACACCTCGCATCCCCCTCATCCTGCACACCGCAGACCCTGCGCATCCCGCACCCTGCACACCGCACCTCTTGCACACCGAACCCCTCAGTCCGCACATCCCGATCCACTGCACCCCGCACACCCTGTACCCCCTGCACTCCCAGCACTCTGCATCCCCCGCACTCCGCACCCCCCGCACTCCGCACCTCCGCACTCCGCATCCTCCGCATCCCCCGCACTCCACACCCCCCGTACCCCGCATCCTCCGCACTCCTCATCCCCCGCACCCCCCGTACCCCGCATCCCCCGCACTCCGCCCCCCGCGGGCCGGAGGTGTCACAGCGCCCCCGTGCGCCTAACTAGAGCAGCTGCGCCTGGCAGCGCTCCCGCCGCGTCCCGCGGGCACGGAGAGCACAGCGGGAGAGACGGACACGGACACGGGGACACGGACACGGACACGGGGACACGGACACGGGGACACGGACACGGACACGGACACGGGGACACGGACACGAACACAGACACGGACACGGACACGGGGACACGGACAC